>CAXITT010000069.1:436594-468881 GCA_964033795.1 Lymnaea stagnalis
AGGGGGGGGGGGGGATACTTAAGAATAAGGCTTGCGTATTTAATTGGAATCGTCTGGTATAATTTTATGTTTTGAAATTAAATAATCCTTATCCTTTGTTTGGTGGATGTTACGCATACGAAAGAGTTTAAAGGTTAAAGGTTAATGGATGAGGCTTCGCCTGCTTAGGGGAGGGTTGATTTGCGTTTGGTGTGGGGGGGGGGGTTGAAGGGAGAGTTGGTTGCAGGAAGGGGTGCGGATGGGGCGGTCTACCCCAGGCGCCACTCTTATCTTTATATACTGAGGTGTAGCATAATTGGCCAACTGCAAGTGGTCGGGGGGGGGGGTGTCCTCGTGAAAAGGATGGCAAACAAAAGAAAAAGCTTGAATTGCTCCGGACGGTACTAGTCCTAGTACTCCACTGATACAGATTCAAGTTATGTATTAAGTATGGCACAATATTTCGTTCATTTTATTCCCCTAGGGCTTATGTACCGGTAATTTAGGTTTTTGTTACAACCGCCGGTACTTTCTTCTTTTAATAATGGCGCTAACTTATTATGAAGTTATTGTATCACGCGTTTTTTTAACAAAATTAATATTATTAACAGTTTTGTGTTATTTGGTATATAAATTCACATGGTCCATGTAAACTTCCATTACTCTGAACTCAAATATCTTTGTATGGTTTTACTTGTGGTGTGCCGTGCCATTCTGTGAAGAGCCCAAGTGTGCAGAGTGCAGAGGGATAAAAAAAAATCTTGCGGCTTACTGAGTGTACGTCACGATGTGCTAGTCAAAAATCGGATAAATCCACTGCACGTGCTTCGAGACAATGTTTGTAAGAGTCACTTTTAAAGATAAGATGGCTTCGTGCTTACACTTACAGTTCGCGCGAGTTACAAGGTTACCATAAAATACTCGGGGACGCTTTCAAGTGAATCGCCGTGTGACCTGAGTTAACGGGGAGTAGAATGTTAGAAATTATGTTAATCAAACATCATGTTAACACTGTGGCACTTTATTTTTGGATAATTTTTTTAAATACTGTTATAATGTGTCACTGTAAAGCAGTTTGGGGCGCCCTGATAGCCTGACATGACATGGGGTAAAAGCCTCGGTCTATCACATCGATATTATGATGAAATGAAACACATGACACTCTGTTTCAAAGAAAATAGGGGCACTTACATTATTTCACCCCCCCCCCGACACTCACATCTAAGCCAATCAAACCTCTCTTCGGCCCCACGATGCCTTAGCTGGGTTTAGTCCAACCCAGGGCCAGCCAAGATGTTTACCTGAAACATCTAGGGAGTGACAAACGGCTAGCGCAAGGGCCACTCAATGATTCATTCGAAAGAGCCCCCCCCCCCCCAACAATATCCTGCAATAACTCTCGCTAGGACCAGGTAATCTGATACAAACAACAATAGACTACTCATTATTTTGGAAGTTAACAGGCTGGGGTGCCGCCAGGCTGCCGTCTTTGTCACCCCCAACTCTTACCCGGATGATGGTGTATGCCACTATCCACCTCCTCTTTCCTTTTACGGTTTTCTACTTCATTGGTTAATTGCTGGTTCTTTGCCACAAGTTAGCATTTTTGTTCACAAAATCTGGTTGATGAGACGGAATTCTAACAGAAGCCGGGGTGTGAATTCAACACATATTTAAGTGTTGATTCATTTATTCGCCTTAGAAAGAACATTCCTTCATCGCATAATGCACCCTGTTACCAATGTCATCCTCACACGTCATTAACATTTTCATTTGGTAATCTCACACACACAAAAATAAATTTTAAAAATCTACGAGTTGCCTGTTATTTTAAATGATTTTGACGTTTTATTTACCTTTAAAATTATCTGCTCCCAACAAACACTATGATATAAAGTGCAGGTTCTAAACAATTATGACTTACTTGACAAGTTCCAGTCTGCATATCGACCTGGGCACAGCTGTGAGACAGCACTACTCCGTGTTATGAATGATGTTCTTTTTAGTGCTGACCGTGGCGATCTGACAATATTGGTTCTGTTGGATCTCAGTGCTGCCTTTGATGTGATCGACCATGAGCTTCTTCTGTCAAGACTTCTGAATGTGGCAGGCATTACTGGAACTGCACTTCGCTGGTTTTCTTCTTATTTGACTGACAGGACTCAGCGTATTGTAGTGAAGCAGGCATCTTCCATGGACACTTCCGTTACCTGTGGTGTGCCACAGGGCTCAGTTTTAGGACCTATTCTGTTCTCCATGTACACTAGCCAGCTCGGCAAAATTATTGAAAGTCATGGTATATCCCGCAAAATATTTGCAGATGACACAGAACTATACAAGTGTTTCCGCCCTGATCCCTTGCTGTTCAGGCTGTCGAGGACTGCTGTCTTGGTGAAAGATTGGATGTCATCAAACAGACTAAAATTAAATGATGATAAGACTGAGGCAAGTATTTGTGGTTCAGACGCCAATCTTCGGAAAGTTACCAGTGCATCAATAAAAGTTGGTGAATCAGATTCTGTTGTCCTCGACTGTCAGAGACCTTGGCTTTTATATTGACAGTAAACTTAGTATGATTCCCCATATCAGTTCTGTTGTCAAGGCATGCTTCTGTCATCTGCGTCCCCTGGGTCAGCTGCGTCCTCAACTCAATGGGAGAACAGCCAATGCTGTAGCAGTAACTCTAATCCAGTCAAGATTAGATTACTGTAATAGTTGTTTGTGGGGTTTACCTCAGAACCAAATTTAGAGCCTCCAAAAGATACAAAATACTCCAGCACGCATTGTATCGCGGATGAAAAAATCTGACCACATCACCCCAGTTCTACGAAATCTCCATTGGGTTCCTGTGAGTGAGTGCATTAACTACAAAATTCTGCCCCTGGCGTACAGCTGCATTGATAGCTCAGCACCGGAATATCTCAAGGAAATGATTTATAAGAATGTATCCTTGAAGAGCCTGCGGTCTTCAAAACAGTACTTGCTGAGTGTTCTTAGTATGAATAAACACAGAAAAAAGCTCTTTTGAAGCGGTATCGCCAAAATTATGGAACAGTTTGTCTCAAATTTTTAGGGGAATTGTAAATGATAAAAAAATCATGTAAGTAACAATTTAAAACTTTTTTGTTTAAAAAGATTTCACAGGACAAGAGCGCAGTGAGCATGCTAAAATGACATGGATACCGGCGCGATATAAATATGAAATCAATCAATCAATGTCTTTAATTGCATCTTCTTTTTTTTAAAATCGAACTACAATATTTTTATTTGCTTCTTTCAGCTTAAAATAAAAATCATGGAGAAGCTGGATGTGTTTGAGATTATTTTGACAAACATGACTGGCGTTTATCACGATGGTGATATATTGGAAGGTCAAGTCATCTTAGAATTAAATAAGCCCATGCAAATGAGAGGTTTGTTAAAAAAAAAGTATAAACTATTAAAAGTTGTTAATATATTATTAAAGATCGAAACATACAAGAACAATGGATTTTAATTAAACACTAATTTTTGGGGGCGAAACAAAGTTTATAAGGTATAGTTTCCATATTTGCACGAAGATGACACATTAAGTATAATATTTTATTTATAATTATCTATAATATTACGTTAACATTTCAGAACTTTATCAATGACTCATATCTATGACAAGATATTAATAAAGCAGCTGAAAAATATGAACTCTGAAGATCTTGCCTTAAAAATAAGACCATGCCTTATTAGTTTAATAGCTGAATAGGATATGTGAAAGCTTTAAAAATCAAAACAATCAAACGAACGCTTCGGACAGAAGCCTTCACCACAGAAGCCTTCATCAGCAGACAAAACAACAAGAAACAAAAGTGGATGAGAATGGTTTTCTTTTTCCTTCAAATTTTCATAACTTTTCAGTTTTTACAACAACAAAAATCTTGAGTCTGAGATTATTTAGATCTTTCATTGTAGCAGACCATTTCTTGTGGGAAAATGGGGCTGCACAGGGAGGGAGTTAGTGTCATGGAGTCATTCTGACGGGGGAACTAACAGTTTTGTTTTGTCTTTTCATTTAAATAAATAAGCCTAAATGTTTTAAAAGGCTTTACACAATATAAGATTATATGATTGATTTATTTTGTTTTTTAAGGTATTAAATTGCACTACACAGGAGAAGCAAGTGTTCATTGGTCAGAAAAAAACACAGACAATGAGGATGATATGTTTACAAAGCAATATGATTACACAAACACAGAGAAGTATTTTGATGAGGTTGTTCATTTCTTAAGTAAGTCATATTTTTTTATTTAATTAATTAATCTCTAAGAATCTTGAAAATGTATAACTTTAAATTGAAGTTATGTTTTTTAAATAACCTATTTAGTTTAAGTTCCATCTTAAACAATAGCTTTTAAAAATCCATTTAAAATCGAGTTTAGGATTTTCCATTTGCAGAATAGAAAAGAAATGTAGGCATTTTGGTAGCAAACAAAATTAAAGGAGTAAAAAATCATAGGCATAGCCACTGTGATGATCAATTATTTTTTATTGCTTATCTAATTCACAAGTTAATTATTTTTTTTAAAAATTGAATGACTTAAGTTGCTATTCATTACAGTAATGGGATTTAAAACAGGTATTAAAAATACAAATGATTAGCGTCACCATTTTTTATCGAATTGAATCACTAACATTATTTTCATGATAATAATAAGAATTAAGAGCTTCATGACTTTAAAATAATATTTATATAAAACTAATAAAGAATGTACTTTTTATTCTTGGTGCAGCTCATGAACACAGCAATCACAAACACAAACTTGAAACTGGAAGGCATACATTTCCATTTCAATATCAGCTTCCTCTTGGCCTGCCATCCACATTTGAGGATACAAATGGTCATGTTAGATATCTAGTGAGCTGTACCATAGACAGACCTTGGAAAGTAGATTTTAAAACCTGGCATCCTTTCACAGTTACCAGTTACTTGGATTTGAACATGAAACCAAACTGCATGGTTTGTAACACTTTTGAAAAGGGGAAATTTCTTAATTTATTTTTTAATTAAAAATTTTACTGGTTTATCAACGTTTGCAAGTAAGCCTATCACCCCTTTTCTGAACACCCTCTAAAACAGAATTTAATAAAAGTGTATGGCAAAATGACCTCATTTATTACTTTCTAATAAAAATTTTATATTAATTTAGATTTTTAATTAATCATTTAAAATATTTTAGTTCATTAATAAATAATCAGTTTCCATCAAACAGCAAAGACAAACGGGCACTCGCTGGAAACAGTTCTGTTGCTTGTGGTGTAAGTCAGGACCAATTGAGGCAACTTTTCACATTAACAGACAAGGCTATGTGCCAGGGGAAGCCATCAAGCTTAATGCAGAAATCAGTAATAGCTCAAACAAAAAGATGAAATTGTCTTATGTGGATCTCATTATGGTAGGTAGCAATTTTTTTTTCATTTTATAATGCATAAACTCCAGTTTTATATAAAACAAAATATTTAGGACAGAGTAAACACTTTTAAAAATAATAAATTTTAGTCATAAAATGTATTTTAATTGCAAGAAATAAAAATTTCAAAAAAAAAAAAAAATGATTTATTCAAGTAACCTACTATTAGTTTAGGTATTGGAATAAAATTTGGTGTAAATTATCAAGTTTATTCAAATTAACATAAATAAAAAAATTTAGGACAGATTAAACACTTTTAAAAATAAAAAATTTTAATAATAAAATGTATTTTAATTGCAAGAAATAAAAATTTCAAAAAAAAAAAAAAATGATTTATTCAAGTCACCTACTATTAGTGTAGGTATTGGAATCAGATTTGGTGTAAATTATCAAGTTTATTCAAATTAACATAAATTATGCTTCTAATTTTCACTTTAACCATTGCATAATTAACAAATTTAACCAAAGTTAACCATGGCTCAGACAAAATGTTAATGAAGTTTTCACAATGTTCTTTGTCAAAAAAACTAATTTTACAATTTATCCATACCACAGTGTTTTCACTATGAATCTTGCCCATATGTAAATGATCACTAATATAAACTAATTAAGTCATTATTGTCACTAAAGGATTTTATTTATGTCTGATTTTTACACTAGAGAAATACTTAAGATGTGTTAAAATTGTTATTATTGTAAAATGTTGCCTTGATTTAAATATATATATATATTAATTAACGTGCTGAAAATGAATAAGTAGAATTATTTATTTGGATCAATAAAGAATCTTATCTTATTTTATTTTGCATTTTTCTTCTATTGAAATTATTTTTACAGAAGAAAACATTCCATGCAACAACTTTGTCAAAGATTGAGTGGACTCAGATTGCCAGATGTAAACATCCAAGCATCAGTTCTCACAGTGAAGATGTTTGGAAAGGGGATGAGTTGGTCATACCACCACTACCCCCCTCCTTTTTGACAGGATGTAAAATCATTGACATTAACTATGTTGTACAGGTGAAGCTTACCTCTGATAGTTAAAAGCTAAAGAAAAAATAATATGAACAATTATAATAAATTCCTGAATAAAAAAACAACACATTATTGACAAACCTTTAGTCATTTTCTTTTACTGTTAAAATCCAACAGCTAAGCATTGAGCCATCGGGACCTTACTCAAGACTTACTATTCCCCTGGATATCATCATAGGCAGTGTTCCACTAGCTTGTATTACTGAGGATCACATAAATACATACCTTCCCAGCACAGATAGGGAGGCCTTAGATTTTAGTGAAATGTCTTTAACTCCATCTCTGAGGAATGATAATTCTCTATCAGGAGGAGACAAATCAGTTCAGAGTGAGTATTGAGATTTTTCTCAAGCTTGTTCAAGTTTTGTTGATTTGATGAATATTTAATTTTTTTCATTTCTCTAAACATCTACAATAAACATTTAATATACCAAGTGTTGTTCAGTCACATGACTAAGGACAACTGGCTATGTTTCAAAGTCAATGTGACACCATTTTCAGTTGAAAATTGCTAAGACATAAAATTTGAATCTTGATATTCAATCTAACATTGTTCCTCCATAATTTGAAATCAAAATATTATAGGTGTGAAAACTCAAATGAGCAAAGCTTGACGTAAATGTTTTAACTTTCATTTCTACTTTGAAATCATTCATACACAAATAGTGTTCTTGACAGCACAAATACAATGTCCATTGTATTAAACTAGAATAATGTTAAAACACCAAATGGACTGACTCTATTAACCATTGTAAAGAATTTACCTTTAAATCCTGTGCTTTTCAACCTAGATCTTAATTTTGTGGGTATGTTTTAGCTAAAGAAAAGTAATAAAATTATGAATATGTCTTTTTTTTTCAGCACCTGTAACACAGTACAAAGAAAGCTTTTTTGGCCCTGTAGCTGTCTGTTCTGTTAGTAGTTCACATAACAGAGGCAAGAAACAATACACACCAATGTATCCTTACTATGACAGCCAAAGTATCAAATAAATATAAAATGTTATTACACCATGAATTGGCTTGTGCAATATTGTGCAATGTTGCCAACATTTTATATTTAAGAGCTTATATGATTTTCTCTCTTTGTACAATTATTATCTCAAACACTCAATTTGAAACAATGGCAATATTTTCATGGTCTTACTCTTTTTCATTACACTCAATGAATATTTAACGAAAATTATTTCTTCAATATATTATGATACATTTAGTGGTAGTTTCTGTGTGATGATACAGTAGCTGACCCTGGCAAAGGAGCATTGTCACTATTTATAGGAATAAAAAGTAAAAAGTAAAACATATTACATCACGATAACGATGAGCACCTCTCTAGCAGCATGATAATTTTGTTCTATTTAATATTACAGATAGCTTATGGGTAAACATAAAGTTATTATATCACAATAAATATGTTTATTCTTATCATTAATGGATAGTTTTATTTTATACCTAAGTTACTTTTATTCAGGCCTTACGAAGTAGCTGCTTACATTATAAATTGCTCCTCAAAACTAGTTTAAAAGAGTTAGCATAATTTTAAAAAAAACTTAATTTACAAAAATATACAGTGGCACTTTAATTGTGTTAAATACTGGAACAAAAATTTAAAAAAATGTATCATATCTCATGATAAAATAATTTATTGAGTCAAATCATAATGATGAAAGCAATGGGTGGTGACGATGCCAAATTTCGTTTTATCAATCCTGGTTACTGCCTTAATGTACCAACCTGGAAAATGAAATTCAATTAAATTGATTTTTTAAAACCTTTTTAATTTTACTGGCAATATTTATACAAATGTTTATTCAAAAGAAGGAAATAACTTTTTTAAAACTCCAAGCTCTTATAAATAAAATTATTTTATGTTATATTGTCTATTTGTCAATAATTGGTATTGAAAAGTACTTTTTAATAAATTTGATTTTGTAATTAAATAAAGCCTAGAGTCTATATTTTTACACTTCCTTTCTAAATGTAATTTTTTTTTTAAATATGAAAAAATACGAGGAAAACCTTAAATAAACATAAATGAGTATATAAATGGCAAGTAGGGGCCTTCTTTTTGGCTAAATAGATGGTCAATATCTGGTTATATATTTGTCACTACCTCTTGGCTACTCATATGGCATTCGAACAAGCCTGGTTAAGGTCCCCTTGTGGGCCACAGTTTAAGGACCCCTGCTTTAGGTTCACAGTAGGTGTTGTTTTTTTTAAATTTTACTGCCCAATCCACTACTGGATTATTTTTAATTTATTTTGTTACTACTAGGCTACACAGCCATTTTTATATTTCTTTATTTTATTGGTTGTTAGTTTAATAAATCAACATTGCTACGACCGTTTTTATTGGAAATTTAACAAATCTATTATTGATTAATTGATTTTTATGTTTTAATGGATATATATATAATGGGAACTGCAGATTTTTAGATGCTTCGAGTATAATTAATTTATTGTATTATAGCAAAATCATTAAATAGTTGGCATATATGTCATATTTTTTCTAATATATGCCTGCTGATAAGCCTGTACTTTCCTGTATGTATCTCATGGTGCTTTCATTATTTAAATTTGGAACACCCGCCCCTCTGTGTTAATTATTTGATTATAAAAACCTAATGCCTAACATGCATATTTTAAATAATATTTATATTTTGTGTTAATTAATTACTCAAATATACTTGAGGATTAACAATGTAAACACATTTTTTATGAATCTTTAAGATCTTTATCATGAAATTTTCAATAAAAACTATATTTTTGAACGGATAATTGTTTTTATTAATTTATTATTTGTTCAAAAATTTCACTGTTCACCGGTTACAAAAATTTCTTATCTTAAAAATCATAAGAGCTATTTTGAGGCAAAGGGTTAAAGGTTAGTTATTGTAAAAATGGATATTGTTGTAGTTGGTAGTTGCAATACAGATTTCTCAAGGTTTGTTGTTATGTTTTTTTAAAGCGAGTTAAATAAATTTTTATTAAACAGTAAAATTACATTCGTAGTAAGTAGATACCTTTTAAAACTTAAAAGTTTTAGGTAAAATCGTAATTTAGATATAGAGTTATACTTATACTTAGTAGTAGCATATAATATATAATAATTAATAATATATACTATATAAATTATATAGATTTCTAAATTAAGGTAGTATAGTTATACTTAAACTTAAAGTTATTATAGTATTATAGCCATTATAGTATAGTATACTGTATAGTTTGAGTATAATTATAGTCGAAATTATAGCGTTTTGTTTTAGTTAAAGTTTTAGTTTATTTTTTATTATTATTATACTTTAAAACTTTATTAATTATAAATTTATATTGCTGCAAGGCTGCAAGTGCAATAATAATATATAATTATAATTATATGCATGGATATGGTCCATAATAAATAATTAAATATGATAGGTCTCAATCAATAATAAATAATAACTATCTATTCAAAAAATATTCTTAATTTAATTATTAGACCTATTTTTAAATATTTTTATACTATAAATTATAGTCATAAAAATAAAAGTTTGGTCCGTGCTTTGTGTACAGAGGATAGCTGATATTGATGACATGAAATTAAAATTTATGAAAATAGATGTTTGGTGAAATAAATTTGGTTACTTATAATAATTAAGTGCTACTTATAACAATGCCCCTTTCACTTTCGTGGTAGCTGCCTTTTTGTTGTATTTGTTTGGGCCTCTACCTCTAGTGTTTGTGAATCCCTGCACAAGGTGGTAGGTTCTGATTTTGGTCCACCCCGGGTATTTTATTTCCCTGGTACCCACCATATCTGGAGACCTCTCCCCTAACTGCCACCTGGGAAGAGAACTTGTTCAACACATGGGAGAGCAACATCCTCGGGAAAATATATGGTACCTGGTAATCAATTACAGATGGAGAATCCTTACAAACCAAGATATCAATTGTACAAAGACCCTCCCATAGCCCCAGCAATTAAAAAAGGTAGACAGCACTGTACAGGACACCTTGTAAGGATGCTGAATTTTAGAGCAGCAAAAGTGATCTTCAGACAGAAACCTAGGATCAGGCAGCTCACTGGTCGACCAAGACTGAGATTGACCAAGGATGTAGAGCAGTGGTAGGCAAACTCATTAGTCAAAAGAGCCGAAAATCAGCAGCATAACGATTAAAATATTTTTGAGTGCAAAATTTCTTTTCAAGAACCTGTCAAGAACCATTTTTTTCAGAGTCAAAACTGATTTGTGGCCAACTGGTAGAGTCGCACTCAGGTCGCTGAAGAGCCGCATGCGGCTCATGAGACACGGTTTGCTTAACACTGAAGTAGAGTAAGACTTAGACAAGCTGAGGTTTCGTGCTTCGAGTGGGACAGCCATTGATTAATCTGAATGGGAGGATGTGGTGGAGCAGGCCAGGACCTTACATTGTCTGTAGTGCTACTGATGATGATGCAAGGTCACTTCGAGAACTTTGTCTTTGCACGTGTGCCATATATATTAACAAATTTGCTGACTGCATTATCCATGTATGGTACCTGCATACTGCATATATATGTCAAATGGTGTACAAATAGTAAAATACAATACAAATTTAACAAATTGTACTAGAAAAAAAAATTTAAGCTCAAGCCATCTTTTGTCATTTACGGCAATATTTATGATCTATTCAGAGATCTCCACCATTCAGGCTTTCTTAAAGTAAAAGTCAATTGACATAGTCTTCAAATAGTCTGTAATAATTGGGAAAAACTGCTCAAAAACTTAAACTATTCAGAGGAGTATATAATATTAGCTTTCCAAAGTTCATAGTGTTTATAAAGTCTACATGAAAATATCTGACAATCTCTATCTACTCTGAAGTAAGTTTTTAAAAACTTTTCCATAGCTATGTATCTCATCTGCCTCTAAAGGGAGAGACTTTAACTGGCCACAAATTTGAAACAGGATTTGGAGGCAAAGGAGCAAACCAATGTATTGCTGCGGTTAAACTTGGAGCTCGTACCGCAATGGTCGGGAAAGTTAGTAACTGTTTACTTCCAGTTTTCATTCAATCAAAATGCTGATATGAAGTAAGGACATTGCCACATACTTGATCCAGGTGTATGTATCTGCAAGGTTGTGTGTGGGGGAAGGGGGAGGGGGGAAGAATAGAGTGTGGGGTATGTAGACTCAAAGTTGCAGTCTTGTTTGAAAAAACACTTCATAGTTTGATTAACGAACCTCTGAGCAATTGTCATACATTTCATGCTAATAACTTTTAATTATGCAGCTGTATTACTTTTTTAACTTTTATTTCATAAGTAAATGCAATAACACAATTTACTATATCAACATATAGACAATGCTCACATTCTGCCTCCTTGGGTAAAACACCTGAAATGTTAATATCACTACTCAGTGCAGCTCTGAGTAAAGATTAAAATTAATAATTGTCATGGTGGCCTGCAGAAGCATTTCTGAGTCCGCATACAGATTTAAGTATGTGAATACCACAGCTAAACTTGCATACTAATTTAAGCATATAAATACCTTAGTTTTCAAGTTGCAAATAATGTAACTTTCAAAAAGGGGCTCATCAATTTATCATTAAATTAATTAATTTCCATTTTATTATTTTAAACATTTTTAAACATATTGAATGATCAGTTTAAGAATTTAATCTTGGTTGTTTCAGCTTGGAGATGACATTTTTGGTGATCAATATTTTAATAGTATGAGAGCCAATAATGTTAATTGCAGTAAGTAAACTTACAATATTTTTCTCTTTAACTTAGCAGATATACAAATCTATTTTTTGTATGCATTTATACTTTTTTCATGTATATTCTTGCATCCTTCATCATTACTTCATTAAAATAGTTATTTCTTAGCAATAATCATTTTTTTTCCCATTATATTTTTATTTGCTGCAGCACATTTAAAGCAAGTGGGTGGTGCCTCTTCTGGTGTGGCATCTATATTTGTTGGTGATGATGGTATGCCTCAAAATGTTTTTAGAATTTTCACTGTTGTTTGCCATTTAAAACTGAAAAATTATGTGTTAGCAAAATTTATTTCTTACTTACTTAACTTACTTTCACTGTAATGAACTCCTGTATTGGCAATGACTAATCCGCTCCTGTTGCTTCTTAATTTCTTAAAATTATTTTATTTTTGCCAACTTCTGCACATAGTTATCTTATTGCCCGTAACAACGGCTTCATGAAAATGTGTTTTTCTGTAGGCTCCAATTGTATTGTGATAGTGCCAGGTGCCAACAATTTATTGGATGCCAACGACGTGGCTGATGCAGAAGATCTCATCAAGTCCTCAAAGCTTGTGGTGTGTCAAAATGAAATCCCCCAAGAGACAACACTGGCTGCTCTAAAGCTGGCAAAAAAACATGGAGGTGAGTTGCGCAACAGAAATGTCTATGTGTTAAATACCTCGGGATTCAGTAACTTTTTGGCTTGCACCCTATCCCCATTGCAATGTTAAAATTTTCTATTCATTTGACATCATGGTTTTTTGGAAAATCAGTTCCAGAAAACATTGCACATCTGTTATTTTAATGGGGGGAGAGGGTGGGGCTTAAAATTAATTTGGGCGCAATCTTAATTTATTTGAAAAGGTATCAAAGCATATATCTGACTAGTATATTTGAGTGTTGAATATAATTTTTTACCGAAATGCATGTCAAGGATTAAAAAAGGTCAATGGATTTTTGAGTTCTTAAATTTATGTTGTTAAATGATGTGAAAGGAACAATTTGAAACTACCACCACAAAATCCACACTTTTGGAGGAGAAAATTTTGCACACGGTTTGTTTAATTATCAGCTTGACTTATATTTAATATGGCATGTAAACAAATTTTGTGTCTTCAACTCTGGAAGTAAATAGATCAGTGATTCTAAAAATAGATGCCATGACCTAGATATTCCATAAAAAGTATTATGTACAAACTTCTTGTCACCAGAGCTGATTGCTCATGAGATTTTGTGCCGGACATAAAAAGAGCATAAAATATTCAGTTTCATATTTAGTTAAGATTTTATACACCTTTCCAAAAACATCTACCAGAGAAACAGGAAGAATTTAAGATAAATGAGCATTTCACTTTAAATTCTTTTAAATCTACACCATCCACCAAGAGGCATATTCAAATTCATTAGATTGAATTAGAATTTCAGCTTCAACAATTTTCTGTTCCTCAATTCATAAAATACAAGAATATCATTTACAAATAAAAAATGTTAATATTTAGAGTCATTGCTAAGTTACTAATTAAAATAGCAACTTACTTTGTTTTACCCTGCTAAGGTGGCAGCCTACTGCTAAGTCCTAGACCATGAAAAAGCCTTTAAGAGCTGCTAATTTGTATTAAGTCTACAATGCTTATTTTTCTTATAATAAATTTTAAAGTTACCATTTTCTGCAATTAAACTTATTTTTTTTTTCTTTGAAATTTAAAATTTATTTTTCAGTGAAAACAATTTTCAACCCTGCCCCAGCTCAGAAAGACTTTGACCCTGAACTTTTCAAAGTTCCAGATTTCTTTTGTCCGAATGAAACTGAGGCATGCCATATTTTACAAATTTTTTCAACAAATAAAACTTTGATTTTTGTTTTTGTTTGTTTTGGAAAACAGGGAATGGGTGTGGGGTGGGGTGGTTCTGATCTTCAAAAAATGTAATAAATCTGTAACATATTTATAGATATTATCATTATGCATCTCTAATAGTCGATTCAGGATATTCTAATCTATTATTATTGGTGATATTCTATTAAAAATCTTATAACTCATTTATTAAAACCTTCAAATATAGCTTGATGGTAAACCTTTGAAATATGTTTATGCAGATATGTTCAAGTAATTCTTAAAACTGTCTATCAGAGGTTCTTTTAAGTTACAGTAAACATCTTTAAGTTACAGTAAACATCTTTAAGTTACAGTAAACATCTTTAAGTTACAGTAAACATCTTTAAGTTACAGTAAACATCTTTAAGTTACAGTAAACATCTTTAAGTTAAGGTCAACATTGATCTCTTTTCGTATCTTTGTGACAGGCCTCCCTGTTGTTAAATCAGCTTGTGAATGATCCTGAGACAGCCATGACGGCAGCCAGGCAGCTGGTTGAAACCAGGGGCTGCAACTCTGTCATCATTACCCTTGGGGAGAAGGGAGCTGTGTACCTTGCTGGCAAAGATGCTGAGCCTGAGCACATCCCAACAAGTCCTGTCAGAGCTGTGGATACAACCGTTAGTTTTCCTCTAATTTTACATTTTTATTATGGTTTTATCTATAAATTTTTTTTAATGTGTCTTTATGAAAATGATATAATAAAAATAATAAAAAAGAGTTCAAAATTATACATGTCACTCGTGCATAGATCTTCAGTTGAGCCCCTCCCAGGTGGCGGATAGTGGAAAGTCCACAAGATATGGTGGTTAGGATACTGGGTAAATAAAATACCTGTGGTTGGCCAAAATCAGAACCTAATGCCTTGTAGGAAGTGGAAGGATGCACAAAGACTAGGGAACCTTACCCGAAAATTAAGGCCGCTACCTAGAGAGCTACCTGCGCTCTGCACAGAGGAAATTCACCCGAGGGGTTTAAACTGAGTCAATCCCAAGTATGAACTGGACTTCAATCCACAGCCTAGACAAGAAAAAACAACACCAGCGCCCTGAGTAGATGGGACTCATTAACCTTGGGTGGTATCTCTTCTAAGAGAGAGCTAGCTCCGAATTTAGCAGAAATAAAAAAATTAGTGGCTGCGCTGGGAGGAACACTTACAGTCAACTTCAATTTAATTTAAACTTAGACGAAACATTCTTCTTTTTTTTTGTCTGATCTTTATATTTCAGGCTTCCCCAAACATTAATTGCGAACACTTAATTTTTGAAGTGTTTTTTATTTCTTGTTGTTTCTTCATTTGTTCAATTTGCTGAGGAAGGTTCTTAGCTGAAACATTCTTTTTATATTGTCCTTTCGTCTTTATATTTCAAGCTTCCATATACCTTGTTCCCCTTTTTCCTTCAATTTAAGCTACAGGTTTTAGTTAACCACCATGTTATAATAATATTTATAATATAGTCTAGGTGCAAAAAAAAAAAAAGGTGCATTGTTTTTGCTTTATGCATTGAGTATATTGTCTTCCTTTCACCCATTTAACATTACCACTAAGCTTTTGGTTAATAAAATAGACAGTTATGAATAATCTATTAGTTCATTTTTTGCTCACTGTATTTCAGGGTGCGGGAGATTCTTTTATAGGATCTCTGGCTTTTTTCATGACCACTAGGCCTGATCTGCCTATTGAAGAAATGATTAAAAGAGCTGGACAGATAGCCGCTGAAAGTGTACAAAAACCAGGGACCCAAAAGAGTTTTCCTTTTGCTAGTGACCTCCCTTCACATATCCTGGCTTAGGGTATAATGACTTATTACAGCTATTCCCAATAATTATTTGAAGCCTATGATGATAATTGACTTTTGTTACTTAATTTCTCTTTACCGAACGAGGTGAATTTTTTTAATATTGTTTTTCTTTTTGACAAAAAAACATAATTGTAAAACATAAATATTAAAATATTTAAATAAATTTTAAAAGTTTATATGGTATAAAGTGGCATCATATGTATGAATAAAACAATAAATCAATTAAATTGAAAGATTTGTTCTCAGTGGTCAACCGATTAAATATTTCTCAACAAAACCATGGAAGGAATCTACTTTCAATTCTTTAAAACACAGTCTAATGGATGCCTTGAAAGATTTTTTTTAATTTTAAAATTCAATATCATGGGTTATTTTTAAAATAATTTACTAAATCATATCTAAATTTATTACTATCAATTTGATTTATGTATAAAAATAAATAATGACTTTCCAATGAAATGGCAAGATTAGTTTAGTTGTTTTAGAATTTTAAGTTTTGCTACAGCTTGATACCAAAGTTCAGTTCAGAAATTAAATTAATTCAGGAAAGATTTGCCTATTTCTGCATGGACTCTGAACTCAGTTTAAATGAATTGAATTTCATAAATTAATGCAATTTTATTTGTTTCAATCTTCACACATTGGGGTCATCAAATTATACCCTGCTAACTCATCTGTCCAGTCAATCCACTATTGCCCTCAATGTTTAAAGAATATGATTAGCTGGCAAGCGTTACTCACAAGATGTGTATTTATATGTTTTAAAAAACACACCATATCCTAGGCTAATCAGTACTTCTTTGCATGGCTAAGATGCTGAAATTTTACTAATAGTCATTAAAAATCAACTCTTTGATTAAGTTTTGGCTCTTTAACCGTTTTGGTTTCCATTTCTGGTAAATAAACCTTTCTTTTATTCATTATTATGAACAGTCTGAAATAAATATCTGTCCCTAGCCTTCTGTCTACAAATTATATTAAGCCACCTGTATTATTTGTGCAAGTGAAGTTAAAACCCAACCTTGAATAATTTTTTTGGCCATATGTTGGATTGTGTACTAAATATTTATGCAACTGATGACATATTTTTTTTTATCCAACAGATCAATGAGCAGTCATTCACACAGGTATAAAAGAAGTATTAATTAGCTAGAATAAAATTATTTTGTTCCTACAGTTTTCTTTGCATCACATTTTTTAAAGATAAGTTTACACAGATTACATTTATATATCTTCAAATATGTTTTGTTATATTTTATTAACTGTACATGGCATTATTTATGTTTATGTCATTTTGCTCTTGGCATGAGAAAAACCTTAATGCTATGAAGGAAAAAAAAACGTATTGATTTTAATTTTGATTTACGCATCGATTAACTGTAAATAGTAATTAAATTTTATTTGACTTTGTCTTTTAAGTTTGTTATTATTTAAAAATAGTGATTTTTATTTATTTTTGAGTTAATGTGGCTCATGTTTATTAAATGGTGCTTAGTACAAATTCTATAGTTTGTATAACTATTTAAACAAAAGATTGAGCTGTTGATCGTTTTATACTTTTGCGCATTTTTGTATTAAATTGCTGTCAGAACTCATTGAAATAAAAAAAAAATTTTGTTCAGTGTTAAGAAAAATGTATTGTCTAAAAGAATATTTTCTATGCCGTTCTTAAACATTCCATAACTAATTAAAGTACTGTGTCTACACTTTTTAGTTGTAGTAATTAATATACTAATTTTGAAAATTCAGACACTTAAAATGGTGTTAAATTTACTTTTATAAGCCTGGAGTATGACTCAGAAACTTAAAATTGTGTTAAATTTACTTTTATAAGCCTGGAGTATGATTCAGAAACTTAAAATTGTGTTAAATTTACTTTTATAAGCCTGGAGTATGATAGAGTAAGATAAAGTATATTGATATGTTAACTAGAGATGACTTCTGAAGGGGAAAAAAAAAATAGTTAAGGAAAATGTATATGCATGAAAGAAAGGCATCTCTTACATAGTCTTCGTAGATTTGCGAGAAAAATCTCCACTGAGAGTCAGTTTGGAAGGTTCTCACACATTCAGGCCACCCAAATGAACCTTTAAAATTTGAGACTGGATTGTTGTAGGGGTGTGGTCTCTCTTCGACCTCAACTGCCATTGATTGGCTCATGTGATAGAGCCAAACATGTAAAGAGATAATCAGCTCTAGGAAGAGGCCCTGTTGAGTCTTGACATCTATATCAGAATTTTAAAAGTAATTTCTTCGGTCTCCTGTTCTGTGGTTTAGAGTGCTGGAAGACCACTGGCATACCAGAATGGAAATTTGAAGTAAAAACGGGACCCCAACATTCCTTCAAAGAAATTTTAAAAAATCAAAACTTATTAATTTGCGACTGATGACAATGACTGTTAACACTATATGGCCATGTCAGTTTATGATTGTAAATTATACTTCTTAAATAGCGAATTATTTTAAATAGCCCAACAAAAGGGGCGGGGGTGTATTCTGTGCCTGTTTAACCAAAGGCAAAGTAGGCACATCCCTATGGACAACGAGCCTTGCAAGGGGCCATTTGTCTCGTGTGCCAAATTTGGGGATGACCTTTTTTTTTTTAAATTGAATGTAGGCTACTTTTAATGACGTAATGTACGTAGTGAGTGGCATCTTGGGCATGTCCAAATATTAACATATGTCCATAACAATATAGAATTAAGGAAACTTTTTTTTAAAAAGTAAGAAGAAAAACGCTGTGTGTAAACTATTCCTAGAATGATATTCTACAAAGGTAGAATTTTAAGAGACTCGTCTTTTAATGACAGGATGGGTGAAAAGAAATAAGAAGCACGGTGATGGGTATCCAGTGTTTGCTAGCTTTTTTTTTTGGGGGGGTGGGGTGTATGGTGGGGTGTCCCTTATGGAACAATCATTCGTCAAATAATATGTTAAAGCTTTTCAAACACAATTTTTGTTGTCATTTTTAAATTTAAAGTAAATGAAATTTAAATTTTACCATAGATTAAATAATTTAAGAGAAGATTTATTTTCTCTAGCTTTGAGTTTATTTTGAATTTAAAAAATGCAATTTAAAAACAATTTCACAAAATTGTGGGTGGGCATTAGCAGAATGTTGAGTGAAAAATATATACATTGTCTTCTCTCAGAGGCAGAGCGAGGGGGGGGGCAGGGGGGGACAGATGTCCCCGGGCACCAGCTAGTTAGGGGCGCAAAAATGTGCTTTGATATTATTTTATTGATGAAAATAATGGGTTTGAGAGTTGAAAAAAAGAAAAAGGGGCGCTTTAAAATGGATCTTGTCCCCGGGCGAGAATCTTGTACCCGGGCGTCAAACAACCTCGCTACGCCTCTGTCTTCTCTAAGGACAACTGTTTTACTGTTTGTGACATGGCATAATACTAATAAGTAGTTCATTTTCACTATTCCCAAAAATTGAGCTTTGATTTTATTTTTTGTATTAAATGCCTTTTTCAAACATGTTAATTCGTGTTATTATATATTGTTATTCTTTACTAAGCCTTATTGCAATAATGAATTCCATTTTATTTATTTATTTTTGTTGTTCTATAAATAGGCCTATGTCTTTTCACAATTGCAACCCATTTTATTTAACGCATTTAGGTTGTCTTTTTTAAAGGAAGGAAGCATCTTACCTTTAAAACTATATTATCTTATTATCAAACAAGCCTACAAGTGGGCTTAGTAGCAAAAAATTTGTTTGTCTTGTTTAAATTTGATAACTTATGACTTGAAAAGAATCCATTTAAATATAAATGTTTTAGCATTAAAAATAAACGCGCTTTTGTTTTAAATCATTTTACAAATATTTGAATGAATTAAAAATTATAGTGTCATTGGTAGTGATAGCATTGATTAGCTTATTTTAAAGGAATTTTATGCTTATTAATAAAGGAACTGCGACCACCACATGTGACTAAAAAGTAAGCTTTTAAAACATAATCTCATCGTCTACAATTTAGATCGACAAAATTATATGAGTAATGTTAGTTTATAAATAAAAATTAAAGGATATACTTTATTGTTAATAGGGAAATACTTTGTTTATGTACACACATAAAAATGTATTTAAAAATGTGTCAACCAGCGTTAAAATGCAGTATATCAAGAATGGCGTAAAGCAAGTTTGCAGCTGGATAATATTTTTTTTAAAATTTCTGCAATCCGATCCAATCCGATTTTTTTTTTGTTTGCGTTTCCAAAAGTAGGAGCAACGAGTATCTTGATTGGTCGTTGACAGAATAATGGCGTGTGTGTAACTAACTATGCTCTTGGACGCGCGTGCCCTCCAGTGTGTGTAATCAATGTTGTTATCGGGGCACGCAAGTTGGGAACATGTATTTTCTTGTTAAATTCCGATAACGTATTCATTTATAATTCTTTATTAAAGTGTTGTGTTTTTCATCGGATATTTATGTGTAGCAGCGTATAGTTATAGTATAATTCAGGCCCTACATTACGCTTACGAATGATTGAATTTAAATAAAACTTTATTAAAGTTATTTGTCGGTAGTTTAGTCTTTGTTGTAGCCTAATTAATTAATTAAATTAGTTTAAACTAACACACGCTGAGTTAACTGAATATAATATTAGTGAATATGAGTGACCAGTGTAGTATTTCTTTTTGTTAGTAATAATAGTAGTGTCTCCTTATTGAGACTATTGACAAGACAACATTCAGAAATAATTGAAATGTTGCATTTAGGCTTCATAAATTATAAATGATTTATTTTGAATCGTGATCATGATAAAACTTGTGACTTCGCCTTGACTTGGACTTGATAATTTCAAGTAAAAAAAATAGGTCAGCATTTAGATGATGGGCATGTTAATATTCGTAGCTCTGACTCTGTGACTGTATGTGAAAACCTCAGCACAGCCAAATCATTGGAGCCACTATCACATCTAGAAGCTTGGCAAATAATTAAAAAAATATTTAACAAATCAGTTATTAGGCCTTGTCGTTCAAGTTACCAACCCATAGTTGCATTTACTAACCAGAGTAAAATTTAAAAATTCATTTAACAATGTAGTCCTGGTGGTTTTAGACTATAACAATCATTAACAGGTTACCTGGATATGTAGGCCTGCTAGAAGACATCTTCGTTTAATTTTTATTAAATTTTGTGGTGTCATTCGTCATGTTTTCAAATTCAATATTTTCATTCCTGAGATCTGGATTTATAACATCTAGGACTACAGTGTTTTAAAGTGAGTGGATAAGATCTGTTCAAGAAGGATAATGTTCCCATAACATGTTAAAATTAAAATCTTTTATGTTGAGAGGTGGTCAGTATCATATTGCCAATAAACATTTGGATTGCAAGCCCATCCAAGTTCAAGCAACTTTACATCAAGTTATGGATGAAATATATTTTCAATTTAAAGTGCCAAATCGTATTCATCAATTGCAATCCTGATGGCAGATACAGAAAAGCTGTATATGCAAAGTCCTCTAGTTCTTTGGGTATGCATTAAGTTAACTTTGTCTTTTAAAATTAATCTGAATCTGAACATTTATATGAAGTTTTCCACTTAAGACAATTTTTAGAAATTTCTGCCAGCTTTCTGCCAGCTTTCTGCCCTTGCTTATCACAGATTATTAAAATATTTTGATGATAGTGCCTTGCTTATCGAAGATTAAAGTATTTCACACTTAAGTGGGTTATTTTTGGCAAAATATTATATGATGAAGACTATAATATCTTTGAATGTGAGAAATTATTTTGTCGAAATAACAAAACTCCATGTCTGGTAAAAAAAAATGTTTAAACCACTAAGGCATTTTCTTTTGGTAGGGAAACAAACATACATTGTTAAGATTCTTGTGCAGTTTGATTTTTTTTATGAAACCGCATCAATTTTAATGGCATAGAATTCAGTTTTGTATATTATTTAATAATGTTCTTGCTACTGGCTTAAATTTATCTTTAAAAAAAAACATACAAGCCATGTATCCCCTACCCCCACAATTATTTATTTTTCAAACAGGTTGAAACCTTCAAGCCAAATGATGGTCATCCTTTGGAGTATAGAGATTTGTATGATGGTGTCTTTCTTAATGATGTCATGCAGCAAATGTGAGAAATTTTTTTAAAACTCAAATGATTTATTTAAAAACAAAAAGTAAAGAAATATTATCACATGCTCCTAATTATTTGCATGCACTAGGTTTTGAAAAATGTAATGTTATTAATCATCACTCCCTAAAATATCATGTTTCTATGTTTTTAGTCTTTCTTCTTTTTTTTTTTTCCTTTTTTTTTTTGTAACGAAAAAACCCCCCCCCCCCCCCCCTTTTTTTTTTTTTTTTTTTTTTTTTTTTTTTTTTTTTTTTATTGTTTTCTCTAACTTGGCTTCTCAGTTGCTCTCTTGTTGCTGTCCAGCAATGCACCTTGGTCCATATTTGATAACATGCTCTTGATCGTCTGAGGGGGGGGGGGATAGCTGTTTAAATACTCTCTGTTCTCTTGTATATTTTCTCTCACTTGTTTATTTTGTAATTTCTGTTTGCATAATTTGCTTGGCCTCATTTTGAGGCTCTCAGAGCTGTTGGGGCTTGACAAGGGAAACAATTTTAGTTTGGTGCACAGTCCAGGTGTGCGTGTGCATTTAGTTTACTTTGAACGTGCCAACTCTGATACCATGTGTGCATGTTTAATCTTACTAGCACATCAAATATGTTATCATAGAGTAGTGCTATTTGGGACGTAAAATATCAAAAAAATATTAATGCACCATAAGATCATGTCCCAAATATATGAGATTTTGTCTTGTACCATCGTTTGGAAAGTAAGGTAGACTTGGGGTTGGATTTGGGTCAGTTTGTAGAGGAGGCACGGTGACCTGTTTAAAGGAAAGTTCGTGGACTAGATTTATATTGTTTCCTGTAACCAAATGAAGCAACGTATTTCTTGAATTTGCCTTCTTGTTTTTCTTGCTGTTGACGCACTCCCATCCCGTGTCCAGTATCTCAGCCTAATTTACTTAATTTACTCAATGTTTACTTAATGTCTTTGAATACTGTGTAGTCCTTAGCGATTTCATCAACGCTTATTTTCGGGTGGAAAATGTTGAGCTGGTTCTCGTGTATGACATCGTGCTCATTCCGTGATAATTGAACTTCTTTGTCAATTTATGGTCTAGTCTGGATTATTCTTGGAACTCATTCTGCCATTGCCCTCAGTCTTATGATTGACTACCTTCAACGCTTGGATAGCTCTTGAATTGATTATTTGGGCACATTTCTGAATTTGAATTACACTCCCCCCCCCCTCTCCTCCATTCCTTACACGCGACCATATTAGGCCTAGATTGTAGAATTGTAGATTGTTAATAAAGCTTATTGTCAGCCGTACCCGGGTGAGTCATGGCCCCTTCCTGTGGACCCATTGTTGTCCAGCTACCTTTACGGCCTGCAGGAATGTCAGGGTCAGGCCGTCCTTTGTGGCACACGGCTCGCCCTGTCCCACCTGAACTGCAGCACCTTGGCTCAGTCTTGTCTCTCTCTCTCTCAGGTATAGAAATGAGACTTCGTATTCTTGAAAAACTATTTGAGAAGAGCTGTGGTCTGTTGCCGCGGCCAGTCACGCTTTCTCGCACAGCTACTGTCACTATCAACCCTCGGCGCCTTGCTTGCATTGTTCAGAGCAGAATGAAAAAAAATGATAATTGTGTATTGTTATAAGGAAAAGAAGAAAGAAAAAAAAAAACGGCCAATTTTAACGTTACTGACTAGTTCCGATAGGTCAGGTTGATATCTAGTTTCCTTATAGTTATAGGGCGATGGCCTAACTGGCACATTTGCAGCATTTAACAACGATCACTAAAATAATATCCAAGGAAGCTACCGGAGAACAGTGACGAGAGATTACAGTTTAGAATACTGCTGTTTTCAAATGACTCGTTTTTTAGCTGTGCAGTTTGCCCTGGAGTAAGACGTCTGTTCAATAAGTACTTCACTTTGATGCAAGGACAAGCGTCATCTTCATTACGTCTTACAGTACAGGTGCTCAACGCTTTCTAAGGCACTGCCATCGAGTGGGTCTCGTCTTAAGACCATCTATAGGACCTCATCCCATATGACCGAGGGTTCTCTCCACAGTTTAAATGAGACTATCTCACCGAAATGTAAGGACATGCAATTTCGTGATAGAGTGTGATTTTAGCGTCTCTAAAGGAAACAACTGGCCTTCGATGTTGATCACCAGTTACTTCCCATTCAGTAGAAGTCGTGGATGAACGACTGGGGTATTGTCCCTTCGGACTTCAAATAAATAAGAGTCACACCGTCAAAGTGAACCCCCCCCCCCCTCTCACACCTTTCCCTCAACTGGTGACACCGTAGAGTTCAACACCCCCCTTCCCTCCCCCCAAGTAAACACAGTCGTCCCTACGTTAGGAGCTCAACCGTGGACCGATACGTGATTAAACTCCATGCCACACTTAATTGAAGGCCGGCGCGACTAATCCATTAGTCCATGTCACTGGTCAGTCGGGGGAGGGGGGGGGGCTATCTGTGCGTCAGTTTGACATGATTATGAAAATCCAATTTATTTTGTTTCCGCCAATTTACATCTCAGCTGTCCTGGTCCCGTGCGCCCCCCTCCACCACCACCACCAAAGAGGTCTCTGTTTTCACTCCAACCAGTCCCGTTTCAACATATCAAACTTTGTTACTGTATAGTATGCGTAGTCCACGTAAAAGATTGCCCCCTCCTATGCAGTGTGATCAAAAACAGTGGCGGCATCTCCTTCAACAAGACTGATGCCGGTCATTCTATCATCTGTCACCGGGGGACATGTCAGTGAGGATCGTTGGTACTGATAGCAACCGTCTTCACTTCTCCGAGTCAGATGTCCCTGCTATCTCATCTATTGATGTGTTCACCGCAAATGTGGTCCAGGGGAGAGGGGGGGGGGGGTGGGTGGTGGTTGTGTACACAATTTATGCCCGTGTAGAGCCCAATGGGCAACTGTCTGATGCACAACTGTAGTCTTATATTATTTGCGGGCACGGATATATAAAAAATATAGTCCACCTTAAAATGTGTAACATTTGTAAAAGCGAGTTGAAAAGTTTTCAATAACCGTGCTAATTTTCATCCCTTCCATACTAACGATATCTGTAAGTTATAGGGACTACTTTGTCCCGTCCCCCGTGACAACAGCTTCGCGTTGTCGCAATTTAATTCAGGCAAAACCTTACTTAAACAGGTAACGTCGCTTAGTTCCGCTCTCTCAGACCTGACTCAGTGTGTCACCATTCTAAAACATGGTTGCTTTGTATAAATGAATTTATACATCGTGGAAAATCAAAGACAGAATAACATCTGTTCAGTCGGGAGTTTCTTGATCCTGTGTGAAGGTCCCATGATGAATGACAGAGGGTGACGGCCACCCTTTTTTTCCAAAACCGTGCATTCCATTTGTACGTTTTTGTTAGTTGGCAATACTTTTTTTGTTTTTGTGTGTGTTGGTGGACATTTCTTGTGAACCCGGGCTCAACAATTGGGTTGATCACGAATCTTGGAACACAATTTCACAGAGTTTTCGGCCAGGTCCCAAAATTGGTTTTACTGTGTACACCAAAGATAGGTTTTATATGACACACCAAAGATAGGTTTTATATGGCACACCAAAGATAGGTTTTATATGAAACACCAAAGATAGGTTTTATATGAAACACCAAAGATAGGTTTTATATGGCACACCAAAGATAGGTTTTATATGGCACACCAAAGATAGGTTTTATATGGCACACCAAAGATAGGTTTTATATGACACACCAAAGATAGGTTTTATATGACACACCAAAGATAGGTTTTATATGACACACCAAAGATAGGTTTTATATGACACACCAAAGATCGGTTTTATATGACACACCAAAGATCGGTTTTATATGACACACCAAAGATCGGTTTTATATGAAACACCAAAGATCGGTTTTATATGACACACCAAAGATCGGTTTTATATGACACACCAAAGATCGGTTTTATATGACACACCAAAGATCGGTTTTATATGACACACCAAAGATCGGTTTTGTTTTATACTACAGTGATCGGTTTTTCGGACGAACTTTTTTTTCATTGTGCAATAATTTGTCAACACTCTCATTAAACAAAAAAAAAATACTCCTCAGATCTCCAGTTTCACCCAAAAGAAGAATGTTCCAATTTCATTAAGCCCCCGGGCTAGCCATAGGATTTATAAAAAAAAAAAAAAAAAAAACCAAAAAAAAAAACCAAACAAAAAAACTGTTCGTCTCCAAAATGGGTTATCGATTAGCAGTCAAAGGCGACGACGTTTCATAGTTGACACCGAATACGACTGTCTTCCCTGAGTGCGTTCACGGCTCGGGTTGGGAGACATTGACGTGGAAGTTCTGCGATGAACTGCAACTGTCGGAAGGCCGTCACGTTAGAGCCCTTCACCGTCAGTCAGTTCAGCGTGGTCTGCGTTGATCGTTGCTACTGCTGGGAACAATGCGCTCCTAATTACTGGGTCTTACTATGCAATTTATCGTGACTTTAAGTTACATTTTTCTTTACATGAATAGGGTTACAGGAAACCACTGCATTTATTATTATTTTTTTTTGGTATTGTGGTATGGGGCGATATTTCAGTTGAATTGAAAAGATTCCACGGTTGCTTGCAGTGTAAAAGGGGATCCACCATATTCAGGTGTGTAAACGTTTTTCTGGCGTACAGATACTGGTGACAAAGTTTTATTATTGCTTAATTTAATGAGATTGTAATTTATTTGAATGCGGTCATTCATAAGGTCTGCTTAATGGTCATGGTTTCGCTGACCATTCTAAGTTAATTAAATGCTAATCATGGGTGAGTGTCATGGTGCTGACAGGCCACGGTTCATTGACTGTGATATAGTTTCACATGACTAAACATGTTGCGGGTGGTGTTGGGTCAGCCGCGCAGTGTGGCGCATATAGGATTTTATACGGATGTAAACAAAACAAAAAATAGTTGATGATGAAATCGTTATGTCCTTTGTGGACACGCCATTATGTTGATGTGTCTCTGGGTAGAAATGGATTAGTTACGGGCGAACTGACTGTTGTGCCAATCAGTTTCTTCTCTATTGTATAACTTAATGAGTCGAAGCTCTGCACTCAATCAGGTGATTTTAACTGTCCAAAAAATCACTGCACTTTACACGGACAGCACTTCTCTTGACTTCAGGACATGGTTTCTTCTTCAAAGCTCTTCTATTCATAAAACAAATATGCCCATGAAAAGTTTGATATACACACGTGTTGCCGTCATGCACGTGTATATAACATTTGTCACCAATCAGGATACGGAGATAACAAAGATCGTTGGATGCAGCATCGCCCCCACCCCATTTGCCCCACGTACCCCATAAAATGTTTTAAAGCATTTTTCTTTTCTTTTTTTCCCCCCTTCCCTTATGAATAAGTTTATTTTGACAAATATCCCGTTCACGTGGTTCCCTAATTCTATAATCTCGCGTGATTTCACTTGCACGCGATGGAATCAAGTCTTCGATTCGCCGTAATCCAATTTTTTGTTTCAAGATGTGTTTGAGGATATTTGAGTGTCTCTCTTGTGCCACGCCCGTATCTCGATTCCCGGCGTCATCAAAATTTGCTGGAAATTCCTCATGAAACGAGACATTTCAAATTTAAAAACTAGGACATTTTAAACCCTGGTCGGCACCATGGGTGTAAAAAAAAACCCAAAACGAACACTTCTTTGTGGGTACATGGTGACGTCTTCTATCTGTAGATATATATATATATATATATATATATAAATACGTTCTTGGAATCTTCCTCTTAGACGTGGTGTGGTGCCCGTAAGAAATGGTTGTGTTAATCTTTAGTCGTTATGGGGGTTGGCATTAAGACAGTGTGGTTATCGGCACAAACCCTACGTCCATATTTCAAGATACGATGTTACAGCTTACTATCTGTATTGCAAAGTCGCGTGTTTCCTGCCAAGTAGAGTACCACCTGTCATGGTCTGAGCGAGCGCATGTTATGTCAGTGGCACACCAAAACAACGGGTTGAGTTATCTTCGGACGGGGCTGACCAATAGGCAAATCCCGCGCACCGTCATGTAGAGGGCAATATCACACACACGGTCTTACTTTTTGTGTGTGCATGCCATGTGCTAATATTCTTCTGGCATGCAGTTACATATGTGAAGATCTATGTGTGCAACACCAGTGATCGTGATACTTGCAGACTACTCAAAATTAACAAGGATCTAGAGACTACCCTCTACAACAGGCCTTCACAACATAGGGCCCGCGGGCCACGTGAGCCACCAGCACCCCCATTGCTGCCCGCGAAGTAAAGAACTATTCTTTATTCTTCTTATTTCTTTAATGGCATTACCCCCGTCCTATTTCTTTTTTTTTTTTTTTTTTTTTTTTTTGGCCCGCTCAAGTTTTTTATAAAATATTACGGCCTGCCTTACATTTTGAGCTGTGCAGGTCTGCTCTACAAGATCAAAGATGTGGAGCCATAAGTCAAGTTAAACCAATCCTTGTAGCACAGTCGGGATATGAATGAGCCTCATCTCACGCCTCAACGGTTATCTCTATCTTGCTGGAATTTTTTCCCCGTTTACATACACTTTTTGGCACATTTTTAATTGTGTCTTTAGTATACTTTTGTGTAGTTGTCTTTTTTTTTTCTTCTTCTTTCTTTATTACTTATTCCTGTATTTGATCCTGCTCAGTATGAATAAATAAATACATACGTCTATTTATATGCGTACGTCTAAACGTCAAATTAACGGCATGACAAATAAATATGGAGATTAACCGTGTTCAAAGTCCTAAGTGTTTCACTTCATAATAATCAAAGAGAGAGAGAGAGAGGGGGGATTACTAATCGATTAAAAAGATGATTGATCTCACGTAAGGGTCTGTTGATTAGCTGGACATCAATCAGCAATGTTCATTTCAGTTACGGGTTAGAAACTTGGTGTCGTTCGCGGCTAGACTGTCAGGCAGCAGGGATGACGGCGTGCCAGGCATCCAGTCAGTGGGTGTGTCTGTCAAAGAATGCCCAAGTTGTATTTTTTTTTATTATATCGATACCCGTCCCTTCTATTGACTGTGTGGTTAAGTATCAGATAAACAAACACGGCACTCGGAGGTACTAGCAAGTGTGACCTCTCCTCTTTCAGGGGTGCGTGAAATGCCGTCGTGGGTTTTTGAGATAACCCAGATACATCGATAGCGCTGATGATCTATTTATAGATTTACGCGTAAATTTTTTTTTCTTTCTTCCTTTCCACCGAGATGTGTTTGACAAAGTTCACTTACTATCAAACACTTTTTTTTTTACCTTAATAAGTGTACAGTTAGGATCTTTAACACACTTCCAACTTTTAAAAGAACAACTTTATGTTGCCCTTCATTTTGTTGACGCGAATATTAGTCTTAGATGATATTATTATCTGTTAGAAATATTTATAATTTCGTGTCTTTTAAAAGAATATCGCTTCTATGGATTTTTTTAAAAAATGTTTGAAACACTGGACCATGTAATTATAACACTGGACCGTATCCGTATAGTATAGTCAGCGTCTCTTAGTACCGGATTGAAATCTTTTAGCATCTTTTTTAAAAAATATATGCATTTCGATCATTTGTTTAAAAAAAAAAAAGACTTGATCTGCGAACCATAAAAAATTATCCTAATGCTCTAGATATAATGTGAATGTTGTGTTATGAAAATAGGACGTCATTATCTCTTACCTTTTCTCCGCACTATGAAACAATCTCTGGACGACATGCTATACCCCGGGATGAAACGTTTTTTTTTTGTTCCCAACAAACCGATTTTTGTATATAAAGTTTTATATTCAATCGGAAATCTGGTTTGAAACTGTAAGGGTTCGAAATTTCTGATTGATTATCTCTAATCTATTGATTCTAATGTATTATCTCTAATTTAATGATCCAATTTCTGATTGATTTTTATAATTTAATGATCAACTTCTTCCGCTCCTCTATTAATTACCCATCTTCGTCAGCGACACACAAAGTATGTTTACAAAGTGAACAGTCGGCGGCTTGGTCGTCCTCCTCTTAAAGGCTGCACTTTCAAATATACACGAATTAATAATTAACTTCATCATTCGAAGTCAGTTTTTTTATTTTTTGGTCTCAATTTTTGAAAACGGAGACACTCTTAGACACCACCCAAATAATAATAATTACGGTCATACCCTACGGAAGGTCAATGACAGCGATTTGGGGGGTGGGTGTGGGTAAAGGGACCGTGAGAAATCCACCATTTTAATACCATTTGACCGGTCCCTGACTTCCCTGAGGTCCACTATCTGTGTCTACTGCAGGGGGCCGGTCTACCCGGGAAAGATGATTCCCCGCCTCGCAGCATGCCCGCGGGAGGGGGGGGGACACGACGACCCACAATCTAACCAAACAGGGGCGGGTAAAGTTTCCACCAGTTCGTAGGAAATCAATTCACGGGACTCTCCGTGTTGGCTCTTCCGCTTTGACCAGCCCCCCCCCCCCCCCCCAACAAAGTGGTCATTTGGGTCAGTCTCTGCATTCCCGAACCCGTGCGCCGGGTGGTGCAGACGACATGCGGTTGTACGGTCGTGCTGGACGTCCTGACCTCTTGTACTCACGTCCTCTGGTACAAAACCATTGTTTGTGTGCCACGTTGACCAGGGAACCCCTGCTTCGTAGTACAGTATCACAATAGCTTGAACTTTTTAGATTCGAGTGGCTTTTTACCTTGAGATCACAATAGCTTTTACCTTCAGATCGGCTTAACACTCATATCATAATGATACTTTCTGGGAGCTGAACACTCAGACAAGGTTACTTGATAGAACCATCATTTTTTGGGGGTATAATTTCATTTGTCCTGTCTGCCGGAGAAGGCTCTTCGCTGAAATGTTGACATCTTATTGTCCTGTCTTTTGATTCAAGCTTCCTCATAGCTTGTCCTACCATTTCGTTTAGAACCATCAGTCCATAAAGTCACTTGATCAGAACCATCGATAAGTTCAACCGTGTCGGTGTTTGACATTGTTTCATCCCCCAACTCCCCCGCCCCCCTTAAAAAGGTCCAATAGAAACCATTTAGTGGAAGTGCTTGAAAAAGAAAACAAATAATAATATTGAGTTCCCCATGCTGGTGTGAGGAAGACAGAATTTCAATTGAGTTGCATGCTCAGGCCCTCCAGGTTCACCGATGCAGACTAGATAAAAACCTTACACTGAGTGAAATAGATTTGTATTGCAATACATAACAATAACATTAACAGTGGGTTGGCTTTTACATGTGTCTTGTCTCCCACCGCCACCATTTTTTTTTCATTCCCCTTTTCATTTTTTTAAAAACTTTAGAATATTTCATTTCAAATACTAAATGAGCGCCACCCCCCACCCCCACCACTTGTGTGTGTTGTTTTTGTTTGTTTCATACTCTTGAAATGGCGCCCCCACCCCACACTCTCACTTTGTTGTATTTAATTAATATAATCATCTTATCTTCCCTGGATCCCACCAGCTCCTGCTAAAGTTGCCCTGAATCTGAACTCCCACATACGTCCCTCCACCATTTCTTCCCTCCTCCCCTCCCCTCCCCCCCTCCCCCGCGTGGGCTACTGTGTGCTTGTGTACGGCAAATGAGGCTGTTACCAGTTTTTTCGTCCATGTTTGTTGAATCTTGGCGAGTGTACTCCCCCCACGTCAGACATGTTTGATCTACAAACCATTTGAGCGGCCTGAAAGCTGTCTTCTAGTTGGTAAAATACATTGGGGGGGGGGGGCATTTAAAAAATGCGAACGGCGGAAATCGTTAGCTGATTTGGTGGTTGAAAAAAAATCACCCCCCCCCCCCCTCCTTACCGTTTATAGCTTTGCTCCTTATGCATCTCGACATTGTCTGCAACAAGCTTTGATCAGTAGTACGTCTTAACCGTGTGAGAAACCCTAGACCTACTAGAAGTTTGTATACATTGGTGTACAGAAGAGTTGTTTGTTTTGTTGTTGTTGTTTTTGTCTTCTGTAAATGTTTACACATTTTTTTTTGTTCTTATGAAAAAAGCGCAACTTTACTAAACATGGCTTGGCGACCACATGACTGACTACAGGTTCCTTAACTAACTGCTGGTACCCTTACTAACTACTTGTCCCCTGACTGACTACTGGTACCCTCACTGACGACTGGCCCACTGACTGACTACTGGCCCCTGACTCCCTGACTGACTACTGGCCCCTGACTCCCTGACTGACTACTGGCCCCTGACTCCCTGACTGACTACTGGCCCCTGACTCCCTGACTGACTACTGGCCCCTGCCTCCCTGACTGACTACTGGCCCCTGACTCCCTGACTCACTACTCGCCCATGACTC
>CAXITT010000069.1:469022-482396 GCA_964033795.1 Lymnaea stagnalis
CCCTGACTGACTACTGGCCCCTGACTCCCTGACTGACTACTGGCCCCTGACTCCCTGACTGACTACTGGCCCCTGACTCCCTGACTGACTACTGGCCCCTGACTCCCTGACTGACTACTGGCCCCTGACTCCCTGACTGACTACTGGCCCACTGACTGACTGCTGGTCCCCTCACTGACTGCTGACCCACTGACTGACTACTGGCCCACTGACTGACTGACTACTGGCACTGAGACTAATAAAACTATTTATAATTCAACGTTCACGCGTAATCGCTATCTTAATCAATGTTGAATAATTACTGCTTCCGCAACATGTGCTCCCGGCTCAAAATACTGTTTTAAGTTTTAAGGTACTTGTTATTGTTAAAAACGCACATTTCAAGCACTTGTTATAACGAACGCAGCATCATGTAGTGCAGCTATGCTAACAATTGTACTTTAAACGTTGATAAGATGGAGTGTTCAATCCTTAACAAATGATGTAGACAAGTACAGCCGCAGACCAGGCGCATTTAAAGAGGGGGGGGGTGCGTGTGGCTGCACCAATTTAAAAAAAAAAAACGTAATATATGTGTACGTTACACTGTGTGACAAAGTTGGTTCAAATCTCCCAGTTATGTCAACACGATGCACACACACACACACAATGTACGTACTCCTGAACTACTAGCACCGAAAGATCCAGTGGCGGGACAGTATCATAAACACGCCGTCCCTTATATGTTCATTGTCACTGAGGTAAAACATAATGTTGACTGAATCCCGGCAATCGTATCGTGTTGAGTGGCTCTTAGAACAACTTGCAGTGGGGCAAAGATACGTCTTGAGAATTGAACTGTTCTGCATAGAAATGGACCGTGTCGATACAGTGTTATGACATGGCGATGTACTTCTGGGACGAACGCTAATAGAACCGTTATATTACTACCAAAAAAAAAAAAAAAAAGGCCGACGCCGTCGATTGGGTTGACATTGTCGATTGGGTTGACACTGTCGATTGGGTTGACACTGTCGATTGGGTTGACACTGTCGATTGGGTTGACACTGTCGAGAGTCGTAAGTTATTTGTTCCGTTATTTTCGAGTTGAATTTTTCTGTTTATTAAAAAGACATAACTGTAAAGCCTTTACCGTTCAAATGCTCAACAATAATGGTCATCACTTTTAATGTATTTGTAAAATTGAAACGGTTACCATTTTTTGGGGTTGGTATGGTGGTAGGTGGGTGGGGGGGGGGGCTAATCTCAGCCGCCTTTCCAAATGTGTCACATGAAGGTTTTCGATATAGATTATTATTTTTGTTTTTACAGAACCCGGATGACTTGTAGTTGAGGTCATTAGTTTAAAAATTAATCATCTGCCTTTCTGGGTGACAGTACCAAATGTGCAGATCAGATAATAAGCATATAATGGGGAGAAAAGTTTCGTTTCCCCCCCCCCCCCCTTTCCACCGGGGCACACCAGAACTGTAGTTATGTAGTGCGGGTGAATGCCATAAAAGAAGTGATTTCAAGCACACTTCATATCAATTTTGGTGTATTTTTGGGGTGTATTTTTGTGTGCTCTTTTTTGTGGGGTAAAATGGTGTATTGTTATTTATATGTTAGCCGGATGGATGGTACTCGTTAACGCCTAAAGAGAAGCCAAACTCGGAAATCCAACCCGGAGATGGAGACCCGTAGGCGGTATGGCATTGATGCAATGAAAATTCCGAGAACTCCAGCGACGTGCCACGTGAAACATCACAGGGGAACACAAGAAACACGGCCGGTCGTCCACTGCATCCTGGTCTATCTCCTCCATAACCCAGCCGTCTTGACCAAGTCTGGCCATTGCAGCAGATAGGCAAGGGTGAGAGAGTGAGGCTGGCGAATCGAACAACTCTTTCCCTCACTTTACTCACAACACAGCTCAAGCCATGGCTACTGAAGTCGAATATAGCCTCGGTCATCTGCGCATGCGAAGGGCGAATAAGGGCGAACAATAATAATAATAATAATAATAATAATAATAATAATAATGTTAACAATCTGGCTGTTCGAACATGCGAATTTAAAAGCCTTGAATTATTGAACGCGCCCATCCAACGAAACCGATGCACGTGCTCGCCATACTGGGTCACGTGGGAGGAAAAAACAAAACTCCTGCTCTGCAAATTCTTTGAATTCAATAATCAATAAATCAATGATGCCAGTCTTTACAAACTCATACATGTGAAGAAAACCATTTTATTTTTTTTATGTGATGCTTAAAATGCACGCATTTGACGGAGCTTTTAAAAATGAAAGCTTTCAAAATTAGTATTTTTTGTTAGGCGACTTCGTTGTATTTGTATTATTTTTTTTAAAACGAACATACGTGTTCAAGACCCCGTTTTTGTGGGCGTAATTGGGAAATGAAGGAATTACGGTTCCTGAGCATGTATCGGTGGCGTCAATACTATTGTATCATATTGGTTCCCTTTATGACATGTTCTGCTATTTTTTAAGAGTTATAAGCTGTTACTGACAGAAACATACTGGGTGGAGGCATTCACTCTTAATTGGTTGGTACATTTGTTGTTATCATGTTTTGGAATGAGGCTCATATTATACATTGCGCCTTTTTTACGGCTTTTAACATTTTTTTTTAAAAATGCCTTTTTTTTCAACAATCTTAATATCGGTTAACCTCGACATGACGGGCATTGTGTAATAGATGAAATCATGTCATTTTTTATTTATTTATTTTTTATTTTTTTTGGGGGGGGGGGGTCTTCACCATGTGTGTTTTTGTTCTTACTTGATGTAACGCGATTAATCCGATCATGTAAAGGCTCTCCCCCCCCCAACCCAGCACACTCGATGGCTGTGAAAAAAACGTTATTTGATGTTAGCGCCGTCTAGTTAGGGCAAGTAAATGGGTCGTACGGAAGTCTCAGCGACAGGGATTGTTTGGTGTTGGATATTAACTGGCGGGCCACGGAATTTTGGAGTTTTGGACAGTTCAGTTGGGGGAAAAAGGGGGGGGGGGGCGGATGTTGTGGCTTTCTCAACTTCAGAATTGAGGGGGTCATCGCGGTATCTGAAACTATTTGACTATGTCCGAAGAATGTCATGACGTCGCTCTGTGTTTCATTGTACAATCTCCCCATGTGACGTCAGCAGGTGTCATGCTTCGCTACCGACTCTTGCGATACCTTGTACTGTCCATCTGTCACATCACTGTCATGAATGTCAGCCGTCCCGACAATGGCAACATCACTCCTTTGAAATCGTATGTCGATGCTGTACACTTCTTGCCATACCCTGTACTTGTGTGTCACATCATTGTCGTTGATGTCAGCCGTCCTGACAGTGGCAACATCGCTCCTTTGGTACCTTATGTCGCTGCTGCACACTCTTGCCTTGTACTGTCTGTATTTAGTTGTCATATTACCGATCTGCATGTCAGCCGCCATGACCACATCACTTTTTTTTTAACGCGCCATGGTCTTGGCATTGTGCACCACAATTCTTGGCGATGTGCACCACAATTCTTGGCATTGTGCACCACAATTCTTGGCATTGTGCACCACTATAAGGCTGCTTACCACCAAGTGGCTAAGTTATGCAAGTAAATGACATTTGCACGTGCTAGCGCCTGTGAATGTCTGAAGTAGAAGGGCTTGGCTAGGTGAATTTGTTAGAACATTGGGGAAGTCCTGTGAATAGGTGTTGGCTGGAACGTTAATTAGTCGTGGCGGGAACATCAATTGGTCGTTGCGGGAACATCAATTGGTCTTGGCGGGAACATTAATCGATCTTTCCGTGGCATAGTTCTAGCCTATACATCTGAATTATATGTTCATGTATCTTTTCCAATCCTACACTTGGGTATAGTCTTCGTTAGATTCCTTGTCCATTGTATACATAAGATACAATATATGTACATGTATTAATGAAACCCTTCTAGATATTTTTGGGACATAAGATTAGCTAATAATCGACCTTGGATCAAGATGGCACTTACTTGCTACGTGTTTCGGCTGACCAGACGATCCTCCTCGCCATTGCATGTCAACCGCACTGTTTAATGACCTGGAAGTGACCACCTCCCTGGGTACTATCTTTAGCGACCTATGACCGTTAGAGGCAAGCCCCCCCCCCCCACCCCTCCAACTCTTCCCTCTGTAAATCAGACTTTCGTATGGACGCACTGCTTGGTGGTTTTATTGACCATCCCTGTGTCCGAGTGTCCGGTGTTGATCGATGGACATCGATTTGGCAAAAGTCCACTACCGTCTCGGCACCACAATTCATGTCGAAATAATTGTTTACGACTTCGATATCTTGAGGGCAGTTTCTCCTGAACTGTAACCCCTTTCACCGAAAAGATCCCAATCTTTATAATTTTCTCCCGAAACATATTTGTAGGAGTTCTCAAACTGGTTGTTGGTCTGATTACTTTGCATCTACTTAAAAATTATACACAACATTTTACATCAGTTGTTGGGAAAATTTAGTGCTTACTAAATGACGCATTGTCAAATGTTATTTTACTTCAGAGGGTCAGTAAAACAAGAATACTTGCTTATAATGTTTTCAACTAGTTTGTATAAACTTTATGTCAGATGGGCTGTGATGAAAGTGTGTGTTGGGCTGTGATGAAAGTGTCTTTGTGTTGGGCTGTGGTGAAAGTGTCTTTGTGTTGGGCTGTGGTGAAAGTGTCTTTGTGTTGGGCTGTGATGAAAGTGTCTTTGTGTTGGGCTGTGGTGAAAGTGTCTTTCTGTTGGGCTGTGATGAAAGTGTCTTTGTGTTGGGCTGTGATGAAAGTGTCTTTATGATGGGATGTGATGAAAGTGTCTTTGTGTTTACCAAAAGTTCAGTCTAGTTCTTTAAGTTAGATTCCCTCTTTTCCTTACCGACCCCCCCCCCCCACCCCCAAATTACCCCCGTATTTAGCAATAGCAACTCTTAGGGACAGACAAAGCCTTGNAAAGTGTTTTTATGATGGGATGTGATGAAAGTGTCTTTGTGTTTACCAAAAGTTCAGTCTAGTTCTTTAAGTTAAATTCCCTCTTTTCCTTACCCACCCCCCCCCCCCACCCCCAAATTACCCCCGTATTTAGCAATAGCAACTCTTAGGGACAGACAAAGCCTTGTGGTGGGCAAATTAACGAAAGTTCCCAAATTGTCGCAGTCGTAAATGTACCAATAATGTAAACCAGTGGTTCCATTTGTATCGGACTAGTTTGGAACCCATTCAACGAGCTTGTTTGGGTTTGTGGTACTTCATTATAATTTCATCCCTTATAGCCAGCCATTACTGCCATAGCACATCAAAGCCATTACTGCCATAGCACATCAAAGCCATTACTGCCATAGCACATCATAGCCATTACTGCCATAGCACACCAATGCCATTACTGCCATAGCACATCAAAGCCATTACTGCCATAGCACATCATAGCCATTACTGCCATAGCACACCAAAGCCATTACTGCCATAGCACACCAAAGCCATTGCTGCCATAGCACATCATAGCCATCACTGCCATAGCACATCCAAGCCATTACTGCCATAGCACATCAAAGCCATTACTGCCATAGCACATCAAAGCTATTACTGCCATAGCACATCAAAGCTATTACTGCCATAGCACATCAAAGCCATTACTGCCATAGCACATCAAACACATCACTGCCATAGCACATCCAAGCCATTACTGCCATAGCACGTCATAGCCATTACTGCCATAGCACACCAAAGCCATTGCTGCCATAGCACATCATAGCCATCACTGTCATAGCACATCCAAGCCATCACTGTCATAGCACATCCAAGCCATTACTGCCATAGCACATCAAAGCCATCACTGCCATAGCACATCAAAGCCATCACTGCCATAGCACATCCAAGCCATTACTGCCATAGCACATCAAAGCCATCACTGCCATAGCACACCATAGCCATTACTGCCATAGCACACCATAGCCATTACTGCCGTAAAAAAATCACAATAAATCATTTTCAATTGCTGTTTTTGGGCCAGCCATTGTAAACGCATTGACTTTTTATCTCCGTCATTTTTCTATTTAAATATTTTCTGATGATGTTTGTGCGCTCGCTCTGTTAGATAACTCCATCACCCCCACAAAACTCAAGTTTCCAGAGCTAACACATCATCCGTCTGACCCATTAATAAAGCCCATGTTATGATCTGTTTCCAGCGACCCGCGTCTGGCGTACGACAACGTCAACCGCTCCGAGGAGGGCGTTTCCGTCCGTCTGCACAATTGGGATTTACTGGTGAAGAGTATTCGAGGATTCTACAAGGTGAGTAGAGCGTATAATACATTCTACAAGGTGAGTAGGGCGTCTCAGACATTCTACAAGGTGAGTAGGGCGTCTCAGACATTCTACGAGGTGAGTAGGGCGTCTCAGACATTCTACAAGGTGAGTAGGGCGTCTCAGGCGACGGTGTTCCATTCCCATTGAACGAGGGGCAGCTAATCCACGTTAAATGACACCAAATATGTATTTGGGTAGTTGCCCAGTTTATTTGTTTGTTTGTTTGTTCTATTTTGTTTGAGGACAAGCCAAACAAGGAAATGAATTGTAATCACTCGGCAACATTTATTTGAGCTTCTCATGTTCTAGTAAAACTTGTTAGTTTCGTTAGGATGCCGAGGACAAAATTGTTAGCAACACCACAATGGCCAGGCAAAATGGTTAGCGTCACCACAATGGCCAGGCAAAATAGTTAGCGCCACCACAATGGCCAGGCAAAATTGTTAGCGCCACCACAATGGCCAGGCAAAATTGTTAGCGCCACCACAATGGCCAGGCAAAATTGTTAGCGCCACCACAATGGCCAGGCAAAATTCTTAGCGCCATCACAATGGCCAGGCAAAATTGTTAGCGCCACCACAATGGCCAGGCAAAATTGTTAGCGCCACCACAATGGCCAGGCAAAATTGTTAGCGCCACCACAATGGCCAGGCAAAATTGTTAGCGCCATCACAATGGCCAGGCAAAATTGTTAGCGCCATCACAATGGCCAGGCAAAATTGTTAGCGCCACCACAATGGCCAGGCAAAATTGTTAGCGCCACCACAATGGTTTTGGTTTATTATATTTGAAGGAAAAAAATTCGCCCCCCCTCCCCCCTCCATTTTGCACTGATTGTTGTGTTATTAAATGACTGGGCCATGTGTATGAATAATCCTTTCTACATCCATGTCCTTGTGATGGAAGAACTGTACAGAGTATTGGACAGCTTATTCCCAAATTTTCACTGTCCTCATTACAAGTGCGATGCCCCCCTCTCCCCAACCCCCCTCCCCCTGGACTTGACAGTAAAACATCGCTAGTGACTATTGGCACCAACGGCTATCGCTCCCAACCCCCCTGACCCCTCCCCCCTTGGACTTGACAGTAAAACATCGTTATTGACTATTGGCACCAACGGCTATCGCTCCCAACCCATCCCCACGGCCAATGTTCCCTCTAAGGTTTGTTGGTTCGTGTGCAAAATCATACAGTTGTGTGCAAAGTTTTACAGCATCCATTTTTTTTTTTTCGTGTGAAAAGTTGTACAGCCCACAAAAACAAACACACACTTACAAGGAATTTTGCTGCGCGGAAACTAAAAACTGCTGCGCCGGCTTCTGTGAGGGTCTGCGCAGCTTAAAGGGAACGTTGCCCACCACACACACACACACACAACAATATTTGAAGAAATGAAAAATAATCTCCTCTGGAATAAATCCCGTGGGGGACGTTTTTATTGATCCACTACATCCCGGGATGAACACAATTTTTTGGAGGGGGACATGTCCTTTAAACACCAGAATAGTCAATTTGAGGGTCTTGAATATTCTGCACCAACCCCAATCCACTGTTAGGTTTGACTGTAAAAAAAAAAAAAAATATTTTCGTACACCTCTCTGTGTTCGGCCCTCCGTTCTAAATGTCCCGGTGCTCTGTGCTTACACTTAGAACTGTACGGCCCTCCGCTCTAAATGTCCCGGTGCTCTGTGCTTACACTTAGAAATGTACGGCCCTCCGTTCTAAATGTCCCGGTGCTCTGTGCTTATACTTAGAACTGTACGGCCCTCCGCTCTAAATGTCCCGGTGCTCTGTGCTTACACTTAGAACTGTACGGCCCTCCGCTCTAAATGTCCCGGTGCTCTGTGCTTACACTTAGAACTGTACGGCCCTCCGCTCTAAATGTCCCGGTGCTCTGTGCTTACACTTAGAACTGTTCTTTCGATTTTTGTGAGACGCGTTTTCTCAACGGCAAGAGAACACAAAAAAGCTCCGACCATTTTGGTTAATAATGTATTGGTTTATTTAGGAACAGCAAGACCATCTTGTGTTTGTCGCCATGGCGACAGAGAGGTGAAAGTTATTACACTTGGTAATTCTCAAACCGGTGGTGGATGGTGAGGAGGGGGTTGGAGTGTAGACCGGGTGGGGGGCGGGGTTAATTTTAGACCGGAGGTGGAGGCAACGTAGTCTTGGGGTAGGGGTGGCGATCTGGATCCGGTGGGTAGGGGTGGCAGTGTAGACCGGGGTTGGTGGTGGTAATGTAGACCTGGAGTGGAGGGGTAATGTAGACTTGGGGTGGGGGTAGTAATGTAGACCGGGGGTGGAGGTGGTAATGTAGACCGGTTGGTTAGGGTGGTAATGTAGATCTGGGGTGGGGGTGGTAATGTTGACTGATGGCGGGGGTGGTAATGTAGACCGGGGGGGGGGTGGGAGAGGGCAGGTTGACCTGGAAATGTAGACCGGTTGGTTAGGGTGGTAATGTAGATCTGGGGTGGGGGTGGTAATGTTGACTGATGGCGGGGGTGGTAATGTAGACCGGGGGGGGGGTGGGAGAGGTCATGTTGACCTGGGGTGGGCGTGTTAATGTAGATCTGGGGGTGGTAGTCAGACTTAGGCCCAGCAATTTTCAACAAGACAGTCTCAGAGGGTGATGGTGGGTCTGCGTTTGGTTTAAGTTGGCCAAGATGGTAGTTGGGGGGTGGGGGGGGTTGAATAGCAACAGACAGGCTCACAATAACAGTTTAACAATAGGAAAATTATTGAAATGATATCGATCCCAAAACTGTTTGTGGCCGTTCATTTATGGGCAAGGGTGGGTGGGGGAACGACTACTGGCTCCGGGAAAGACGGGGCGCCGGAGCCAATAGTCCCCTACGGGTAGGTGGGGGTGGGAGCAGATGAGAACAAACATACTCACTCGCGCGCGATAGAGCACAAGTGAAGAGATTTAAGGATGTTAATAGATTTAGTCTACGATACCAATGTACCCTTTGTGTACCCCATGTGTACATATCTTCCCCATGTATCAAAGGGTTGTGTGTGTGTGTCCAGAAATGGGTGGATACGAGATGTTCACTGGCGAGGATGTCATTAAAGAAGAGCAGGGCTGCTTTTATAGTATAATGGTTATATTTGTCAGTTGGAACATGACGTCTATTGACAGCATACATGTTAGAATAAACCTCCATGTAATATAATTGCACATGTCAATAGAACGTAGTGTGTGCCCTTCAAAGATCCAGTCAGTCGAGTGGAACAGTTTTGCTGAACTTGTCGCTAGTGGGGGAACACTGACAAAGTCGAGCGTATTGACGGAATAACTTCAAATCTCGTTTAGAGAACTTTGGGCATAACGGGGAGATGCAAGTGGAATTGAACACTTTTTATTCTAAAGATCATTGGTTTATTCAAAGACGGTTGTTATAGATTGTTTATCCAAAGAACATCGATATACTTTGATTGTTTATTCAAAGATCATTGGTTGCCTTAATCGTTTATTCAAAGATCATTGGTTGCCTTAGATTATTTATTCAAAGATCATTGGTTGCCTTAGATCAGCGGTTCTCAACCTGTGGGTCTCGACCCCTTTGGGGGGTCGCACGACACTTTCACAGGGGCCGCCAAAGACCATCTGAAACCACATATACTAACTAACGCACATATTCTGGTGAAGGTCTGAGATTACTCTCTTATGACCCCGGCTAGTAAATTGGCTATCAACTCCATCTGTTGAGCTGAGCCATACAACATGTCCCTCACAAAGGATCCTCCAACCGCCCTGGCTTCCCCCGGGAGATCTAGTGCGGGACACTCCGTCAACAGATGTTCTAAGGTCTCTGGGGCCAGGCTGCAGTGCCGGCAGGTAGGATCTCTGTTGTTGTCCAACCTCCAGAAATATGTGCGCAGGGGGCAGTGCTCGGTGCGCATCTGCGTTACTAAACTCTGCACTCTACGACCTAACCCCCACCATGGGTCTTGTTTGCTAGGAGTAGGCAAGTTCGAATAGACGCCTCTGGCGGTCGTGTTGTCAGCCCATTGCCTGTACCACTTCTGCCTGAAGTGGTCCGCCAGCCAGTTTTTGACTCCCAAGAAAGTCATTGGTACTTCTGGCTGAGGCTGGGCTGCCCCGGTTTTCGCCAGAGTGTCAGCTATCTCATTGCCACTGATGTTGACATGCCCTGGTATCCATTGCATTTCAACCTTGCACCCTATTTCATCAAGTCTGCATATGTCGTTGTGAATGACGTCGACCAAGCTTGTGGTACCCTGTCTCTTCTCCAAGATCTCAAGAGCGGATCTTGAGTCTGAGAAGACGACAATATCGAGCCCCGCATGCTCCGTCCCTTCCAGAGTGATACGGACTCTCTCCAAGGCCTTGTGCATAGCTATAAGCTCCGCGTCAAAGTTTGACGCTGTAGTCCCACAAGGCCCGGAGAGTTTTTCATTGGGTGGTCCACCTACTGGGTACTGAATAAGCGCACCGTACCCAGCAGTTCTTTTCCTAAAGTCAGCAGAGCCGTCCGTGAACACTTTCACAGGTATGTGCGTGAACACATCCATGGTCTCAAGGGCAGCCACTCTCTGTACATGTTCAGGGCTTCGTTTCGTCACTGCTGCATCTGTCAAGGCCAAATGTATGGAGGGGCGTGAGGGTTCCGCATAAGGCGGATTAACTGGGATTTGGGTCAGTCGTTCTCTATTTGGGGGCAGGGGGACTGTCCTCTCCAGCTCCACGACCTGGTGCATGAAAGAGGACCTCTTTAGTCTCCTGCCACCCACCCAGTTATTTTGCATTTGAAAGGCTGGTTCATTTTCACCGAGCCGTCGGTACCTCTCTACGGTATTTAAGATGGATTTTTCCCTCCTAATTTGTAGCGGTTCTACATTGGCCAAGACTTCTACAGCAGCTGTGGGAGTAGTCCTGTATGCGCCACAGATGAATCTCAGTGCCTGATTCTGGATTCGGCCCAGTTTTTCCAATGCGGTCTTGCTTGCAAAGGATTGGACCGGCATACTGTAGTCCATCACCGACCTCACACTGCTTAGAAAGAGAGCTCTAAGCGTACTTGCGTTCGCGCCCCAACTTGTGCAAGCCAATTTTTTCACCAGGTTAAGCTTGGCGGTCGCCTGGGAGCAGAGGTCCTGTACAAAATTGTGCATTTGTACCTTTTGGTCCAGCTTAACTCCCAAGTAGACCGGTTGTTTGTCCCACTTTAGTGCTACATCGCCCACCTTGAGCTCGATCTCCTGTTTGAGAATGGTCCGCCCATTTGTGAAGAGTGAGTAGACCGTCTTCTCGGTGTTAATTTCCTGATGCCACCGCCGCATGTACCTGTTGATAGCAGAAAGGTCCTGCTGTAATAGCGTCTGCAGGCGGTGGACATCCTTCCCGGTGCTCCAAATTACCAAATCGTCCACATACATGGCAGAGCTAGTCGTTAGCACCTGTGGCAGGTCATTGATGTAGGCGAGGAAGAGGGTGCAACTGAGGGCAGACCCTTGCGGGAGTCCTTCCTCAAGTGTCCTCTTCCTGGAGGTTTCACCGCCGAATTTCGTGTTTATCGTCCGGTTTGTGAGGAAACCGGAGATCCACCTGTACATGTTCGCGGTTACTCCCAACTTCTGCAGTTTCAACAATAGACCGGACCTCCAAACTCGGTCATAGGCTTGTTTGAGGTCAAAAAATACTGCCACTGTATGGGATTTCTTTTGGAGCCCATCTGTTATGGACTGGAGAAGACGGAGCACTTGGTCCACTGGCTGCATTCCCTTGCGGAAGCCCGCCTGTATTGGGCTGAGACTCTTAGTGCTCTCCAAGTGCCAGTAGAGTCTCTGGTTGACCATTCTCTCGGCCACCTTCCCTAACATCGATGTCAGGGAGATCGGCCTGTAGCCATCAGGTTTATCGAGTTTCTTCCCTTCTTTGGGAATAGGGACAATGGTAGCGCTTAGCCAAGCTTTGGGTAGGATTCCCGTTACCCATGTTCTGTTGATAATTTCCAATAGCGTTGTCCTTGCTATTGGGCCAAGGTTTTTAATCATTTCATTGCAGATTTTGTCCTGACCTGGTGCCTTGGCGGCGTCACACTTGTTAATGGCGGTTTGCAATTCGGCCAAAGTGAAAGGTGCGGTGAAAACCTCAGCATGCGGCCCCCACTTCTGGGCCACTTCTCCATTTCGCCGGAGACGGTTAAGGTTCTGGCTCTCTCTGGTCTCTTTCTGCTTCCGGTTTATCTTTGCAAAATGCTTGTTTAAGGCATCGACAGTTATATTGTATCAACGGAAATAATTTTGTGGTTGGGGGTCACCAAAACATGAGGAACTGTAATATAGGGTCGCGGCATTAGAAAGGTTGAGAACCACTGCCTTAGATTGTTTATTTAAAGATCATAAGTTGCCTGGCCGGCACCAACACACAGATGTACCCAAAAGATGAGGTGTTGAGATAATTGATGCAACTAATTGAAACGACAGGACAGCGTCCAATGACGTAGTTCCTATACGTGTCGTTTCGTTGAAGCTATAATTGATGATGGTTCAATTATGTTCATCGATCTTACACGTCAGTAATATTTTTATTGGAACCTGTTTCATTCCCTAGGTTGGTCTGCAGTCAACAATACACTATGGATACTTATAGTTCCTAAATCCGTGTCCCTCCGTTTCTCAGAAGTCTATGTTCTGTTCAGTTTGTCCCAGTCTTGTTTCTCTGTCCTCCTTTCTATCTGTCCCCGTTCTAATGGTGTCCATATTGAACTCTTCTATAACTCTTTTCTATCGGTCTCCTCCCTAATAGTGTCCATACTGGACTCTTCTACTCTTTTTCTCTCCTCCTCTACCCTGGCGCCGACGGGTGCCTGTCGTTCACACCTTACACACTGTCATCAATTTGAACCCACTGACAGGACGCAGTAAATCACCAACCCATGTCGAACAGGGACAGAGATCGACACTGCCGGCGACCACTCTTACAGAACTGAGAGTATGAGAAACGTTCTTGTTGGTTTGGGTTAGGGGGGGGGGGCCGACAAGGAGGGGATTAATGAGAGTGCCGTACACGGCTCGGGGGGGGGGGGGTT
>CAXITT010000069.1:498518-539194 GCA_964033795.1 Lymnaea stagnalis
GATCAGAAAAATTTATGCAGTATTAGAAATAATATTTTATGAAAAGCAACTGCGGCCGAGAAATTTTTTACATTTAAATATACAACTTTTAAACTAATAAAGCTAATGCAATCAAATTTTCAGTAAAAATAGATAGTGTCCAACCAAATATAATAGAGTATTAAAATATATCAAAAGCAATTAAAATCATGCTATACAAAATTTTAAAATGTCATGTAATCTGTCGACATTTTTTCGGCTCCGTAGGTTTAGCAACACTTCATCCTCATCAATTGGTACATTAAAAAAATATGCCTCTATTGTCAATATCAAATTGGTTTGTTTGTTGATCTCCTCCAAGTAAATACATATCAAAATTACAGGGAGTGATTACAATCTGTAACTCTGGAAAATAAAAAATAAAGATTAGGACTATTAATTTATGAATACCGGTACATGCAAATAATGATTCAATATTTTTAAATAGGCTACACAATGTTCTTTATTATATGTACACTTATAGCTGATAATAACTAGGACTAGGGGCTATCTTACTATCTAATTCATTGCTATTTGTATGTCAAAGCACTTTTATCACTTTGACTTTGTTGTTTTATCTCAGTATATGTATTAGTTTTATTGATCCAAAGCCTGCTCTTATATAATAACTATATAGGCCTAAAGTGTAATTATTATTAAAAACCAGTTATTAAAAAGTATATATTTAAAATCAAACTACTAAGTTATAATACAGGAAATATTTATTTAGTTGTTTGAAAAAGGTTTTAAATAATAATAACCACTGTTTACATTAGAGATTTACCACTTCCGGTAGATCGAGGGGGAAAAAATGGCCACGACTTGGCAACCTTGAATTTTTAGTCACACGGTTCAAGCTCTCATAAATTTTGGGGACGATCTATACTCTTTAAAATAAGTGTTTCTGCTTTTAAAATATATAATCTATGCGAACAAGTAATTTCCAAGTCCGAACGCGATTTAAAAAAAAAAATATAGCACAGCAAACTCACTTACCCCAAGTCAACTTTCCAATTAATCGTCTCAGCAAGGTCAGATTTCCACTTAATTCATACCCTCGTAACCGGCATGCATCGCAGATTTGAATAAAACCAAGGAGAGTCCTCTATTTTTAGAAATGACGCAAAACAACACTAATCACCAAGATCTACCGAAAACGAAAAGCGCCGGCTGATCACAGCGATCGCCGCTCGGCAGGCCTCGTTTTTCTATCGCGGGCGGCGAAAGTATTGGAGTGCCTACCCATGACTAGGAATGTCATGGCCTGTAACAAATAAAGCATAAGTACTGAACTAATCCCATGACTAGCAATGTCATGGCATGTAACAAATACAACATGAAGTGCTGAATGTCATGAAAAGTTATTTTATGTAGATCTAGTCCCATGAGATGTAAATAACTTTATTTTGTGGCATTTTTGGAATAGATATGTACGGTGTACGTTTCATGTTGCAAAAGTTTATAATGAAACACATTTATGTCATATCAATGCAGATTTAAAAAAAAAAAAATTGTTGAACTCCATTAATCAAGTGCATTCATTATATAATTAATTTCCTTAACCTTGATAGAAAGAAGAATGAGAGAGAGAGAATCACTGAATGTATCTGAAACTCCACTTGAAGTGATTTGTATTTGAAATGTAGAGTTGCATTGACAAACCATTTTATTATTTCCCCAGGGAAGACAGACAAGAGCAGTTGTCAGATGTACAAGACGAGCTTCAAGAGGCCCTCAACACTTGTGCTCAGTACAAGAACGAGGTATGCTACATAACCATGTCAACTGTATCAGCATCTGTGTGATGCTGATCATGAATGTAAATCCATTATTTCTTTTTAAAGATCGAAAAGAAGATAAATGTAAGGCTAAAATTGTGTTCTCCTGATTGATGAACTGGTTTAATTTAAGGAGTCATGATGTGACCAAACTTAAAAGGGTTACAAAGAAATTTCTTTTTTAAAATTATAATCTTAATTGAATAATCGTGTGTGCATTACCAAAGAAAAAAATTAATGAATGCTAAAATTCTGCACAGGATGGATAAAGTCCTATGACAGATTGTCACTTGTGATTAATTTATCTGTCTATTTCTCAACAGAGTGCTTTATTACACCAAGAAGCAAGGACCACCAGGACGTTGAGAGATGAGTTGGACATTATGAAAGAAAAGGTAGGTCATCAACTCATCAAATAACACAAGGCCCTCCTTTATGTTCACCTAATGAAAACCCTTACACATTATGCATAAGCTCAACATGATAGGAATTGAAATGTCCTTCCCTTTTCTGCAGGCGGCCAAGGTGGACCTGTTCGAAAAAGAAATCCTCAAGTACAAAGAGCGACTCAACGAGTTGGAGTTTTACAAAGCAAGGACAGCTGTAAGCCACAAAACAAAACGAAAAATGTTTTTCACATTCATTTTCTTGTTATATGTCAAAGTGTTTGTTAGAAACTTAAAACTTAACCCAACTGTTCAAAACTTAACCCAACTGTTCAAAACTTAACCCAACTGTTCAAAACTTAACCCAACTGTTCAAAACTTAACCCAACTGTTCAAAACTTAACCCAACTGTTCAAAACTTAACCCAACTGTTCAATTCAACTATCAATTCTAACTTAACTGAGAATGTTTGCAACAACAAAAAAATCAGTGGGTGTAAATTTCATTTGTTTGTTTTGTGTAAACTCTTGCCAATCTTGTCCAGTTTTTTTAATATTATTTAGGAAAAATTCTTTTCAAATTGAAATTTAAAAAAATTTGCTAAAAATGTTCTTTGATGGCTGGGCAGTAGAATTTGAATCTGGTTGAAGTTTTTTTATCGTGAAAATTAAATACTGTCAAAGATTCTGTTAATTTTTAAATAATATAAATAATAGCATTCCACAAATTAAATAGCCACCGAAACTACTGGTTCTAACTCTGTAGACCTGCTCTCAACATTGTATGCATGTGTTAGCTGTGTATCATCGTATGCATCTGTTAGCTGTGTATCATCGTATGCATCTGTTAGCTGTGTATCATTGTATGCATCTGTTAGCTGTGTATCAGTAAAGATAATCTGTTCTGTCCACTCTCCCAGGAGTTGAAAGAAGATAACTCTATATTGGAAGAGACCAAAGCCATGTTGGAAGACCAGTTGACCAACAGTCGTAAAAGGATAGAAACGGTGGTGGAACTAGAGACAGAGCTGGCAAGAAACAGGGCTCAGCTGGACACAGTCACCAGAGTGCGTTGATGAGTGACAAACTTCTGATCAAAACTGGATTGGACTTAGATGAATTTTCAATTATAGACAAGTTTATTTATCCAATACTAATAGCGGCGAAATGTCAGTTACTGACCAAAAAAAACTTGTTATTAATATTAAAATATCTGTAATAAGGGTTATGAAGGTAATGCATTGAGATGATTTCCATTTCTCTCATGACACAGATATTTTTTCTTCAAAATGGAAAAATGCAGTTTTAAAAAAAGTACAGATCTTGTTTATATTTGTGCTTGAAAATTTTACAACAATGTTTTTTGAATGATTCTACAACCCACCGCCCATTTTTTCCTCCACAGACTCACGATTCAGATCTTGAGAAGATTGAGTACTTGACAGAGCTGAATGCTAGGCTTGAGTTTGAGAAGAAATCCAGTATGTGTGAAAGTGCAAGCCTGGAGACAGAACTCTCAGCTGCCAGATCCCGAATCGGTAGTAAGTCATTATGTCTGCATCGTTTTTTTTCTTAATTCCTAGTGGTAATTGACAACAGAATCGGTAGTGATTCATTAAATTTTTATGTTTTTTTAGTTCCTATTGGTAACTGATTTTTTTTTTTTAAATACGTTTTATTGTAAAATTTAAAGTTACCTAATTTTGAAATGAATAATAAAAATATTTGTGGAATTTTTTATTTTTTGCCGAATGGTCATCTTTTTCTTCTTCCTTTTCTGTGTTTTTTCATCATTGAAAACAAAAAGATATGGCCTCCTCACTGTCTGACCAGCTGTCTGAGACTTCACATGCCAAAATCTTGAGGCTTGAACTGGAGAACCAACGCCTGTCAGCCAAACTGGCAGAGATGAAAGAGACGGCCCTGATTCAGAGTGCTGAGATGAGTCTGGAAATGGAAAAGGAAAACAAACGACTTTCAAACAAAGTAAAAATGTCCCCCATACTTTCCTTTCCTTTCTTTTTGTTTGAAATTTTATTGCTCTCCCTTACTTTTATTCCTGAGCTTCAGGGTCAAAGTCAAAATTCATTTAATAAATTATTCTGCCAAGTTTTAAGTCAGACTGTAAGTCTTGTACCGTTTTCTTTTATCCACTTTAAAAACTGCTCATGTGGTTGTTGTTTTTTTTTTTTAATGCAGATAGAGAAACTTCAGACCAGCATGATAGAATCATCAGAGCGCGTCATCAAGATGGAGAACGACCTGACTGCCTCCAAGGATGAGAGAGAAAAGCTGCTCAAGGTGCTGGAGACTGTCAAGGAGAACTGTGAGAGACAAGTGAGAGAGCTGGAGAGAGAGAATGAGCAGCTGTCCCAGGCCTTGTGTAAATTACAGGAGAGGAGTGAGCAGACAAGTGATGTCAAGGTGTGTTGTCTCCAATGTAGTTATCTCCAAATTTTGTTTTCATCAACTCTTTGAGTGCATTAATAACTATTTGTTATATTTCCTGTGTTATTAATTTCTATTGCTTCCCCCTTGCAGTTATATTGTTATTGATTAGTAAAAGCTTTACATCAAATATAATAATTGATTGACTGCATTCAACAAAAGGAAATCTCTAAATACTTTTTTAACTGTGATCCGATACTTGTTAAACTTCTTTTTGTCTTGTTTTCTGATGAAGGCTCTAAGCGGAAACGTCAAAATCTTTTGTCCTGTCAATGAATTCAAGTCTAGCATACCTTGTTCTTAGATTTCTTTATATTAAAATATGGAAGTTTTTTTTTAAATTGGCATAATATTTGATAAAACTGAATGGAAGCTTTCATTAGTTGTAATCTTTCCATCACAAATTCGTTTGCTCAAGCACTAGTTTGATTAAATATTAATGTTTTACATTTTCTCTCATATTTCTGCATCTGATCATTATTATAATATATTTTTGTGACATTTGTGTGTATTATGAAGAGAATAGTTTTTTTTGATGATGCATCACAATAACATTCATTGAAAAATTGTCGGTCAAAGACAACCACAATCTTACATCAGGACTTTAACTTTTTGAACTGCTGTTGCTAGGTCATCAGAAGTTAAGTTTTAACTGTTGTTGTTAGGTCTTTTGTTAACAGTTGAACTGTTGTAGGCAGGTCATCAAAAGTTAACCGTTTGAACTGTTGTTGTCGTCAGGTCAAAGATCTGGAAAGAGAGAACAAGCGTCTCCATGAAGTGGTCACCACCAAGAACTCCCAGCTGAGTAAACTGGAGTTTGACTACAGGCAACTCCATCGATCTGGTCAACAGTTGCAGGAGGGCACGCAGAGACTCAAGGAGCTGGAAGTTGAGAACCAGTCACTGGAGAAGGAGAATGTTGAGCTACATCAAAAAGTGAGGGCTTTGAGCAGTTCTAATGTCATGGGGGGAGGGGGCAAGAGTACAGGTTCTAATGTAATGAGGAGGGGGCTGTAGGACACTGAATAAGTTCAAACATAAAAATATTACGAGATTGCTCATTCACAATCTTTATTTTACAAATTCTTTCTGTATTTGTGCTTGCTAACCTATATGAAAGGCTTTATAAACAAATTAAATTATGCAATCTGAGCATGTTGTGCATTAAACAAAGGAAACATTGCTAAAGTTGGTCCATTTGTGAAGAACTATCTCTGGATAAAATCCTATGATCAAAATGTTTTATAGCTGATTTGGAATTCCTACTTCAATTGTTTAGTGCAACAAATCCCATTAATGTTCCCCACCAGGTGGCTACATTGCAACATTTGGAAGAAAAGGTCGACCTGATCGAGCAAGAAAACTCTGACCTTGGCGTGGAAAATCGCAAGTTGCAGAAAATGGTGGAAACTCTGCAAGTGACTACACAGAGAAGGGAGCAGCTGGAACAAGATCATATTTCCCTTACACTCGAGCACCAGCGGCTGCAGGTAGATTCACTTGACAAGATATCCACTGATTTAAAAAAAAAAAATTATTTTAATTCAATTTCTTACACAAAATATATTCATTAATTTAGTTCAAACTATATCACTACATGTTTGAAGTCTATGGGAAATTCATGGTGCAGAAAATAATTATAACATGATTTGAGAAGGGAAAATCGGTTAAATATATGGCACATTGAATTCATTTTATTTTCACTAGAGGACACTGGAGTCCTTTAAGTCAGAGTCTGACAGAGCTCTTGAGCTGGAGGCAGAGAAGGAGGAGCTCAACAGAGAGCTGCAGCAGTTGAGGAAGTCCTTGGAGGGCCAGAAGACACAGAAACTCAGACAGGAGCAGATGGAATTTGACCTCATTGACACAGGCAATGAGAACCAGGTAATTTTACTTCTGGTGCCACTTTAATTTCTCAATCCCTTTAGAGTTAATCTGACAACACACTAATTTCTAAATCCCCTTACTGTTATTCTGACAACACACTAATTTCTAAATCCCCTTACTGTTATTTTACCAGCAACAGTTGGCTGCTATTGGATAGCTCTCAGCCAATTTATTTTGTTCTTTTATAACAAGAGAAAAAATTACTTTGACAGGAACAATGTCCCCATATTTCTTAATTATTTTTTTAATTAATTAAATATCTTTGCTTGTTGCATCTGATAGCCAACCAAAACCTCTCTCATTAATTTCAAACTCCTTGCTAGTGAGTTTTAAATTGTTCACATAGAAAAGTTTTCCTTAGTACTGATGCCTCAATAATTTTATTTCTAACACAACATAACCGTGTTATGCAAGCCTAAAAATAACAGATTCCAAGAACATGATTTCTCCTAATGGCAACCTCTGATAACACAAGAATATAGTTTCTTAAAATCTTTTTGTAAAAATTGTATCACTAAAGATTTTCAAGCAAGGGTCATTTTAAAAATATTTTTTTTTCAACCCCCTCATTCCATCATGGTCACTTCCTCAAAGGAATTTTGAATCATTAAATTGCTTTTGTAGTTGATAAAATGTCTCAAAGTAAAGGCCTATGGAAAAAGACCATAAAATAGGGTGAAAACTGAAAGCTAATGAATCGACCATGATTATGATCACAGCGTCTACTCAAGAGTCTTGAGGTGACCACACGACGACTGCAAACTCTGGAGAAAGACAACATGGACATGGAGACAGAAAATGAGAGGCTCACTAAAGAAATAGAGGCTCTGAAGGTGACATCCAAGAAGTTGGAGGACAAAGAGAAAGAGGCATCTCAGCTGGAGGTCGAGGTGCAACGTCTGCAAAAAGACAAGACCACATTGGAAAAAGAGAACAGGTGAGAGACTATGTCTCATGTCAAAGCAGAATATGCAGCGTGTAGCTTTTGGTGTTTGTTACATTGTACTGAAATTGAGGCCACAAACTTTAAGTAATAAAGAATTTTTTTTTAGAGATTGCAAAAACAGCTTCAGTACAGTAAAGTTGGTATTGATACAAAGAAAATTATAGGTTTTTATAAAGATTCCAAAATGTTATTTTTATAAAATGTGCTATTTGTTAATAACATGCAAGGAATTTTTTTTTTTTTTTTTAATTTCTGAACCGTTTTGCTACAAAAGGTTTTTCAATGAAAAAAAAAATCATCTTATGCCTCTGACCTTTCAACTTTCACCCTATGAAATTTTATCATCAGTTGTAAAAAAAAAAAAATTCCCTTAAGGATTATTGACCAGATTTTTCATTGCTGATTCTGATGATGGCTACCGATTTCTGCTATGCTTATTAGGTTATTGTTCTTATGGTGTTTGAGACCAAGCATTTGCACCACTGCCATGATGTAAACCATATAACTCAACAGTGCTTTGCCCTTTAAAGAATTTAAAAAAATGTGTACATTTAAATAGAAATAAATGCTCTGTAGATCAGCTCAATTTTTAACTCATCTCTACAGGAAGCTGAAGCAGAGTGGGGAATTTAAGGACTCGACTATGGAAGAGATGAATGTAAAGTTTACCTCCCTTGAGCAAGAGAACAAGACTTTGAAGAAGACTGTGGACAAGATGAAAGATACTTGCAACAAGGTCAAGGACTTGGAGAAAGAGAACAACGAGCTGCTCCATGATCTCAACACAGACAGGAGGACATTGGCCGCACTTAGAGAGGTCAGCATAATTTAAGCCAGTCATTGGGCACAATTAGAGTGGTCAGCATAATTTAAGCCAATCATTGGGAACATTTAGAGAAGTCATCATAATTTAAGCCAATCATTGTGTACGCTTAAGAGAAGTCAGCATAATTTAAGCAAATCATTGGGTGCACATGCTTCTGATTGATGAATCCTCAAGAACTTTAATATTTTAAAATTTATATTGCTAAATTCAATATCTAAAAATGACATTGATTCTGTTCAATTAAATAGTTTGTCTGATATGAACTAAGTTCTTAGTAAACAATTTATTTTGTGATTATATTCATCTATTGAATTGATATTCATCAAACACAAGAATGATTTTACATTTTTTTTTATATTGCTCCACAGGACCTAATCCATGAGAAAATTCACTCCCAAGAACTCAGCAACGAACTTGACCAGCTGACCACCGAGCTAGAGAAAGTTGGCATCAATACAGATAAACTGACCATGGTAGAGCAGACCAACGATGCCAAGTCAGTGGATTTGTTTACTCATCGCTTAGTGTACACATGTAGACATAATGTGTTCACATGCAGACATGTGTTCACATGCAGACATGTGTACACATGTAGACATAATGTATACACATGACCAAATCTGTACACATGTAGACATAAAGTCAGTGTGTGTGTGAATGAATTACTGAAGGCTCTAATGTAGTACTAACGCCAGCGTACTGATTACTTTATATTCAATGGCCTTAATTTAACATGTAGCTACACTAAACAAATACCAATTTTAAAAGACTTTATTTGCTGCACATGTAAACAGTTTCTGATTTGTGTCTTGAATGTTATGCAGACCACCGTTCATGGACCGGCACTGGTCCGTGAACCTTATGTTGCCTGTCCGCACAACATGGTCAAATAAAAAATATAATAAATAAATCTGGCACCGGTCCCTGGTTCATTTTCTAACATTTTCCACTGGTCCGCCGAACTTAAAATTTTGGAAACGCTGGTGCAGACAGTTCCTGGTGCCGCTAGAGATTTTGGTTATCTTCTGAGTATAAGTGTTATAGTCATTGTGCATGGTACAGAGTTAAACCGATTATCATTATCATCAATATCAGCATATTAATATCAAGATTGTCACCATCATCATCAGGCTTGTTAAAGGAGATTTTATACATCATTGGAGTTCAATATTTGTGGGAAGTAATTAACACTTTGAATGAAATTTGTTTCAAATTAAATTTGTTGTGCTGGCACATCATGTTGTTTTCTATGGCCCTTGTAGTTGATAAATTTAACTACTGCTGGTGCCAATGGTTTTATTATTCAAATAAATTTCTGTCGACCTTCAGCCGCTACAAGGCATTAGAGACAATGATTGAGGAGACCCTGAAGAAAAGCAGCGAGCTAAAGGATGAGAAGATCAGGGCCCTTGAGATCAGGCTGGACGAGTCCAAGAACAGAAACCTGAAACTCCAGGATGATTTGAGGTCGACCAAGATGGAGACAGAGACGCTGAAACAGAGGCTTGAGGAGGAGTTGGATGAGAAGGACGGTGTGGATGGAAGGGTTGTGGAGAGGTGAGGATTTTCATTTAAAATTGAGACATGATCAGACATGACCTTCTATTTAATCTCAATTGCAGTCTGGAAATTTCATACATGTCCAGGAAAAAATGGAAACCCTTTTGATAATGATGAAAACTAGTGGTAAAAAGGTATCAATTTTTGAAGTTCCAAAAACTTATTTTTATTTCTAACATATCAGGGACCATTTCCGCTTAGCATGTCAGGACTGAAATAAGTTGAATTTTTATAATTAATGAATATTCAACTGTGTTTTTCATCATTATCAAACGAACTCCCTATGCTTCCAAACACATGTAATAATGTTGGATGTGGATATTTGAATATTATCAGTACACACTGAGTAGGATGTAGCTTTTTTGGACTCAAGTTGCTTTAAATTTTGAAACATTTTTTTATACATCAGACGAAGATGAAAGACTATTCCAATAGGAGTTAGTTGATTATTTTTTTCAGTTCTTTCATTTCTAAAATGATTAGTACAATGATTAGTTTGAACATGAGCAGTCCAACAGATCATCTCCAACATGAATTTTTATTAAATGATTAAGCTTACAAATGTGGTTTAGCTTCAAGACAAAAAAATTTTTTTTTTGATTTTGCTGACACTGATCCAACTTGCATTCACAAATATTTTTTTTGTATGGCATTCTGGTTCTTGTAGCCATTCGTTGCAACAAACATAAATTAAAATCAATTATCCTTATATATACACTGCACATCCCTTCCTCACACCCCTAATACTGGGATCATATGGCTTAACCCCTGACCTCTATATCAACATTGCTAAATTAATATTTGTTTATCTTTGTGTAACTTGACAGCTATGTGAAGTCCTCCAACCCAACCAAGGAAATTTTCCAGCTAAAAGACCACCTCGTTGAACTGGAGCGCAGTGTAAGTCATTTACAACATGGTGAAAGGTTTTTTTTGTTCTTTTGTTTTTTTGTTTGTTTTTTTGTTTGTCTCTTTAATGATAACATTAATCAAGGAAGATTGGGTTGGACATTCTATCAAATTATTTCCTGCAGAATGCCAGGCTCATGGCAGAGGCAGAAAACCTGCGCAGTAATAACACAGGCCTGGGCGAGCACTGTCGTAAAATGGAGAACCAGTTGTCAAACCTTCAGTCCCAACATGCCACACTTCAGGGCTACTACTCTAGCCTCCAGGAGCAAAATGCTAAACTTCAAGTAAGTCTTCTCCCTTGTTATAAATTACAGGATTACCAAGTCTTATCCCTTGTTATAAATTAATGGATCACCAGGTCTTGTCCCTTGTTATAAATTATAGGATCAGCTAGTCTTGCCATAAGTTAGAAACTTTTCATGTGGGATATTCCTTTTTTTTTTTTTTTTTCTTTTTTTTAAACTTTGTGACAACTTTGCCTTCCATGCCGTTTTAGGTTATCTTCCCATTGAAAAGAGAAAAAAAAAATCAAAACATGGCATACATTTTTTTTTTTTTTGATTTTTTTTTATTTATTTTTTTTTTTTTTTTTTTTTTTTTTTAAACTGTGTGACAACTGTGCCATCCATGCCGTTTTAGGATATTTTTCCATTGAAAAGAGAAAAAAATAATTATAACATTTTATTTATTTTTTTTTTTTATGATTTTTTTTTATGTCAACTTTTTTAATTTATTTTTTTTATTTTTGTTTTTAAATAATTTATAAAAGGTTTTTGTATGTTGAAATATTCTGAGGATCATTAACAGTCACATGATGTTGTTGACCTCGCAGGTTGAGTACAGCACCCTGCAGTCCCAGGCATCCTCCACCCTGTCCCAGCAGGACATCCTCAAGAGCCAGATGTCACGACTGGAGTCTGACTACGAGATCCTGGCCCACAAGCACGAAGGCTTGCAGAGCACCCACCAGTCCTTGATCTCTGATCATGAGTCTCTGCAGCATCTCCACCAGCAGCTCACCTCAGAGTACGAGTCCCTGGTGTCAGAGCACGGATCTCTGAAATCCATTCACAAATCCCTCAAGTCTGAGTACAAAGCCCTGTCTGAGCAGTGTGATGCCGTGATGCAGGTGAGAGAGACACCATTTTGTTTTCTCAAAGAAAGGACTCGATAGTCAACTTAAGACTAGACCTGGAAAGCAGTGGCTTTTTTTTTTTTTTTTTTTAAATTAAGGTTTAAAAAAGTGATGCCGTGATGCAGGTGAGAGAGACACCATTTTGTTTTCTCAAAGAAAGGACTCGATAGTCAACTTAAGACTAGACCTGGAAAGCAGTGGCTTTTTTTTTTTTTTTTTTTTTAAATCAAGGTTTAAAAAAGACTTACTTGAATCTACTTGTTTATGAGAAGCATGTCTGGGAATTTTGTTAATCAGTTTTAAAAGTCAAATTCTTTGTATATCTTTGTATAGCTTTTGCTGCCCGTTAAAATTCAGTTATTTTATCTTGGTCTATATACTAAATACTGTATTTTACGGACTATAAGACGCACCTTAATTTTTAAGCAATTTTTTTTTTAATAACATTTTTACCATTTTTATTTTGATTTCAAGTATAAGACGCACCTGAATTTTGGAGGCAATTTTTCGAAGAAAAAAGTGCGTCTTACAGTCCATAAAATACGGTATATGTTTTTTAAACAAAGTAACTGCGTTTCCGGCACAGAATTTGACAATGGCTGTATTCTTCAGGGTAAAGATGATGTCAATAAACTACGTGAGATGATGGAGAAGGAGAGAGACAAGCTGCAGAGGGAGCTCCTGGCCGTGGGGAATCTCCAATCAGATTACAACCGCCTGCGAGATGACCACCAGCAGCAGCGGGCAGCTTATGACAAACTGAGCCATGATTACAGCGATGTACTGGGATCTCACAAGCAGGTGACTTTAATGTTTATTTTTTTTAGATAAATAAAATTGTTTTCAAGATAAAGAAGTTCTCAGCCTGCATTGTTTTTTCTTTGTTCAATAAAGTTTTTGTCTTTTTTATTTTCCTTCAATTACAAAGATAAAAACAGATTACAACAACTTACAGTTGAAAAACACTGAACTTCAAGGGGAGTTAAATGAGGCCAAAGAAAACATGTCTGTGGCTGATATGGAATTCCAGAAATTAGAAAACAGGATGGATGTAAGTTATAGCAATTTTTTACATTTTAAAATGTATTCCTCATATTTAAATGTGTCAGCATTTGTCCTGTGATAGACTTAGAATCTGTTAAAGCAACATCATGAGTGGACTAACCCATCAAACTCAATGGATGAAGTTGAATACTTTGTCACATGGAAACTCAATATCTACACTTGCTTCAGAAACTCTTTTAAAATTTTGAACCAAAATTGAAAAAAAAAAATACATTTAATTGTTTTAACATTAACAAATGTTATATTCAGAAATACTATAAAATTTGTTCAACTGATATTGCTCTGCGTGTATATGTTTTTTTTAAAAAGAATTTCCTTTTAGTATCTTAAAATATAAACTACTATCCATGAATAATATTTGTACTGTACAGACCATTTATCAAATCAATGAGAGGATTGAGAATGAGAACCAGGCTCTCTTGATGCAAATACAGCAACTGCTGAACCAGAACCATGACCTGCTCACCAAGGCGCTCAACAGTAAGGATCACTTTGCAGAAGAGGAGAAAGCATACTTGTAAGTAAACACAACAAAATGTCGTATTGAACACTAATGAAAACAAATTGCTTAAAGGTTGACAAATTTTCTTAGAGGCTGCTTGCACCTGAGGCTCCTCAGGAAGAAGTGGAAAATGAAAAGCGCTTCAATTTCAGGATAATCAACATTTAGCCATTCCAAATATTGCCATCAGGCAACATAAGCCTGCATGAGTGCTTAATTAAAGAGTTATAAAACATTGTCCCCTGGAATAAATCTTACTTGAGATATGTCACCGTCTTGTAATGCACAAAATATGTGTCTGCTTAATAAGTCAGGTTGGTACTGCTGACAGTGAAAACAGGAGAAAGTTTATGTGAGTTGTTTGTTTGCTTGTACCCCCAGAGAAAAACTGTCTGAACTACGAAGGCAGAAGGAACGTTTGGAGGAGAAAATCATGGAACACTACAAGAACAGAATCTCTCCTAAAAAGTTGGTAAACTTTTCTAGAGATGAAAATAGTAATTTTTTACATTGTCTTAATGTTTGACTTCAGGGTTGTATTAGCAGTTTTCAACCATTATTATGCTAGGACATATTTAATTACTGAAAATTATGGGACAGACCATTCAACTATGAACAAAATAACTGGCAGTTTCTGTGAGGAAACAAGTGGTATTTAAATGAGATTAGATGGCTTATTTCATTTGTCCTGAATTATTTTGCTAGTAAAATTCCAAAATTTTTATCACACCAATTTTTTTGACCCACCTCTTAACCTTATGGTCCACACCAGACATTCTTGTTGAAAATTACTGGATTAGATTACACATCAGAAAAATACCAAATTTTAAATGCAGGACTTGTTAGACAGGAAATAAGCTTCTTTCACATGTGATTAAGTTAAAGAGTCAATGTTTTTTTTAAAAATATATTTTTACTGACTTTGTCCTATCATATTCTACTTTATTTATTTCAGGAAAGGTCTTGGTGCTCTGATAGCTCGTAAAGCTCGAGGTATTATATCCAGAGTAAGTCAGATGTATTGTTTCTTTACTAGTCAAAATAGAATGTCCTTTATAGTGTAAAACCCTGCCATATTTTTTTTGGTTGTTACTTTTTGAACAGTTTTCTGAGTTTTAAAAATTAAGTACATTTTCATTTCTCATTTTCAAATCATACTTCATGGTTTTCTGAGGCAATTTTTAATATGTGGTGTGGTGAAGAGAAGAAGGGATTTTTTGGGACTTTATTTACATTTTAAATTTATAGCATATATCTAACATATATATATATTTATATATATAAATATACATACATATATATATATATATACATATATATATATATTATATATAACATATATTTTTTTATATATATATTTTTTTTTTTTTGCCTTCGTGATGGAATGCATTGGTTCAATGTTCATTTAACATTCTAAACAGGGACCAAGACGTTCTAAGAGTAGAAATAATCTAAGTGACATGACCGACACCTCTGGACATGAATCTGACCAACCAAGTGATGCAGGCAGAAGACTTGGTGAGTGGTCTTATTGTTGTACTTCACATCGGAATGAATTTTTAACTTCACACACATATATATATAATAGTCCTAGTTTTTTTTTTTAATTTTAAAATCTCAGATTGAAGCAGCAAGAGGTCAAATTTTATTTTCCCTATTAGCTCGCAGAGTCTGTCTATTAGGTGTGTGTTTGTATCAATGTCTTTTTGAGTTAAAATTGCTAAAGCTTCCTAAATGTAAGCTGAAATATATTAGACCTTTATATTGTTCAGCTTTTAGTCCTGTTCATATTATGCAACATATTTATGTCACATTAAAATTTATAAAATATTAATGCTAATTATAAAACTTCAGTTTTAGTTGTTTTTATTTATTTGCAATCTCAATTTGATGCAGTTTTTTTATATTTTTGTCCCGATTAGTTTTTAAAATGCAATTCTTGCATTCAATATAAAATCTGATTGCGTGAAAATGTAGGGATCCAGTACTGCCTGGATGTTCACAGGAGATGTCTTGGCAGATTATTGTCTATTTATCATTTATATATTTAAAAAAAAAAACAAATTGTGTTTCAACATTAAAAAAAAATTACATTTTAAAATCCCAACATTCTTCATTCTCATTAAATTGCTGAACATCAAATTTTTTTTTAAATGTTCAAATTAACACTGGCCTTTTGAGAATATCCTTGAGGTTATCTCCTTATCTACCCTTTATATCAAAGTAAAAAAAAACTTACCTGGATTCATTTTTGAAACTCTGATGTAGTTCTTCTCTCAGGTTTAAAACTATACTAGATCAAGCCATTACTTGTAGACGAATGCTTGGTAGAAAGGAGAATTTTTGTGTGTAAAGCCCGTTTTACAGAATATCTTTATAGCACATACTGTGCAGAAGTTTGGGTTATAATTTGTTGCAGTAGTTAGAATGGTATTTTATTTAGAATGTAGTGCTAGTGGTGGCCCCAACCCTTGCTGTGCTATGATCTAACTGTGACATTTGTTACATCTCTAGATGATATTATAAGTCTACTGTCTCTCAGCTCAGCTTCTACAATAGGTTGGTTGCATTTATCACACCATTTTTACAAATGGCTTGGGAATTTATTTTTTTAACCAATCCTTTTTACATTTCAAGGATTTTTACATCATCAGTTTTGAGAGTTCCAGTTCTGTTGATCAGTTTATTTTTTTCAAGATTATCTTCGTTGATCTAGTCATTTAAATGAAGTGATGATTAAACATTTCAATTTTTAAAATGATTAAAATCAAAGAACGAGATACACTATCTAAATTAAATTTGAAACACATATTATTAAAGTTTAAAATTTTGCATGGAATTTAGTTTGATCACTGAAGATAATTTTTTTTTTTTTTTACTTGTTGTTACGAACCCGATATTACAAAGTTCGATAGCTTTGTTTTCTATGGTTAACAATTACTGAACAAACCATTGAATTCATAGATTAAATGTCTCTTTATTAACTGTACAACTCTATTACTAAACTACATTGTCAACACCATTCCTGATACTGCTGACATTACTAAACCACAACAAATTACACAATAATATATTATTTCCCCTTACAAAAAATACATCACAATATACCAAGTATATTATAGCAACACCTACCCAAATACTCTGGGAACCAACATGCAATCACAAAATACATACAAGTCCTTAACAAGGTGAAAATTGCAGTTTTCTTTGTTTTTTTAATTATATAAGTTTAAAATCATTGCCTGTCCCTGCTTCAACAGATGGCCAAATAGAACATAATCAGGATATGCAGTTTGTAGAGAGCCCCAAACTTTCCCTACAGAACAAATTATTGGCCAAATCTCAATCAGCCCTCAGTTCTCCTATTTTGGAAAACACCAAGCCTTGCAGGCTTAGAGGTAGCCCCCATGTGGCATACTCACTTGCCTGTTCTACTTGTCTCTATAAAGTGGCATGCTCACTATTCTGTTCTACCTTGTATGTGTCTATATAATGTGGCATGATGGATGCTTTCAAATTTTCACAGGATTTTCAAATATTGAATCACAAATTAGACAATGGGACAATTTACCAAATTTTGGGATTCAAGATAAACTAATAAAACCAACCAAAAATATTTATGTTTAACTTTACAACATGCATTTTGGTTAGTTCCCTTTTCTTTGTGTTTTAAAATAATGCTCTTTTGTTGTTTTTTTTTTTCTTTTTTTTTTTTAAATTTTTGGTTACAAACGCCATCTGAGTAAAAGAAGCACACAATTACATTAGATAACAAGATTTAGTTTTGTTATTTTTGTTAGTTTTTTTTTTTTTGTGTTTTAAAATAATGCTCTTTTGTTGTTTTTTTTTTCTTTTTTTTTTTTAAATTTTTGGTTACAAACGCCATCTGAGTAAAAGAAGCACACAATTACATTAGATAACAAGATTTAGTTTTGTTAGTATATTAAATGCATAGTGTACCAACACAGTGAGGTGATCGAAATTAAAGGGCTAAAAAAGAAGAAGAGATATTTTAAAACTAAATAATTTTGTAAATTGTAAAACAGTATGTTTGAATCTTGAATTCATTTAAATGAATTTTATTGAAATGTCAGCTTTAAAAAAAAATTAATAAAAATTGAATTGTTTATATTTTGGTTACAACCAGTTTTACACATGTATTATTTTGTTGGAGCATGATCATCAGAAATGTTGTGATTTGCATGATTTTTTTTTATGACCCAAATGGGTCTATGTAATGCCCTCAGTTCAATACAAGATTCTATTGTGTCAGCATATGTTATCTTTCTTATAGCAGAAGTTTTCTTATTTGAAAGCCTAAGCCTAAGACAAACAATTATCCAGTGTTCTCTAACTGCATGAATTGTATAAATGCATGCAATATCCGACAATGTGCTCCAATGCAGAGTTGTTTATTTGTCTTCATCTTTTGAAACAAGTAATTTAATTTTTTTTTAAATAAATTTTCTTTTGTTCTCTTAAAGAAAAAAACAATAAAAAAACATTATTCATATATTGCTATGTTAAAAATGTATTATATATTAATATAAGATGTGACCTTTGATCTTATCTTGTCGGTTTGCTGCTGCAGTTATTAATAATTATTTAACTGTTAATTGCTAATATATGTATATCTTAGTGATTAATTTTTAAAAAGTAACACACTTTTCCTTTTGATCAGTTTGGTTAGCATAAAGCTGATTCAACTATATATTTACACTAACAGAGTCTAAGAAGAGAGATGTGTTCTCATGTCAGTAGTTCCTTTTGTGAGCTAAAATTTTGTTTGATTTTGCAGGAGCCAAGTCAACTGAAGATTTGAATGATTCCAACAATACTGACTACAGTTTTCTTCCAGGTATAAAATAGTAATTCTCCAGTGGTGTTTGATCAGAGTAGTTGTTTCATTGATTTTCGGACAGTTGTGTTATATATATATATTTTTAAAAAAAATAAATCTGAATTAAGTCTTTTCATCTGATCTCTTTTAAATTCTTTCTCATGTACTAAACGAAATGTATTTTTAAATCACAATGTAAATATCTTTTGTAAAAAAAAAATTTTTTTTTTTTAACTTCAAAAATTACAAAACTGAGATAAAAATTTATAGTAACCACATTCAATCTTAGTTTTTCTTTTTTATGTTTCATGTTTCCATTGTAAAGGCCTTGGAAGACCATATGTCCTTGACGACAGTGATCCTATAAGTCGGAGGTCCACGACTCCAGGGCTTGGCCGAAGATTGCCTGGCAGTGCTTCACCGGGCAGTGAAATGTTGACATTGGACCAGTTTCTGAAAGAGGCCAACAGCTCAGACATTGGCAACATGACGGCCACCAACAGGGCAACAGATGAGGTTTGTCTTCAGAATGAACAACTGATTTTTGGGCCATACTTCACTCATGTGTGTCGTGCATCACTCATGCATAGCAATTACTCTCAGCCTGGCATTGGGAATAATCGTACCTGATTAAAGCTTTCAAGATTGCATGTTGAAATTATGGTTGCACTGACTAATCAGCAGATAAATTTGCAATTTATTGGTAATCGTTCCATTTGTACCAATTAATTGGTCATCGCCTGCATTGCTAATCCGTGCAACCCCAGTTAATATTTTATCTTGCTTTCAGTACTGTATCAGAACAATAAAACGTTTTAATAGTTAAGTCCACACATTTACCCAACTGTAAATAAAATATCGGCATCTTCAGTGATGTACAACTTCCAGTATTATTATTTTTTATATTAATCCATCATGTGTTTCATTTTTCCATAATTTTTTTAAAACATGCTAAAATGATGATAAATACCATTATTTACTTCCATTACATTTATTTGTACTAAATTCCTTGGTCATGCGTGTTAATTTTAGCAGAATACCATTTTGTCATGACACACAGGTTAAAAAGCATATCTCACTGTAGAGTGTAGCAGTATTTTAATGTGATTTAGGTTCTGTTAAAGAGAGCCTAATTTGTGTTCATAAATGAACAAATCTGAAAGATGTGTTTAAATAGCACAGGTAAGTTTTCATGAATTGCATCAAATTAAAATGTGGCTTTGTTCCTATCCTAGCAGAGGCACAAGGACTTCATCCAGCGTCAGAGAAGTCATGACAGTGAGTCAAGGAGCAGTGACAATTCTAACTCCAGCTTCAGCAAAGTGCAGCTGCGACACTCACAAGGAAGAGGTGGCGTGTCGCAGTTCAGACCGGACGTACCTGATGTTGCAGTTTCCACGCTTGCGCCTTACAGCTCCTCACGGGAACTCAACAGCTCTCTCTTGTCCCGACTGTCAGCAGGGAGTGGAAATGAGGACAGCAGTTTCAACTCCAACGGACCACTGCCTTGTGATGTCTTCTCATCCACTCCTAAAACTAAACCTGAATTAGATGGTTTTTCTGTGATAGCTTCTGGCAACTTGAATGGCAACAACTCCAGTGTGCAGCATGGAGGTGAACGTTCAAATGATGATATCAGTCGAAAAAGTTTGTCAGGGGATGACTGGCAGAACTCCAGCCTGAAATCATCACCCTACTCAACTTTCGGACGGCTGAACAATGTTTCATCATCATCCTCGCCAAGATTGTCTGGGTCACACTCCTCATCTTCCTCATCCTCGAAGCAGCCCCCGCCATCCAACCATTCTTCCAGCCATCCATCCAACCACATCCAGGTGTCAGACCAACCACGTGCCCTCACAAATAGAGTCAGAGAGCTCCCACCGGTGCCCACCGAACAGATGGCAGCAGTTGAACGTCTTGACAGGCTTGCCAGGCGAGACCAGTCCCCGTCACATTATGCTCAGCCAGTAACAACAGGAAAGTTATCCATGGACAATGATAGATCCAGAGACAATCATCCCATCTCTCGAGAAGCTGAAAGAAATATTGTTAATTCAGAGAGACGAAGGTCACAAGAGACCCCTGAGCGGCCCCACTGGTCTTCTAACCAGGTGCCGCCTCCGATCCCTCGATCTCACCCAGGAAGGGTGTCCAACAGTCAACAGCAGAACCTGGACAACTCTGTTATCAGTGGACACCATCCGCCGTCTAATCCCATCCTGATGCAGGCTGGTCCCCAACTGCGTACACGTCCAGCAAGTGCCATGGGTCCAGGGCCCATCATCAAAGGGGTGTACTCCCGACCTCAGGGTGAGGGAAGACCGAGGCAGCAACAGCAAGGGGTTGCCCCTAGTCAGCTAGTCAGGAGAGACACGTCAGGTGGGAGGTCACAAGGTGATCATAGCTCAAGCAGCCATTACAGCCAACCGCATGTCACAGAAAGACCAAAGTCTGTCCCACCGCAATTGTTCAATAAAACTGATTCACCAGTGGCCAGGGATGGTAGAGACACAAAAAACAGAGACATGATAAGGGAGGCACCAGATGGTGGTAGGGACATCAAAGATCCTATCTATCAACCAGTCTCAAATGTGTCCCTCCTCAGAGAGCCAAGTAGGTCAAGCTCACGACTCGGCACTCCATTAGACTCTCAGCTTTCGAGGCCTGTACCAATGCAGCAGCCATCTCCAAGTGCCCAATCATTCCAGCCAAAAATCTCCCATCAGCAGAATTATGCTGGCCAGGTTTCTTTTAACGGCAGTCGACAAAACCTCCCTGCTCCTCAACAAGCCATCAGTCAGTCAGAACCTGGTCGTTTGTCTAAGAACTTGGTTTCACTTTATGATTCTAACAACATCCCACCAGGATACAAGTCTAGCACCCTGGGACACCAGTCCTCTTCTCCCAGGCCTGATGCTTTGCCCTTAGCACCAGGCCAGCCACAGAATAGATCCAGTTTCAACTCTGGTATGAATAGTCCACTTGCTGGTGCCTCATCCACAGTGTTCCAGGCTCAGTCCAGCATTGGGAGCCCAACCATCAGCTCACCCTCCTCAACACTCCCACCAGACGCAACATACGGTAGGAATGTGGCATCCCATCAGTCCAGGTACGACACTCAGCCAGATCAAATCCGCAGAGACGGTCATCAACGGGACGCTCATTTCACGGGCAGTGGTCACCCCCCTGGAACAATCCCGGCAACCCACCAAGGAAGTGGGAGCCATGACTCCATGGTGGACTCGAGACTGTATCGGACATCTAGTGAGTCTAGAGACAATTTATCTCTACCTCAGCACCGGGGTTATATGCCACCACAGTCCCAACAACGGGGTTCAGATGGCTACCTGCCACCACAGTCCCAACAACGGGGTTCAGATGGCTACCTGCCACCACAGTCCCAACAACGGGGTTCAGATGGCTACCTGCCACCACAGTCCCAACACCGAGGGTCAGATGACAGCTATTATAGTAACTCACAATCTCCTAACCCCCCTTTACTTGGACGCAGCATCTCTCAAGGACAGTTCCCATTGTCACAAAGAACCCCTGTGGGTCCATCAAAGCCAGATCATCTGGCTAATGGACCCCCTGCCCCATCCAAGGACCCCCTACATTTTAACTCACACCATCAGTCAGTTTCACCACAGATTCGATCACAAAGTAAACCACCTACCAGCATACACCACAACAATGTCTCATCAACCAGCAGACAGATGTCAGCACCTTCAACCCTCAGGTCCACAGGAGACCTATCAACGCCTGACCGAAATCTTTCTCCACCCGAGACAACCACCACCCAAGTGACCCCACCTCAGCTGAAATCCACAACAAATGCTCCTCAAAAATCAGAGAAAGAGGGCGAAGGGGGACAACCCAACCACACAAATTCCATTTGGTACGAGTATGGCTGTGTTTAAGAAAATATTCACTTACAAAACCTTTTTATGACAAGCTTAATTGTATATACTTATAAATAACACTGAAAACATACTGGCTGAAAAATGAAATATATTTTTAACACTGGGAATAAATTCAGTGCAATGTGACATTAAGATTGCTCCAGCCCGCTGGTTAAAATGAATTGAGGCATCTATTCTTTAAAAGTTTCAAGGGGTTAATACCCAGTACTTAAAATGAAGTTGAAGCAAATTTTAAGGCATCTCAAAACAGCATGAAATAGCTCTCCTTTGAAAAATCTTACTTTTGACTTAGGACCTAATGATGACAACCCCCCCCCCCCCCCCCCCCCCCCCTTTTTTTTTTTNCCCCCCCCCCCCTTCCCAATTTTTTTTTCCTTCAAGAAACATTACAAAATTTGAAAGAATTCAGCTTTTTAAATTTTTCTTTTTAAAGTGAACAATTTTAAATTTCATCAACTTGCTTGTGAGATCATACATATCTTGTAAATATATATATAGAGAGAGTACACAACTAAACTGATAAGGCATTTTTCTGAGACATTCCATCTGGGCAATAAGTCAGTATTTCCTGTAAACTGGTGACTCGGTATAACCCGGCCCTTGAGGCCCAAAATTTTTTTATCCATTTACAGATGTCCCTTTATGACCTAATCCACATTAGGTCCTGACAATGTTTTCCACCTTTTGAATTAAAGATAATCAAGTCACCAGGGTACTGTATGTGTTTTACTATGTAGCTTAACATCGAGGGCCACTTGCTATCCAGAAGCAAGTGTATTTATTTCTAATTTACAATGGTACATACATACTACATGTATTTATATATACATTCAATGCCTTCCTATTCTTTACTTATACAACCAGATCAAATCATTGAGATCGATATCATCATTAATTTAACTCTCATATTTTTAATTATTCCTGTGATTTAACTATGATTTATCCTATATTACTAGGGAAAATTATTTAACAAAAGCTTTTATTGACCACCGGAAACATTTAAATTTGTTCTAGTATAATAAATATTTTAAATAATTTGATTTTGCTATAGATGGAACTAAATTCCCAGCCATTTCTAATGTTTAATTGTTCAAACTCAAGTGGTAAACAGACATCAATTTCAAATCATTGTCAATCAAAACATTATTTGGATTAAAAGAAACAACAATATCTATTTAAAATTGTGTTTCCTTTGTCAGTATGTTTGACATGTAATTGTGTCACTATTTATTGAAAATTTTTAATGCATTGAATTATTTGTTACAATTGGTTTTCTTTTTTTGTAAGTGCAGTTGAATCAATGAAATTTTTTTTTTTTTTACAATTATTAAAGCTAGGTTTTAGTAACAATACTATTTGATCATTCCACTCAATAATTTTTACATTGTTTATTTTATATACACTTTAACAAATGGGTGAATTACAGCCTTTTAATTTCAACCATTTTGTTTGGTCTCTTTACAATTTGCATTGATTTCAAGCTTTATGAATGTTTGTTGTTCTTTATTTTGGCAGGCGACCTAGATGGTCATGACCTTCACCTTTGTGACTAGCATGCAAAAGTCACTTGTTGGATTGGAGCATGTGAACACTTCCTGGTTATGTGAAAATTCTAGCATTTTTCAAATATATATATTTTTTTAAATCCATTTTTAATTTTCATTTACAATTATTATTTCTATTGAAAGCTGGTCACCTTTTTAAACAAATTTTTATTCCATTAATTGTTTAATTTTCTGGCAAAAGAGAGACAAAAGGTTTGTGGGCTTTCAAAATAAGATCTTGTATTTTCTCTGTTTTTAAAGTCACTGCTTCATTATTTTCTATTGTAGATCCCCTGCTGATTGAATAACTGCTTTTTAGTAGTCACTTTTGTTGTGATGCATGGTCTGTGTAATTAATAATAACCCCCACATAATCATCATATCTACAACTACAGGTATTGAACATTCACTCTAGGTCAGAGTGACATATTGATGGGTTTTTTTTGGTGTTTTTTTTTTTTTGGTGTTTTTTTTTTTTTTTTTTTTTTTTTTTTTTTTTTTTTTTTTTTTTTTTTTTTTTTTTTTTTTTTTTTTTTTTTTTTTTTTTTTTTTTTTTTGCAAAAGAAACTGCTTTCAAGTTCAAGTATTAACCTTGTTGTCCTAAAATATGTTCATTCTTATCTCATCAAATACCATGTTCTTCTATCATTGAATAAATTTTAGTAATTTATATTCCTTTTGACATCTTTTAATGGTCCTTTTCTTTTAAAAATATTTCCTACAGTAAAAATTATTTAAATTTAAAGAGTAATGTTTTTTTTTGTTCTTCAGAAAAACAAAATCTCTGGAGGCATTGTCCATGAATACTTTTTGTGTGTTTTTTTGTTTGTTTTTGAAATGAGCAAAGGGCTGCTTAAATTTATATTCCTTATATGCATTTACATTTAAACAGTAGAAGATGTAGTTTTTGCTTCCAAGTTAATAAAAGAAAAATATCAGCTTGTATTATGTTCAGAATGAGGAGGGAAAAAAAAATGTTTTTCGCTGCAATACAAAAGCTGATATTTTCTTTAATAATTATGCTGCTACCAGCCTTTTCATGATTGTAAGTAAAAGCCATGAAAATGACTTTATATTTATAGAGATTGTCGAGTAACTTATTAAGAAAAACTCGGTTCATCTTCTTTCACTTGCATTTTCAACCTCATTTTTATTTTTCGACAAGCACACAATTAAAATTTTAGATACTCTTTCATGCCTAGGCACACAAATAAAATTTAGATTCTCCTTCATGTGTAGGCTTACTCAACAATTTTCTTTTTGGTATTTTATATCTGATAAAATAAAAATTGAGTCTGTCAAAGATAATCTTAGAAAATGAGTGGATCATACCTTAATGCTTATAGAGTAAGTGTAAGATATTAGCAATCCCCTTAAACAGAAGAATTTTCTTAGTGCTGTCCATCTGAATAAATGGCTTTGTAAACAACAATTTTCATACAAGTAATTGATGTTGCAATGCTGCTAGATGTAAAATATCTTAACACTTATCTCCCCTTCTGTTTGGTTGAATTTCTTTGCTTTGTCAGCTTATCAAAAATATATATCTTATTTTATAACATTTAAGTATTTTGTATTCTTTGTTAGATTCCTCAACAGTTACCTTCTCATACGCATAATAAATTATCGTAGGGATTTACATTGTGATGGAAACTCAATTAATACCAAGAGGGATTGATTAAGTCTCAAGTTGCTATCTTCAGTTTTAAGATTATATATTACCGGTACTTTAAAAAGTTGTAAATTTTCTAATCACTGAAATTCATTTGTATGATATCTTCTCAACATTTTTAGTTATTAACTAATTTCTACTATTTTTGCAAAGTAGAAATAAACTACTTTATGTTCTAGATTGACATGATAAAACGATATTAGTTTTAAATCAGCACACATTCAGTTAGCATCCGGAGCAGTATTTTTTAAACCAATGAAAGTGCTGTTTGACTAGAGCTGTAAGATTGCCTCACATTGAACTTACATCATAGCCACATTGTCCTCAACATTTTAACCTGATTTAAATATTTTAAATGGTTGAAAGTGGAGAGTGCTTTGAAAATAAAATCTTCTTCTCAGTTAACTTATCACTTTTTAAACTATTTTTAACTTTGTTTTCTGTTTTACACTTGAAAGAATGCTAAAATCTTAATTTATATTTTTAAATTATTACAAAATGGTTTTAATGAACTAAACACAATTTGTGAATATATTAATTAAATGGATTTTTAAATACCTTTTGGGGGTCTTACTAAACTAAAGTTAAATACTTTTATAATTTAGATCAACTGTTCTGCTGATATGTTATAGAGGCTATCAAATATTCATTTAGGGGAATGGGGAGTTTTTCTATTTTAAAATTTCGTTACTTGTAAAAATATTTTACATCCTGAAATAAATTATCATTTGTTAAGTTATGTAGCTGTATGATCAAACTGAAAGAAAATGATATTAACAAAATGAACAAGAAACAAAGTCCTTATCAAATACCTCACACCACTTCGATACGTCCGTCCTGTGTCCTCTTACCACATATCATTTTGACCACTAGAGTTGAATTTCAGATTTTTTTTCCCTTATTATGAAAGTCTTAGCCCAGACTTATTTGAATTGAAATATGATCATGGAGTTTATTGATTGCTAAGAAATGTTTGTTCCATTTAATGGAAAAAGAAAATGTTATGGGAAGATGGTAATAACAGATTGGTAGCAACAAAAAGAATATTTCAATCATTACTTTGATAGCTCAAATAAAAATAAATAAAAAGGACTTCTAATTTTTGTCATTTTACAGTAATCTACTTCAATTGTGTACATAAATTTTGCCCCTTTTTAGCATATACAACCTTAGTGAGTTTTTTCTTTTGTTTCCTTTTTAAATCTAAAAAAAAAAAAAGGGTTAATATTTTTTTTTTTTTTAATTTTACAGTAATCTACTTCAATTGTGTACATAAATTTTGCCCCTTTTTAGCATATACAACCTTAGTGATTTTTTTCTTTTGTTTCCTTTTTAAATCTAAAAAAAAAAAAAGGGTGAATAAACCTCATTTCTGTTCAAGCAAAAAAAAATGTATTAACATGAGCAAATATGATACCGAACTTAGAATGAGACTGCCAGAAAACAATATTTATTAGTTGTCTCAGTCAGGTGTATATGTTTTCATTAAATGAATTTAATTTTTAATTTCAAAAGTACTTATATTTTTATTTATCTATTGATTATAAAACATCCATACATGTTACATTAAAGAACAAAGAATTTTGAAACGTTGTTTTATATTCACATTGTCCAAAGTCATTATTTATTATTTTATATTTATGAATAAAGAAACCAAGTAATGGGCAGCCTCATAGAAGTGTATTAAAAGGATATGATTGGTCAGTGATACTTTGCTGTGTCTTTTGATGACTTCAGCTGTGTTGTCAAATCTCAGATTGTCTCATTCAAATGTCATGGAAACTAATTTTTTTTAAACATGTTTTTATACTTAATATTTTATGTGTAAAAATTATGTTTGCTCTTTAAACATTATTTTATAACTGAAATCATTATGATGAGAAGAAAAATATTTCATTGTGATGCTGACTTTCTGCCAGGTGTGCATGTCACAGCTGTAAACCTAGTGAAGAATCCATTCTGTGTGTTTCAATGTTTCATTTGTAGTGTGAATGGCAGGTCTTGAACAATGTTAAAATATGATGAACTGTTTTCAATGAAAATTTTATGAAATGTCAAAAAAATCAAATTTCTATGGTCAAAATCTTTATTATAATTAAAAAAAGATGTATGTTCCTGTATACAAATAGTGTTGACTGTTTTCTTTACATAGTTTCTCTTAAAATATCATAATGGTCGAAATCTATTTTAAAAAGCCACTGAAAGAACAACTCTTAATAAGGTTTTAAAAAAAAACAGGAATAAACAGCCTCCTCTATTGTCCCATCTGCCTAATGGTCACTGATAGAGAGTGACTGATAAATGGACATGTGACAATGGTCAACCAGAGACAGTTAAAGGCATACCGTTTAAATATTTTTCTTTTTCAAATATTAAGCAATATAAATACATTCTAATTTTACGTTAGTTTAATTTAGCCCTCAGTTAATTTTATAGTTGTGACCGGATAGCTGTGATTACGTTTGAGCCATCAGTGGGCTGGAGTTTGAACCCCACTAATACAGAGACGAACAAATCAACGTCATCACACTGGGTAGATGAGACTCGTCAACCTTTGGGTGGTTTAGGCCTACATTATACATTATTTAGCGTGGAAAGGCGAAAACAAAGACTAAACTATTCTTACATAAATACAAATCTACCAACTAAAAGATTGTTTTATTTAAATGTCTGCCACGGAGTTTTCTGCCATCCTTAATAGCAGACTGGAGGCATTCTTTGAACATATTGTCTTGATGACGCAAGTCAATCTAAAGTTGGTTCCGTCAGTTATTTATTTTCTGTGGTCATGCACAGAATATGTTGTTTGTAGATGATGATTAAACTATTTAAACGAGGTAAACAGTTGTGAAGAGTAGTAACTTTAGTAACTATCGGGTGGGGAGTGTAGTAACAATAATTGATTTCGGAGTGTAGTAAATATTGGTTTGGGATTGCATCAACTGTTGATATGTGCAGGCAACATACAACAACCACGCACAAACACATAGGAATCATTAGAAACAGTCCCAACAAAGGATATTTAAAATTCTGCTTCTGTCTATCAACTATATAAACAAAAACAAATCCACGTGCTCTGTAACCAAAAATAAACCAGACAACTGGGGTCATTTCCGGTGTTGGAGCAGAAACCTGTTAGGAAACGATTGTTAAAAGAACACAAATTTGATTAGACGAGCATTTAATTAAATTGTGTTTCCCTCTGTCGCCATGGAGGCATCAACTTCATCGGGGGCTAGGTCAAATGAACATGGAACGATCACCCACGAGCTGAAAAACGGTAAGTTATAGATAGTTTTGTTACTGTGGTTGTATACCACTCGCACTATGCATTGGATATCGTCTGTGACCTCAATATCGGGAACCAGGGTAATACTACGGTGCGCAGGCGCTAGATATGTTGTTTAAATTTCTGTTGTTGCATGCTGACGATATTTCTTTAAAATTTTCCATTTCAACTTAATGCAATGCTATTTCTTAAGTGTGTTTGTATATTAATAATTTAATATGCATCTACTGAATTTTTGCGTTGGCCTATTTTTTAAATTTATATATTTTTTGCTAACTGCTACTCTTTACTACCGGACGGATGTCCTGGGTTAGCACTCTTAGTCTTGATTAATAACTCTTACTTAACTACTCTGGGACTTAATTATTAAGTTAGTAAGTAAATATTTAATTAGCTTTAATTAAATTTAAGCCATAATGATAGTGCAACAAAGCCAAAAAAATGCATGGTGAAGAAAGACTCAAAAGTGTCTAGGCGTCTTTTGTTCAAGTTCAAATTCAAGTGTTTGAAAGTCTGTTTGTTTTTTTTTATTTTATTTTCAAAATATTTATAATTTTATTAACTCAATGGACAATAATGTCATGGTAGTAAGTACTAGTAGTAGGCCTATTGAGTGTAAGAATTATTTATGACTACGAATACTATTATAACTATTAGCATTGCTTATTGAAATGCCCTGTGTTCAATTATTTATTGCATTATTATAAAACAATATATATATTTTATGGCATGGTCATGGTCTGAGTCTGAATGTTATAATAATTATAATAAAATTTGGAGTTTAGCTCCATCAAACAATTTCTAAATAATTTCCAATGCTTAAAATTGAAGATAAGATTAAAATGACAGATGATAAAACATTTATTAAATAATCATATTTAACTGAGAGACAATCAAAGTAGCCACCAGATAAAGAAGATAAATTATTAGACCTCATGCATTCCCTGCTGTAAGAACTAATTATAGTTTTTTAAAAGTTATAAATTTAAACTGAAAAAAGGCCAAAATATTGAATATTTTATAATTCAAATAATGCGTATGAAGGCTTTAGGATGTCAAGCAAAAAACTACAGTCCATTCTTCCAGTTTCCTGACCCCTTACATACAGTGACATACCTTTTATACATAGGGAATGGCTGAAAGGGCAGATGCCCTGGGAGCAACTTGTTGGGGGGGGGGGGGGGCAAAAAAACCTAAATTAAAAAAAAATTTGAAGTGTTTATTCTGGAGGCACTCTGATGGGTTTCTTTTTGTTGAAGGGGGTAGGGGGGCGCAACCGGACAAAAATATAATATAAACACTCACCAATAATGTGTCATGATTTTTTATTTGAAGATTCGTTAACCTGCTATTTAATTAAATATGAAAAGAAATTAAAATAATAATAATTTATTACTTATATGAGCCTGTGAAATTTAATATTTCAACCATTTTTTGTTTTCCTTACTATACTCAGAAGTTTTAAATATTTTTTTTAAAAATGTGCTGTGCTGGATCCAGCAACTGTTTGTAAGCTAAAGATTTAGATTCCATGACCATAAAAACCCTTCCTGTCGCTCTCAGAAAAAGCAAGACACTGGAGTCTTTCAAAACTGATTTGAAGACTTATCTATTTCGCAAACACCTGCTGGGGTGATGTTGTCTATGTAGCTATTATCTTGTAGATGTATATTGGCCTGTGTTGTTTATGGTTGCAAGGTATGAAAGACTTAGAATGGGTATTTTCGTATGTAGTTTTTGTAATGTTGCATTTTGTACTTGAAAGTGGTATGTACAGCGCTTCAAGCCTTTGGGGATGAAGCGTGATTTTCAAATTATCTTTATTATTATTATTATTATCTCTGGAATATGCAATAAGAGCCTACTGCAATCATTATTAATTCAATAGTTATTCACAACACTCTGAGTTTACGCTGCACAAATTAAAATTACACCCTTTAACAGTGTATACCCAGAATATTTTTCTATCCTTTAACTTTTAATTGCAAAGGCATTAAATATGCTTCCCAAATATACACTACAAATTTTTGTTAAAAGTAGCCCCAAAATTGAGCAATGGCTATGCACACTACCAAAATGTTCAAACCTCACTGCCATGGTTGCCAAATACCATAAGGTACTCCCTCAGAATGCTTATAAATAACTTTAACTTATAATTTTAACCATACCTTTTAACTCTGTAGTCCTGATAAAAGTATTGTTGAATATAATAAATGTAAACATTTTAAATGTTGAAATTTCACTGAAAACTGCCTTATGAATTGTGTTTTAAAGAATTGAACTGACATTATGTTTAACCATTACCATTAAAGTTTTCTTAATATTTAAAAGACATAGTTTTCTAATCCTTCTTGAACATAAATCAAGTCATATCAGTAGTAAACATAATTTCATAAATGTCATGGTTCAATATGACTTTGAAAATCATTGCCTATATATGTAAAAAAAAATGTGTAGTAAGCTACACTGAACTAAATGGTGTTGTAATTTACAAGACAAGGAAGAGGGTGTGTTCTGAGCTACCACTTGCTTTGTTTGCTTTGAATTTACATTAGTCTTTAAATGTTCTTATCATGCTGATTTAAATATATCACCATATTTGATGATGACATATATTTTTTTTATGTTCTTAATTTATTTTAGCTAATGGCTTTTTCTTTCTTGGAGTTACCTTATGAGGCTTAAATAGTTAATGTTGCTGTGAACCTTTGCATGAACAACCTAATAAATTTTCTAAAATAATCAAGAGCAAAAGATATCTTTTTTTTTTTTTTTTTTTTTTTATAAAATGCCTTTAAAGATGTATTAAGCTTAATTTTGTTTAGAAGGAAAACTTATCCAAATTGAAATTTAAATTTTTTTTTCCCCAATTTGCTTTTTTTGTTGGTTTTTTAAGCAAAAGATATCTTTTTTTTTTTTTTTTTTTTTTTTATAAAATGCCTTTAAAGATGTAGTAAGCATAATTTTGTTTAGAAGGAAAACTTATCCAAATTGCAATTTAAATTTATTTTTCCCCACATTGCTTTTCTTGTTGGTTTTTTATATGCTCAAAACCTGTTTTGATGTATCCAGAAATGCCCAGATTTTAAAATAAATGAACCAATGGTCATAGAACAGTCTCTCTAATCCAACTCTTTACTTTAATTGTCACTCTTGGGTAATCACTTCCATTAATAGATACTATCAGATGTTGAATGAAGCTAGGCATAATACACCGGAATTGAGGGTGGGTGTAGCTAAGGGAGAAGAGAGAACGGAAATAAGTTTGACAGTTTATTTAGTCATCTATCTGATTCACACTTCCCTTCTGATTTTGCGCTGGAACTAAGCAACACATCTTCTTGTTGAACCTCCATGTCAGCATTGCTGAATGACGTGTCTGATGTTTAAAGACATATTCAACATTTATTTTTCTTAATTTTTAAAATTATATTTATATTGAAATTTATCTGAGAAATTATGCCTAGTATCTAGCTGAAACAGATGGTCCTTATATACATGATCCCTGTATACAGCCAAGACATAGTCCAACAGAATAAATAATGCCTCTCACACTGTGTGCCGTCTGATAACCGGAGGCATAGGCTACACATTGATGTGGTTCTTCTGTGCCGCTGACAGCAACGTGACACCAAACCTAACTTTATGCAAGTTGCCAGGATGTTCTAATAACTGTTCTTAAATTCTGATGAATGGCTTCTGTCGGGTCTCGGCCTGACTTCCTCTTTGTCTTTCAGTTGTAATCAGAATGTTTTATTTTAATGTGGTATAGTTGTAAGACGGGTCATTATATCAACCCTTGGAGATGCATTTATTTACTTCTGGCTTTTAAATCAGCTTTGGAGAAAAAAATACCAATAAGGCATTGGGAGTTGAAACAGAGCTATTTTTCTGTTGAATAGTTGTAATTTTTTAATATTCATATTCCACAATATGACTTATTTTCATCTCTTGATGACTGGCGGCCACCCCCGCCCCTTTTTTTTTCTTCTTTCTTTCTCTTCTTCTTCGTCGTCTTCTTCTTCTTCTCTTCCAGTCCCCCTTACCTCCTCTTGGCCGATGCCTTCCACTTATTTGTTTATTTAGAAAATAAGAAAGTTTTAGGAGTTTCATGTTTTAGAATCATTAAATGGCAAATTAAAATAACATTGTATATGATTGCAAATGGCATCCACGCTTGTTCATCTTTGCTTTTATTAGCGCTTAAGTCCATCTCGAAAGAAGTTTAAGGCTATGTTTAAGGCCAAAGTTAGATAGGAAAACTAATAAACTAATGGGCGCCCATCTGTAATTTGGGGGAGTGGACCTGATAGGAAGAGCCTCATCTTAATGTAATGAGATACATCGAGAAGATTGCGTGCGGTGGGTAAATGCATCAAAATGTGCGGTGAGAACAAGATTGGGCAGGTTCTCAATCTGACATTGTCGTAATTAGTTCTTTGAATCTTTGATGTATTAAAAAAGAATTTTTTTAAAGGAAGGTGGGGTGGGGTGGGGGTAGGTGGAGACTTGCCATGATTTATGTTGTCAGCTAATTATACTTTGTTTACTCTCTAGCTTCTAGACGCTGAACCCTTGCTTACGGTAGTGGATGTTTGGCAATACCTTTTAGGATGGGTTGGTTGCGGTGTATGCACGTGCAGCATATGTATAGAGGGGGGCTATCTTGCAATGTCCTAATCTTTATTCTGTTACTGCAGCATTTTAAAGCTTGGTTGACAGGGGGGGGGGGGGAGAGACCAAAAATGAAAGGGAACGAAATAAAACATTAGTTGGTGGCTGGATAGTAAAACAAAATGGGGTGGGTGGGGGGTGGAATATCCTGCTTAAAGTGGTCAGTAACATTTCGGTAACATGAATACATGCTGAATGCCGCTAGCATTGTCTTGTTACGTATGAAGGGTGTTACCGGACGTTTGAAGGGCGTGCTGGACGGATGAAGTGACCGTTTAAACGTTCTGTTGGGATCAACTCTTAATATATATATTTTTTTTTTAACCTAATGAATGTCTCACATTGGACTGTGCCACGTCATACCTTCATCTTCTCGTGTGCCTAACATTCCCTAAAAGCCGAGAGACGACATTTATTCAACTATTTCCTTTCATGTGAAAATAGTTCCTTTGAAAGAGATCAGTTCAAATGTGACATAAAACCTTGATTGTGTTTATCAGCGCCACTTGTTAATCAACTATTGTCCTATTGGAAGAACATTTCAACAAATTACTTCTAGTTTAAACATAATGCATCTGGTCGTGATAGCCCGTCAAGCAATGACGGAGGCAATGCGTAAACTGCCCGTCTAGTAAAGCTATTTGACAAGACATGAACTCAAGTAACACACTTTTAAAGAATCCCAATCAGTGCTACAACTCCTCCCCCTCCCAGAGTACGTCACCGCACACTTTTTGTTTTTTCACGTCCCTTAACTATATTAATATTGTGATGTCCCACCCCCTTTACACCGAAGAATTATTGCACGATATTTAAATTGAGACCATTTCAATTTCCATACATCAAAACAAAAATATCGCGAACCAAACGCACTTGCGGTATTTGGAAGAATAGCAGTTATCCGGAATTTTATTTTGCGCGCTTTTGAACTCACCGTTACACCATGCTTTCTTCCATACCAAGATAATTTATATGTATTGATTTTAAAATAAAGATGATTTATTTTACAGGCCAACGTCAATTATTTGTGAACACGTGCTTCAATTTGATTTCAAAATCTCCTCCTTCTGTCGTATTATAAGACATAAAGCTATACACTAATCTCGTGTTATCACTAACACTAACTGAAGGTCCTGTACAGTATGGTTTGAGCAACTAAAAAACTGTCAAGTAGGACAAGGACCGAATCTTGTTTTCATATTATTTGTACTTAATTTAATAACGGAAAGGGCTGGATACATAGAAAAATGTTAATAATCGATTTTCGCGAACCGTCTTGATTCTATCACTGAACGTTACAGATGCCTATGTTAAGTACACCTAACAAGTAACAACAACCAGTTTAATGTAACCAGTTTTCTTCAAAATCTCTTTTAAAAGTCAGAAGATACAGGTACCCCGTACAATGTGCTCTATTATTCCACCGTTGTTTTAGATTTTAGAGGATAATAGCAAACTTGGTGTAACCCCCCCCCCCCCATCCATATTATTATTTACCCACCTCTCTCCGATGGCGTTACCTACCTCTCAATCTCATTCAGTTGTGTCTGTTTCTGTACATACGACTGTTACGTCTACACTGAGCTACCTCACAATCTTGATTACACCTACCGTGAGCTGCCTCACAATTGTGATTACACTACCATGAGCTACCTCACAATTGTGATTACACCCACCACACTGCCACAGCGAAGTCATTCTTGGACTAGTCGTTCTTTTGTAGATTTGAAGCAGTTACATTTTTTTAAATTACTCCCACCCACCCCCCACCCCCCGGGCCAGATTAAAGCCATTTTGTCGCCCTGGGAACATTAAAGCATGGGTCCGTAGCTTTATGTCCTGGTTCAGGGTCCATTGAGTTTCGGGGACCCTACGCACATTGCCACTTTGTCCTATGGATGTAAATATATCTTTTGTCTCTAACTTCTTTCAATGCTCACTCCAAGTAAATGAATACTGAAATAATTTTAGAAAATACATTTCCATCATTCCTTCCTTCTATCTTACGCTTTCTCTCCTTCTACCTTCCTTCATATCTTTATTTCATCTGAACGCATGCTGCGAGGCTGGGCAATACAAATAAATACAATCACATATCTATGAACTATCGCATTCGTTTTCTGGGGGTTGTTTGTATGTCCTACATGATAAACTTGGTACATGCATCCCCCCCCCCATTTTTCCCAAAGCTTAGACGTCACTACCAGGGTATATCCTGTAGTGGTTAGCAGTGCAAGTGTAAGCTGCCAGGGGGTCAAACTCTACATGCCCCGTCCTCCCAACAATTTGATGGCAGGTCGTGTAATCATAACCCAAGAGCTTTGAAAATGGCAACGTTTCTACCAATATATTATGTACATGAACATGTCATGTATATCATGAAGATGCACATCCGTGGCCTGCCACCGAAGATCACATTCAAGCCGGGTTAGTGATTCGCTGGGCTATTGAATTCCTATAACTACTGTTTCTATCTCCTGCTTTAATACTAGGTGTACCGGTATTCGTGTGTTATGGATATCGAAGTGTTGACTCCTTGTGTTGGTGACCACCCCCCTCCCCGGGGGTGTTTCAGCCCTAGCCACATTTAGCCAGTCGGACAGGAATTGGTGTTTAAGAAAAACACTCACTTATAAAATATTAATATACTTTTGTGTGTGTGGAAATTACAGTTTTGTATACGTCTTTTTTGAGGCTGCTCCTGCCCGTTGGTTTTTGCGTGGTTAAATCTTGCATCTCACCTTTGACCCCTTTCCCGATCTCCAAATGAGCTGAAACTGTGTACACTTACCACCCCCCCCCCCCCCCCCCCCCCCCCCGATTCCTTTTACAACAACCCTTCATGATCAGTGAATGACCATCACGGACCATTGACTGACCTCTGCGGGTCAAGTTTTGCAACTCAGTTTTGACCCAATTCCTGATTGATCTCCGAATGAGCTGACCCTTGAGTGACTTCCTCGGAAACCTCAAGGAAAGGAAAGTGACAGTGATAGTCAGATCTGGTTGTTTCCACAGTGTTTCCTTACGCGTGGTTACTCCTCCCTGATAACAATCAACAATGTCAACATTTTTAACACAGAAATGTCACCACCGACCTCACAACTCACACCTCTAGACTCAAAAGTAAAAAATAAAACAATATAAACAAATTACATATAGATCTATAAACAAATTTTTTTAAAAAGCAAGCTTTTACACACAAAACAAATGTACTAAAAAGTGTAAAGTAAATGTCTCTCAAAACTTCAAACAGTCAAAGTGGGGTGACCATGAACTCAATGTACTTTCCGATTACAAAGACATGCACGCAGCGGTATCGCTAATTTTTATTCCACTTGTCTCGATCAAGATCGATGGGACAATACATCTCAAATAAATACCGTAGTAAATATTGTTGTCTCAAGGAGGCCTATTGTAAGCTTATAAAATTAAGTTAACAATACTATCTTGGGTTAAACATTTTTTTTTTATTAAAAAAAATTAATTAATTATAACTCAACGTACTTTCCAATTACAAAGACATGCACGCAGCGGTATCGCTAATTTTTATTCCACTTGTCTCGATCAAGATCGATGGGACAATACATCTCAAATAAATACCGTAGTAAATATTGTTGTCTCAAGGAGGCCTATTGTAAGCTTATAAAATTAAGTTAACAATGCTATCTTGGGTTAAACATTTTTTTTTTATTAAAAAAAAATTAATTAATTATAACTTATTACTTGAGTGTGCCCCTCACCAACCAACCTGTTTTTAAAAATTGCCGAGATCGCCACAATATATTTGTCAGATACATAAGCCAGATGTTAACGCACAGCTTTGACTTTGATACAACTCGACCGCCTTTATTTAACGTTGACTCCACATTTTGAAACCGTGCGCCTGCTCTGATACAACATCCTTCCTATACGTGGACGCAGAACACGCGTCTCTGGCCTACTTATATTCACCCGTATTTCAAAGGAAAAACTACTTTCATTTTATCACTATCGCCATTTCAGTGGGAAATCTATTTTAACTATTAAATCGTCCCAAACAGGATTTTTTTTTTATCATCCCTGCATATATACATATATATATATAGTATTTATCGGCGTTTATACGCCCTTTTTCTCCCTGAAAATAGGGGCCAAATGATGTGTGCGTGTTGTACGCCGATATAACGTTAAGTTGTTGTGTTTTGTTTTTTTGAGGTGCGTGTTATACGCCGGTAAATACGGTCTATATATAAATATATATTTTTTAAGGTCACTCATACAATAACACCTACTGAAGGAACATGATGCTCAAAGACTTTGGAGTAGGGTGCGAGTGAGATTTTATGAGAAGATGCAATTTATATTCGTTTTTTTCATATTTATTACATCTCTGTGCCTCTAAAAAATATGTCCAATAAATTGTCAATGTTGACCAGGTCATTTGTGGATAAACATTTCAACCTTTTCCAGAGGCTTTGTTTCTTTCAGACGATTTCTTGGAGAGAAAAAAAAAAGGGGGGGGGGGGGGGGAGGTGCGCATTTCAAATGTGCGGATGGGCAGTTCCAGTGGCGTAGAAATGGTGGTCCTTCCAGGTGTCACCCTTTTCTTTATACAGTTGGGGGGGGGGGGNAGTTGGGGGAGGTGGGTGTAAGAATTTTCGGACAACAGTATTTCTGTCCAAAATGTTTAGGACACACCCACACACAAAACTGCTAATATAGCTTTTCAGGTCAGAAGTAGAGGCAAATGGGGAAAAAAAACAATGTATAATAATACGTTTTCTAAATAGTTCCAAGTTTTGCTAGAGTGAAAAAGATATTTAAAAAAAAACAAAAAAAACTGTTTGGTATAAAGTCTCTATATTTTAATGGGTTTTAAAAACTGGTCATTTTTTATCAATCTCGTATGAACGGCATAATTATGTTAAGAAGACATATATTTACAAGGCATTATATATTTATTGATGTGTTATTTATCTGAGGGAAATCTTATAAGTTATAAATGTCCCAATATTCAGTTGATTGAAATGTTTATTCGGAATTTCCAATTACTATAACTTACTTTAGTTAAATGAAAAATTACCTCATCGATCAACTTTAACACATTTGTTTTCCCCGGATCCATAGATTTTTTTATTTTTTTTTTTTTATTATTTTTTTTTTCAAATTAATAGTTTAGAAAGGAGACAATTTTCTAAAACTTGGACCAAACAAAAATAGAATTGCCATTTCAATCGAAATGCTAATACAAAAAGAGATGGTGTTTTATGTTTAGCTTTTTACTAGATTCTCATCTAGAAAAATTAAAATTTAGTTAAATTAAAAATTACTTTATTTATAAATTTTAATATTTTTGTTTTCCCCTGATTCATAGATTTTTTTATTTTTTTTTTTTTATTATTTTTTTTTTCAAATTAATAGTTTAGAAAGGAGACAATTTTCTAAAACTTGGACCAAACAAAAATAGAATTGCCATGTCAATCGAAATGCTAATACAAAAAGAGATGGTGTTTTATGTTTAGCTTTCTACTAGATTCTCATCTAGAAAAATTAAAATGCGTTCAAATTGTTAAGCATTCAGATATTATAAAAAGAAAAACATTTGGGAGCTTAAAATTGTTTGCTAATTTACAATTACTAGACTATCTGTTATAATTCAAGAACCTGTGTCACTAAATAATCATATTGAAAGAAAATACAAAAGCTTTCGATTTAATATTAATTGATAAAACGTGAAAAATTTACATACCCGGTATTTGTATGCGTCTGTTAAGATCTTCATTTCTGCACATATTTTTTTTTTTTTTAATTCTTAAAGTTTTCATTTGATTTAGCTCCACGTTAATGGAGTTGAGTAAATTTAAATTATACTAATATACTGTATTATTTAAAGCACGATGCTATCATACAATTTAAAATGAACTCCCTACCCTCCTTTAAAAGTTATGATTCTATGATGAATGATGAAATATATTTTGAAACAGATTGCCAATGTTTGATACTTAGCAAGACCTGTGAAAATCATAGACCTCTATATTGATGTTAACGGTAGTTTCAAAACAAGTCTTGAAACTTGTGAAGCTGCAATAATTAAATAAAGAAAATACCGATATATGCGAACGACGGAAAGTAAAACTTTCAAATCAACTTAAAATCAGAAGTGGCCTATTTTCAGAACAGTACGAAATTTACAATCTAACACTGTAAGCCTTAAACGAGATTAGCTTTAAATATATGGATCATCAAATATATCGAGCCGAGGGATATCTCATTGGGTCCACTAATGATAATCGGTTCAAGTCACCAGTTACTACTCTCTAGAACAGGGGTCGGGAACCTTTTTGTCTGAGAGAGCCATGGACACCACATATATTGAAAAGTAAATCTCTAAGAGCCATACATTATGTTTAAAACTAAAAATTCTAGTAAAACGTGTGCATTTTGTGTAATTTCAACACTAAAAATGCAATAATTAGGTCTCTGAATTCTTTTTAATAACATTGTTATGCTGTTGCTAATCAATACTGAGTATTTCTTACCATTAATGCGACTTTTCTTTTTATAATCGAACATTTGTCTGCGAGCCAGATGCTGCCGTCAATAGAGCGACATGTGACTAGCGAGCCATAGGTTCCCGACTCCTGCTCTGGAAGCTATTGGTAGTTTACTACAAATAGCTCCCTAGAAGCCAGCCATTCCAAAATATTAATACACTTGTGACGGTGCTTTCAATATTAATGATAAACATATATAACAAAATAACTGGGTAAATAACCACTGATGTTTTTGTTTTTATAGTCAGTCAGGCAAATCTTGCATCGCTCTTTATTATAAGATAACCAGGCAAACAATGGCGGCGGCCATGCGGGATTTTCCCATTAAAAAAAACAACTGAATACAAGTTAAACTTCTCTCCCATGTTCACCTTCATGTAGCATAGAAGAAATACTTGAAAACGTTCGGTCTGCTTCCTTTACAAAGCTTGAGCTGCGCTGTGCTCTTGATGAGAATCCAATCCCATCCGTTTTTAATTAAATTTTAATCGGTCAAACTGAAAGGGAAACAAATTATTTTTATATTGATTTTGATTTAGTCTTCGAAATGGGACCCGGTCGGCAACTATGATACGATAAATGTAAAGTGTGAATCGTAATGAATTCCCGTGCTTGTTTCTAAGCAAAAGTTATAATCGCTATGCCATTTGTGTTGTTTTTTTTGTTTTTTTTTTGGGGGGGGGGGGGGGGGGGGGGGTTAATTACAACTAAATCCTCTAACAAAAATGGGGGG
>CAXITT010000069.1:544929-572034 GCA_964033795.1 Lymnaea stagnalis
TTTTTTTTTTTTTTTGGGGGGGGGGGGGGGGGGGGGGGGTGTTGCGGGTGTTCCATTTTCAAACGCCGCCAAACCGTGTTTAAGACAGAGACTAGTTCAAGAAGTTGCAAGCATTATTTTATGCGGCTCACGCTACTCTTATCATCAATTATCCTAAACTGTCTTGTCGCCACACCTTGCAGTGACCTTTTGCGCCAGAGAGCCTGAAATGCCAGAGCTGCAGAGTCAGTCGGCACAACGGCGCGGTCTATTCCTTCACCAGTCGCATCCAAGCCTCGTCGCATTGGCATCCGACCGTTTTCACCGGCTCATGAATAGTTGAAACCGCCGTGCAGTGACTTTGGGTAGTCGATTGAATAAGTAAACCATACTTAACACTGCGAAGTTCTCGTATTCCCAGGCTGCACGGGCCTTGGTGTTTTTAAAAAGACAGAATTAAATTTTAAAGAAATAATTTTAAATTTGAACAGCCTTCAAATCAGCATTAACCCAGTGAAAGACGCCCTCTGAACTCCACTGTTTCCAACAAAATGAAAATGAAGGAGACCCCTACCCTCTCCCCAAACACCTCAAAGGTGTGGGTGAACTTGAAATTATTGCTGTAGAAATGAAGTGAACTCATGAAGTTTTTTCACCTGAAATGTTTGACACGTAAAAGTTCATGTCGGGATGCCAAGGACCGCAGTCGCCTGGTACCTTAGTAGTTTCATTCAATTGAAACACAACTGGACGACGTGTTTCGGTTGTTTAAAAGTTCTCTAGATTTGAATGAGTTAATATGTTCTTGCCACCGTGTGTCATATCTTCTTTCTTTCTAATCAGTCTTGTTCTCAGCCCACCGTTAAATGTCATGTTTAAACAAAAGATGTGAGACCCATGTAACTGGTTGTGTCACTATTAGCGGCACACCTCGACTAAGTTATTTTGTTCCATCATGAAGTTGCATTTTCTACACACCGTTCTCTCTCTCTTTCTCCCTTTCTCTCTCTCTCTCTCTCTCTCTCTCTCTCTCTCTCTCTCTCTCTCTCTCTCTCTCTCTCTCTCTGATCTTTTACTCCCAACTTGTTGGTTAACTAGTTCCGCCCAACAGTTGTTGATCTATTAGGGAATGCCATGATGAAGATTTGGTCTTCTACTTTTTTCTCTGAACAATTTTCGTTGACTGCCCCCACCCCCACACCTTTTTTTTTTTTTATGTGTGGAAGCTACTATAAGTACAAGTGATATGAGTCACAAAGTCTTTATGGGATCTCACATTTTCATTTATAGATATATATTGTGACGAGCTTGAAGTGTCTCATTCGCAACGTTCGGGATCATTAGGGCCTATAGCACTTCTCATTATGTATCGAAGCTTTTTCTTTTCAATTGTCCTTTCATCTTTTGAATATAGCTTGATTTCGGAGCTATTTATATCAGGCCTGCACAACATGCGGCTCGCCAGCACACATTTTGCGGCCCGCGAAGTAACGAAATATTCTTTATTCTTATTATTTTCTTAATAGCTTTCCCCCCCTGTCCTATTTGCTTTTGGCCCGCACAAGTTTTTCATTATGTATTACGGCCCCGCCTTACATTTTAATGTTGTGCAGGCCTGGTTTATATGAAACGTAATATTTTCCATGTCCTTAAACTAAAATTAAAAACTGCGTTATTCATAGGTGCAAGCAGACTAAAAAAAGAATTAAATGGGGGTGGGGGTGCTTTTATTAACAAGCAGAGCTCTTGAGTAAATTCACGACATATTGGGTTCGTTTCTCCTCTCAGATGGCTCGCTTTGATATTAACTCGGTTAGCAACATTACGCAGGTGCTTTGCAACACTCTGTTGGCGGAAAGATTCCTTCAGGGCTTAGGGGAATCTTCAAATAAATCAATGGCTTTGATGAGCGTACCGAATAGCTCTGTTAAAAACAAATGGACCTGACTGGGTTTAGTTTACAAATTCTCGGAGCGACAAACTCATTGAAAACATCCCCCCTCCCCTCTGTGGTTTGGTGTTAAGCTCGAGTTTCTAATTGATTTTAAAACTATTTAAATTTACTTTCATTTTCCCCGTGATCTAAATTAGGAAAGCGCCATCATGGTCGGTCATCTGACACGGTGATGGTTTTTGTTACGATTATGGTATTTTATTGCCACCCCGGGTATATCTACCCATGCGACTCCGGACCCGCATGAGGCTCTGTGAAGGACTAGATGCGACACCTTTTTTTGTGTGTACTAAGCTATATATAATGACATCTAAACAACCCGCTCCTGCCTGCGGTACATTTTCCCCCCTAGCACGAGCACAGTGGTTCTCAACCTTTCTAATGTTGTGGCGACCCCCAACCAGTGTTCCTTCTAAGGTTAGTTAGTTCGTGTGCAAAATCATAAAGTTGTGTGCACATTTTTACAGCATCAATTTTTTTTGTGCGCAAAATGTTCAGCCTACATACACTTAAGGGGAAATTAGCTGCGCGTTACACTCAAAACTGCTGCGCGGCGTCTGTGAGATTGCTGCGCCCCCCCCCCCCCATTTCCTTTTACTTCTATTCTCTGTGCTCTGATTTGCTGCTCTCCATTCCACTATTACTAAATGGGTGGTACTGCTACTCAGTGGTTTTGCTACTGAGTGGGTGGTACTGGTGCTTAGTTGGTGGTACTGCTTCTGAGTTGGCGGTACTGCTACTTAGTGTGTAGTACTGCTACTGAGTGAATGGTACTGCTGCTTAGTGGGTAATACTGCTACTTAGTGGGTGGTACTGCTACTTAGCTGGTGGTACTGCAACTTAGTGAGTGGTACTGCTACTGAGTGGATGGTACTGCTACTTAGTGGGTGGTACTGCTACTTAGTGAGTGGTACTGCTACTGAGTGTGTGGTACTGCTACTTAGTGGGTGGTACTGCTACTTAGTGGGTGGTACTTCTACTTAGTGGGTGGTACTGCTACTTATTGGGTGGTACTGCTACTCAGTGAGTAGTACTGCTACTGAGTGGATGGTACTTCAACTGAGTAGATGGTACTGCTATTTAGTTGGTGGTACTGCTACTGAGTGGGTGGTACTGCTACTAGGGGTTTTGCTCCTGGGTGGGTGGTACTGCTAATTAGTGGTTTTGCTACTGAATGGGTGGTACTGCTACTGAGTGGTTGGTACTGCTAATGAGTGGATGGTACTGCTACTTAGCTGGTGGTACTGCTACTGAGTTATTGGTACTGCTACTTAGTGGGTGGTACTGCTATTTAGTTGGCGGTACTGCTACTGAGTTATTGGTACTGCTACTTAGTGGGTGGTATTTCTACTGAGTGGGTGGTACTTCTACTGATTTGGTGGTACTGCTACATCACTGGTGCCCATATTATAACTATTATAAACAAGTGTGAGGCCCGTCTTTTGCATACATTTAACGAGCTGATTGTGAAGCTTAATCACAATCAGCGGTGCAAATAAGGTGTTTGATTTACTTAGCCAATGAACTGGTACATGTATCGGCTAAAGGAGACTGAGATATCAATGATAATAAATGCGGTGCGGAGTGTCGGCCGTGGAGCGTCGCGTGTATAAGAATAATCTTTTATGTTGTAAACAACTCCAAGGTCTCCTCTCCAGAGCCTCGTCCCAAGGGACCCACCACCGACCCCTTTTATTTGTGACGTGTGCTAACCGCTGCTTGTGATCCATCGCTGGATGACTGCATTAATCAGAGGGCCCTGCTAAACAGTGCTATACTGTACATAGTCGTATCCAAGCTATCGTGGGCCGTTGGGATAAACATTAGTCTGGGATGCTATGGCTCGTGCACAAAGACATTTGAGTTGTTTCCAGCATTTAAACATGTTTAAAAAAAAAATAGTAGGACTCAGACCCTACAATGCAAGGTTTCAAAAAATTATTATGGCTATGGCTTGTTACGCTATCTGGTTTGTTGGCAAACATACACTTGAAGACGCAACGAGGAAATGAAAATTGAGACCGATATATCCAGTCAGCGATAGTTTTTTGTGTTCAAATAAATAGCGCACAGGGTGGAACATGTTCTCGGGATACTTGGCATAATTTGACAAGGAACAACTCCAACAGTACCGTAGTGAGTTTGATTATCTTTTTAAAAAAAAAAATTTACACCGATGAAACACCAAAAACGACATTTTGTATTTATTTAATATTCAGACATGTGGAAGTGCGTACTAATCAGATACCTCTTTAATTTAAGTTGAATCTCATAACCCTGGGTGTGTGTCCCTAAAATGGATCACGGAAGAAGATGTTTGATATTCACATATCAAGCGGTCCCTCCATACATTAAGTGCTTAGAAAATTCACCCTCGCTTGCACATGTATTTGATCGTCAAACAAAAAATATATATTTTAAAAAAATAAGTGAAATTTGGGGCTGGGGTCAGTTGTCTCTTTATACACACCACGGCTCTTGGCCACTTCTCTTTCCTATAGAAACTGGCACTATAGTTTGATATACAAGGAATAGTTTTAGTCACTTAAGTTTTAGTCACTTAAGAATAAAAAATTTAATGACATATAGATCGACCACAGTTTGAGAGGCACTGATATAAACGATTTATCTTTGGATCCATTTAAGTCTATTTTCAACGCTAGAAAAAATAGTTAACTATGCATGGCTTTTTAGAGTGTGGTGGCTGCAGTGAGATTTTTTTATGATTAAGGGTGGATGTTTTGGTTTTTTTTTTAAAGCTTAACATTTCAACAACCTGGACTTTTTTTAGAAGAACAAAGAAGAAAGAAGATACATGGACATGGAAAGTATACTTGAAACAATTTTATTGCATAATATTTACTAATATAGAATTTAAGTTGGAAGATTTAAATGTGCCCAATTTCTGTGATCAATGGCTGTGGCATCAGTTAAACCAAGAAAAAAATCGTAGGGTAAAACTAAATAGCATTAGCATTGTGTACATTTTAGATACACCTAAAATACAGAAAATCCCGCTAAAATCTAACAATAAGAAAGGGCATTAGAATAAGTATTAACCCCCCACCCTGTTGAGTTCCGTCTAATTTCACGCCCCTTCCTACGTGACCTGGTTTCGATACGCTGGTCGCCACAAAGCGATCTTCCTCTACCATCCACGCAGTGTCGTAGAGTGGGGTGTGCCACGCCACAGGGCCTTAAAATTATTTCAAGTGTAACATTTCATCGACAAAAAAAAAAAAAAAAAAGTAGTGGTAACATGTTATAGTGCCCCCTGCTCGAAAACCGAGTAATCTCCTTATGTTTGGAACGCTCTGCTCAGATTTTCAAACAGAAGACGCAGATCCAAATAAACGTTACGACTCACAGTTTCAAGTGTTGTTGTTGTTGTTATTGCTAATTACAGACGTGCTTGGTAGGATATTTAGTGGAAATAATGTTCCTGGCTGAACCTCAGGCTTAATGCAAGCATCACGCAAAGAACGGCCGAATCGACCAGCTGAAGCCAGACGCATCAATATGTTCAATTATACAGATGAATACGCTTCGGTGGCTTTCCTGCAAATCCAAGCTTCATTGGACACTCCAAAAGATGATTCTGTCGATGAACAAATATATACATTATTTTTTTTGCCCTATACAGAAAACGAACCTGGCGGATCATCAGTTGTGAGAGTCGTATCCTTGGGTCGCGTGGTTGGGGTGGGGTGGTAGTTTTTTTTTTTTTGCCCGAATAAATGTACAACCCAACGACAAATCATCACGTTAGATGAAGCTGGCTGCCGTGCAATCTATGTGTAGGAAGTCAACCATAGCATCATTTCTAAAATAATCCTACCGTGGTCAAGTGGTTACTTCCAATCATTTACCAAATGACCTGTGTTAAGTCACGCAAGCCTAAGCTTTTGATACAGAGAAGTGTGGCGTTTCTTCACCAAGGCGCATTACCTTTTACCACCACCATGCTACAACTTTATCATTCAGTTTACAGAGCTGTATTATGGCATGGCCCGTCATGTCTTAACCCCCCTCCCCCCCCCAAATCCATTACATTATTCATACCCTGAAAAAATTGGGTTCAATCAGCGGTTCTCAATCATTTCATCTCAATCATTCCAGGACTAATTTATGAACGATCCAAGGCACACCTTTCATTTGATTAAAATAATAAAATATGCTGTTTCGATGAGAAACGGCGCCACAAAAACCTATATAATTGGCTACATAATCGGATGTATGGTGGTTAATATTATTTACATCTAATGCCCTCAAATACCTTTACTACTTTTAATTTTTATATTCCTGGAACACACGTGAAACTTGTTTGAGATTTTTTTAGAAAAATCTTTAGAATAACTTCTAGACAAACTTAGAGAAAATCATAAATCGAGTTGATTCAAATGTAGACCAGCGTTATTATAGGTCTTGGAGTGTAGGGTGGTGGCCATGATAAACGTAACTTGAGATGGACAATTTATGTGAGGTAACCATGTTTCCATTCCTGGGCTCAAAGTAGTAGATCGGATTAAAATATGTTTAGAAGTTTCATTAGTTCATTCCTGCATTGTTGTACCCTTCTAAGACATGATGGTGTTAATTTAGTAATGATATCAAATACATTGATTAGACCCGCGTTAGTTATCTTATAATACTCAGAGAAATGAATTATTTAATTTTCACATGCTACGTAATTCTTATAAATCTTTCCTACGTTCATATTAACATACATTATCTGCATTGTATGTTTGTATATCAACACCTTTAATAAATAAGCTTTTCGCAATTGGGAATTCACCCCGGAAACTCTCGGCATTGTTCTGAGATTAGTCGGATAATTTTTTTTTACAAAGACGAGACAGTGGTTCAAACTAAGATTTGTTTTTTTTTTAATCTATCCGTATTTTATCATGAAAATTGATGAACGCCTTGGTCAATACTTCATTTCAAGAAACAACTCAATGCTAGGAACAGGCAGTTGCCGGATACCGGAACAGAGATGACCTTGTAAAAAAAAACCGTCGACAGAGAAGGTACTGTCTTTCATTTTATAACAAAGATTTGGGAAACAACAGGCGCAGGGAAACAGCAGGCTCACCATGACGAAAAATAACAATACCTTCCCCCCCCCCCCCCCCCAAAAAAAAAAAAAAAAAAAAAAAAAAAAAAAAAANNAGTTTTTTTATTTGTTTTTTTTTTTTTTTTTTTTTTTTTTTGCACTTAGTCCTATTAATATAAAACATGTTGAGTAGGGGTGGGCTGGTTGTGAAAAAGATGCAGATCACATCGGAAGCAATATATGTGAGAATATATATATATATAAGAGATATGCGGGAATTTTATTTTTTTTTTATTATTCGATCATTACTGTACTTTGTAAGTCAAGGAAGCAATACTAATACCATGCTAAGTTAGACTCACAAATCTAGAGAGCGCTGTACTCAAAATTTGCTTAAAACGAGATCTCACAGTTGGCAACTGGTGTGTTATCAAATGACACCGTTGACGCCGGGCCTTCTCTATAATGGTAACATTATCAGTTATCATCGTTCCAGCACCACACGCCGTACTCTGTTTGGATGACCAGAAGTGTATCTGCGCTTGCAGCTTTGGTTTGTTGTTCAGTGTGTTCGTTGGGCGAGCGGATTGATTTGAACGTGTGTCCTAGCTGCAACGTTTCCTTTGTTTGCGTTCACATCTGGTTTCGGTTGTGTCCTTCTCAGCATACTGTGCCACTGGTCTATCTCAGCTAGTTACGTTTTGCTGTAAACTTTTTCCAAAACTAAAGAGACAAGTTGATTATTTTGGCCACGGCGTGCGTGTAAACATACTGTTTTTTTTGGTCAGGAGGGGATTTTCTTGACTAATCTCCCGTCGGACCAACCAGTAATTATCTCCCATTGACCTACGAACAATAATCCTCCTTCGGACAATTAACTTTTCCCCCCTTTACCCGCAGACTGTACAACCCCCAAATCCCCCCCCCCCCAAAACNAAAAAAAAAACAACAACAAACAACTACACAGGCCCCCCCCCCCCTTAGCTAGAAAACTCACCAGTTCTTTCCCTTTGGCCTAGTTACATTTCTGTCCTCCAGTTGTATGCAGATCACTTGAGCCCTCATGTGGCTGCTGGTATAATTAAGTACTTGCCGGCTGCAGACAGCGCTGCTCTGGTCGCAAATATTGCTTCGGTGGTGAGAATATATAATATTACTCGCTTTTATGGTGGGAATATATAACATTACTTGCTTTTATGGTGGGAATATATATTACTAATTATTACCCGGTTTCATGTTACATTAACATTTAGAATTTAGACGAAACGCATTTTTATAAATGTCAATAAGAATATCTAGCATAAGTTCAGAAAATGCATCGTAGTGAAGTGGTACATTCAACACCGTCACTAAATTGTAACTTCAAATTCCAACTTAATTTTTATTTCCCTTAAAATATATTTTATTTCATAAATTAAGATTTCTATGTCAGCTTTAAAAAAGTACTGTTTTTATAATGATTTTAAATAATTTATGTCATTCTTCAAACCTTAAACACCATTGTAAAACAGTAACAATTATTTCACCCAGGCCAATTAATGCACACCATCTTTCACCCTGTCACCGTGAACATAAATCCTTATATCCCATACCACTCATTTCTCCTACACCATCCTCCTCCTCTCGTCACATATTTCTTTTATTCTTTATTTTTCATACTCCACCCTCCTTCTACCTCGTACATACCACATTCATTATATGTCACCCTCCTCGTTCCCCTTACCTATTCCCGACTTCCCCTTATTTTCATACCCTTACTCCTCCAACCTCTCCACCTCGCCCCCACCACACCCCCTGATCCTCTGCTTCTTATCACTTAGCTCCCTTGTAGTTAGTTACACAGAACATTCCCTCCCCAACCACCACCCTTCAAGACATACATCCTTTGCCTACGTGCTGTTTTCTCATCAGGTACAAAGATGCTAACTCGGCCCTTTCTGCGGGGTCCGGAACGTTTCGCGTGGCTGGAAAATAGTCATGCTCTTGTCCTACGTTGGACATTGACCCCGTCCTATCGATCATCTCACAATATGAGCAATACACTGAACCGGGATAAGCGGCAGCGGTCAAACGGGGCCCACATCAACGCTACCCAACAAACAAACTCAGTGATCAAATCACCTTCACCTGCTGTTATTTTAAGCAAGGAAAAGCCACAGTCCTCTTTTGATCAAGTGTTGTCAATGGACGAGGGTAAAATCAGGGTTTCGATTTGATCAAGTGTTGTCATTGGACGTGGGTAAAATCAGGGTTTCGGTTTGATCAAGTGTTGTCATTGGACGTGGGTAAAATCAGGGTTTCGGTTTGATCAAGTGTAGTCAATGGACGTGGGTAAAATCAGGGTTTCGGTTTGATCAAGTGTAGTCAATGGACGTGATAAAATCAGGGATTCGGTTTGATCAAGTGTTGTCAATGGACGAGGGTAAAATCAGGGTTTCGGTTTGATCAAGTGTTGTCATTGGACGTGGGTAAAATCAGGGTTTCGGTTTGATCAAGTGTTGTCAATGGACGAGGGTAAAATCAGGGTTTCGGATTGATCAAGTGTTGTCATTGGACGTGGGTAAAATCAGGGTTTCGGTTTGATCAAGTGTTGTCAATGGACGAGGGTAAAATCAGGGTTTCGGTTTGATCAAGTGTTGTCAATGGACGTGGGTAAAATCAGGATTTGGGTTTGATCAAGTGTTGTCAATGGACGTGGGTAAAATCAAGATTTGGGTTTGATCAAGTGTTGTCAATGGACGTGGGTAAAATCAGGGTTTCGGTTTGATCAAGTCTTGTCAATGGACGTGGTTAAAATCAGTGTTTCGGTTTGATCAAGTCTTGTCAATGGACGTGGGTAAAATCAGGCTTTCGGAATAAAATTTGACGATTTCAAATCAACAGTAACGGATCCGAACCTCTCAAGCGGTTTGATGTGGATCAAAAGTAGAATGTAGAATGACGTCACCTGTTCTCATTTTACGGACAATTCACGTTTTATCCGGAAAGGGTAAAATACTAATCACAGAATGCACAATTTGTGGAGAAAATAAGTTCAGTTTCTTGTGTTTAGTGGGATATATACTATTATCTACAATTTCGGCCCTTTGATTGAGAATTACCTAATCTTGCTGCCGCAATCAAAATCGTTCTAAGATATCAAATAGATCATCTCCAGATCCCCGAAATTAGCATTTCTTGATCACATTTGACTCACAACCACCTTATCTACGAACTAAGCTTTTTATAACTTGGTGCAGACGGTTTTAGAATTTGAAATCTACTAACCGTTGGTGAGTGTAAACAACAAAAGATTTTGTGATGTTAGTAGTTTACCCTGACAAACCGAGATAGCGGGTGTAAAGTATATGAAACAAATCAGAAGATAGTTGTCTAAACGACATTTTCTACAATGTTAGTCTTACCAATGGCACCCTCCTGCCTAGAAATGTGTAAATTTCTACAATTGTCGGTTGGGGATGAGTGAAAGCCAATGATACAAAATTGTGAGTAAGAGCCAACAATTCTGGTCATGAAGTTACGGTCATTATGATGGATGGAACACTGCCGACACAACTTCTGATCTCAATAGATAATAACAGCTGCAGCCAGTACCATACAAAACAATTGATTTGGCTTTCTCCATTCATTCCCGAAAGAACATGCCAATCCTGCTGTTTATCGTCTCTATCTTGCCAACCCTATATCAGTGCTCCCCAACCACCTTAATAGCGCCTCGCCAAACTTACAAAATGATGCATTTGCACAGCACATTAAATGTATCTAGATGGAGTATGATCGTCTATCCCTGGTGTTTAAATTGTGCCACCCGTAACTTATCACATGCTACGCTCATCTTACGCGAGAGAGCGATTTCTGCAACTCAATTGACGACTGTGGATATTCCACCAGACCTAAACAGTGAGAGAGAGGGAGAAAAAGAGAGAAATCATAATGCTTTAATCTCCCTTTCCAGGGGGTCCTTGATTATAGTTCATGTATAGCATGCGACTGGGATGAGGGAAAGAACCACTGAGATTAAGCATGCTAAGATAGCCATCTTTGGAGTACCCCTGTTATCATGCGTTACGATCTCCTTGATGGACATCAATATATAGTAATAGTATATAGACTGGCGTATAGGTCTCATCGGTAAATAGGTCGCGCCCTTAGTTTGGGAAGTTGCATGGCCATTTTAAACCAAAAATGTCCCCACAACAACCTGAAAACTGAAAAGCAAGCGTCATAAACTAGGTCATAAACTTGGTCATAAACTAGGTCATAAACCACCTCGAAAACGACGTGTTCTTTAACAGACATTTTTAATTAACGGATTGCCCGCAGCTCGAGTTAAGCGAGAGCAAGGGAGAAAACAACTCGACCGCTTTACGTATAAATGACTACTCCACATTGAATAACAATCACACTGACTAACACTAACAGTAAGCGAAATTGATGTCGAGAGGGAAAGGTCGCATCACTGATTTTTTTATATTTTTTTTAAATGGAAAATATGCATTACTTCCAACCAGAATTAACTGCGACTTTTCCCCACCTCTTTTCGACCTGTCCCGCCCTCCTCTTTAGACCCTGATTTTCACTCCCCAATCCCCACGAGAACACACCGCCCGGAAAGCCATGTTAACAAACCCCACAACGCACGGCTGGCAAAAGGGGGGGGGGGGGGGGGAATAGAAGTGATCCTACCGGCCATGCAATACCAGCTCATAATTGATTGCGTAAAACCGAATTGCCGTCGACATTAACCATCAGCGTGCTAGATAATTGTATGTATAGTGTACATTAACGTTCGACTGGCGTTGGTGTTATAAACCTATAGCATTTTGGTGACTCTGTGATATGGGGCTAATGCGCCCATTACGCGGAGCTTCTTTTAAAACATAAATTTATCTTAGTCTTTTTAATATTTCATATCTGAACAATGCTGATTTTTTTTTCTTCCTATAAATCAGTGGTTCCCAAACTTTTAAGTTTGGGGGACCGGTGAACAAGTTTCGAAATTTTACCAGGGACCGGTGCATGATTTATTTTTATTCTTTAATTTCTATTTGACAATAAATATGTATGTTATGGGGACCGGCAGCGTTAGGCATGCGGACCGGTGAAGGTCCACGGACCGCCATTTGGGGACCACTGCTATAAATAACCACACGGATACCTATGTTCAACGGAAACACACATCTTTGACTTTTATAGAGAACTTTCAGCACTCCCCCCCCACCCCACTTTTCCACACACACAAACGCACGCACAAGAGCAACACACTTACACACATATATGCATGCAAACACATACACAATTACAACAATAACAAAGCTTTCGATGAAAGTGTGCCACCCCCCCCCCCCCCCAATGTTGGCAGTTCGGCTTGGTCAACGTGGAAAGCAACGCTGGGAAATTTGATTGGATGGCCGAGTTGGATTGCCAAGTATGCTGTGTCCTTGCCCGCATTTTCCGTCTCATTTGTTATCCCATTTAGTGTATTGGTTTGCTATGAAATATTGGAATTAAAAGATGACCTAAATATCTAGCATATACAAGACTTTCAGCACTAATGATCGTATGCGATTTGAAGGAATAAAACCAACCATTGTTAAATATCTAGAACAGTGGTTCTTAACCTTTTTGGAGGTACTGAACCCCACCAGTTTCATATGCGCATTCACCGAACCCTTCTTAATAGGAAAAATAAAATATGATTTTTTTTCAGATTTTTTTTTGGGGGGTTGGGATCTCCGCCGAACCCCTGAGACTGACTCACCAAACCCCTGGGGTTCGATCGAACCCAGGCTAAGAACCACTGATCTAGAATGTACATATACAAGACTTTCAGCACTAATGATCGTATGCGATTTAAAGGAATAAAAACATTCATTGTACATAAAGGATATTTTATGTGCAACTCAGCGCTCCAACGAATAGTCTATCGTTTCTTTGTTTTTTTAAAAACTAAACTTCAGTAAAATTACCATCGAATACTCGCACAATTAAATGTTATTTAAACATTATATTGATTTATATAAGGGATTGTGCGCCAGGGATTGAGTACCACGTAATTCTGCAGTTGATAGTATCTGCAGCCCTGTAATGAGTTGAATGGTATCTGCCGCCTTGTAATGCTTGCATATAGGTAACATGTAACAGATATGAATGTCCACACAGTTTTCCGTAATTATAATAAGGCATTTACTCTTACAAGACTAAAGACTAAAGAAATCAAACTTAACAAAATGAATTAATCAGTACGTCACGATAATCTAACCTAGATTTTCAATATTTGTTTTTTTACTTTCCTTCTTTCGGCGACCCAGTAATTTTGCTTTTGTGACCCGGTACCGGGTCGCTACCCGGGATTTGGGAAACGCTGGTTTATCATAGTTGAACCTTTTTTAATTAAAAAAAAAAAAAAAAAAAAAAGTCAAGTATTTTTAACTACAGTTTTAAAAGATTTTATTCAGCTATAAGCGCCCTGTCCCCGTCACTTGTTTCCCTTGACTTCTTTAAAGTCCCCCCCCCCCTCACACACACACAACGCGTCTCTTGAATACAACTGCAATACTAGATGATGAGGTAATTCTGAAGATCTTTTCACCACTAACTTTTTTTTCTTCTTTTTTTTTAAATGTTTGGCTAGTGTGCTATCTCGAAACGAAATAAACTGAAAAGTTTCTGTGTCCTTTGAGACCAAAAAAAAAAAAAAAAAAAAAAAAATCTTTTCACCACTAACTTTTTTTTTTTTTTTTTTTTTAAATGGTTGGCTAGTGTGCTATCTCAAAACAAAATAAACTGAAAAGTTTCTGTGTCCTTTGAGACCAAAAAAAAAAAAAAAATATAATAATTCAAGTCATACATTGGTTCTCGTAATACCTTTTCCACGACCTGTATTACGGTGAAGACAAATACAAATAATACACCTGGGGTATAATGACCAGCCGGCAGAGACGTAAAGCCGATTGCTGCGGCAATAAGTAGTCGTGGGATCGAAAATCGTTATCGTCCCCAGCTGCCTTGGGTTTCTGTACGTGCGGATCTCATCTCCCACACAGCATCCTGGAACCCTAGGCCCATGCAGCTACATTGGGAAATGATATCGAGGAAATGGTAGCTTCGTGTTTCAAACTGGCCGCAATCTCGACATGTTCATCTCACCTCCAAATAAAACACGATAAACGCGGAGATTTCTTTTCTGGGGCTGGTGCTGGGCCGAAGCTGCTTATTTCAGAAAGCCTAAAATATGAAAACAAGAATTTTTTTTTTTTAATGGGGAAATAAAGTAAGTAACTCTGACTTGGATTATGGTGGTAACCCGTTGTGATATTGGGTTCCCCTTGTATTATGGTGGTAACCCGTTGTGATATTGGGTTCCCCTTGTATTATGGTGGTAACCCGTTGTGATATTGGGTTCCCCTTGTATTATGGTGGTAACCCGTTGTAATATTGGATTCCCCTTGTATTATGGTGGTAACCCGTTGTGATATTGGATTCCCGTGTATTTTTGGGTTCCACTTGCACTATTTCTTCTCCCTTGTATTATCCCGTTACCCCTTCTAGTACTGCGCTGCCCCTTCTAATACTGCGTTGCCCCTTCTATTATTATGTTCCTCTTAATGGCCCATTGTATCATTTCGGTCTCCGCCCCCCGTATTGTTCTAATGCCCCTTGTATTATTGTGTTTCTCGTGTATTATTGCGTCACCCCCGCACCCCTTTTGTGTTAATTTTAAAGGTTCTTGTAAAGTCGCGGCGCTTCTAGGATTATTTTAACACCTTGCTTTAATTCGATCCACTCAAATTGCACAAATGACACTGGGCTGGTATTCAATTCAAAATCGTCGAGTTTTTGCAGCACTAATTTGTTTGCTAATCCATTTGGTCAACTTAGACCAGGCACCAATGTTCCCTTTAGGAGGAAACCGCGCAGCAGTTTTGAGTACCGCGCAGCTAATTTCCACTTAAGGGTGTGTTTGTGTCTGTATGCTGTAAAATTTGCGCACAAAAAATTGATGCTGTAAAAATGTGCACACAAATGTATGATTTTGCTCACGAACCAACAAACCTTAGAGGGAAATTGCCAGGGACCTCAAACTTTTTAAACTGAGGGCCGATAAACTACATCTCAGACACTGTTGGGTACGTACAATAGTTTTAACGAATATGAACGCTCTCCTATGCACACCGCACGTGTCTTATTTGTACCGCAAAGACTAGGGGGGGGGGGGGGGGAACAATGCAATATTTTAAATGAACTATTTATCAACATAAACTTATCAGTATTTTAATTAAAAGGATGGGTCTGGTTTGACCTGATGGGATTATTAATGCCCTGTTAAATATCTGTCACTACTTCCCGGTTACCTATATACGGTGGCCAAATTAATTACCTCTGGCGGGCCGGATCTGGCTCGCGGGCCATAGTTTGTGGCACTCTTGACTTTTTGCTGCGTTCGTATCATCTTGATAACTGTTTTGATAAGAACTTCAATTATTTTTTTACTGTATTGTTTCCCAGATCCACGTGTTATTGAAAAAGTATTGACCGGATTTATGATGTGCCTTTTGCACTTAGAGCATGCTTAAGACTCTATATATCGCTGTGCACTCAAGCAATGTTTCAGTTGACACCGAGTTGCATTTCAAATTTTGATTTAGATCTCCTACGATTCATAACGAGAGAACGGTAAGTCGGGTATGAATATTGATTGATTTATTTTTTTTAGGATATTATCAAAAACTAAGTGTGGATTTTTTTTGTTTCTTGTTCTAATCTACGCCCACCGAAGGAGCAGCTTCGTTAGTTTGTGTGAAGATTGCAGGCGCAGCTGGTTACACAAAGGAGCAAATCTCGGGTAACCACCGTCCACGGGGCTCATCGATGTAGCACGTGGATACAAAGGCGGATTGCTGTTCATGCATGACCTATGACCTCTGCCACCAAACCAATGGTCCCATGTGTTGCTCTCCCTTCACGCTGGGCTTTTTATTTTGAGCTTCACGACCGCAACCGGAGGCAACCAATGAACAGGGGTTGGGGGGAGGAGATGATGGTGTGACCTTTCACCCCTCGTGCCCCATATGTTGCTCTCTGTTAATGTTTAACCTAGTAGTGCTGAGAGCTGAGGGATACACATCCCCCCCCCCCGACTCTATGGCTATTCCTGCAAAAATTCCAGGAAAATACCCCTGGAGTGTGCATTTGTTTGTCCGTCACGTCAGCACGAGCTCAAGCGAATCATGGTTCAAATAATTTGGACTGCAATTTAGCAGGTAGACTTGACTTTCCTCCTTCCAACTTAAATGCACCATGGTCAGTTGGCGTTGTGATGAGTGTGTTAGTAGCTTAATTTGACCTCTCCTGTCTATCGTACCATCACCGTGGTCAGTTGTTGGTTGTGTGCACCGAGTCATTCTACCTCACCAAAGCTGACTTTGAACTCGTTGCCCAGCATACTTTTTCTTTGTGTTTCCTAACGACTCTATTGAACCCCCGACAAGCTACTCCTTGTCAGCTTGACTGTCCTCGCTGCGACCCAGTAGCAGTTCCTCTAGTTTGGTGAAAAAGTCCTTAACCTTTTATGTTGGTTATGTCAAAAATTGGGCTACTGCATTTGGTGTTCTCGATGTGGGTAATAATTTCATTCAAACTTGATTACGTTTAAAAAAAATTTTTTTTAGTAAAACCACTCCCTCCCTGGGAGTTGTGGGGTTATAACATATTTTAAAGATGTTAATGTTTCAAATGATTATCTCTTCAATACCGAACTTATCGTCCCCAGCTGCCTTGGGTTTCTGTACGTGCGGATCTCATCTCCCACACAGCATCCTTGGAACCCTAGGCCCATGCAGCTACATTGGCAAATGATAGCGAGGAAATGGTAGCTTCGTGTTTCAAACTCGCCGCAATCTCGACATGTTCATCTCACCTCCAAATAAAAAACGATAAACGCGGAGATTTCTTTTCTGGGGCTGGTGCTGGGCCGAAGCTGCTTATTTTTATTTAATTATGTTTTTAATGTTTTTTTATTCGCTGATGAAGGCTTCTTGCCGGGTTAGGGTTGTTCTTGCTGTTGTTTGCCCTTCTTTGTTCAGGTTTGCCCATACTTTGTTTCGCTCATTTCCATTTTTATAACGTGATCGCAGTCTCTCCCTCTTATTGTCATAATACCGAACTTAGTACGTGTAGTGAATCTTGAATACTTATCGTGCTCTTTAAGTTAGTTTTCGGCCTCACAGGAGGTACAACAGTACAATACTACACATATGATTTGCGTGTTGGTCACTGATTATTGAACTTTAATAATTAATAACCGTGATAATTAGCTGTTCGAAGTTTATGTCATTTTCTGTATTAGTTAAGAGTATGAACAAGAAAATCATGAACCTCCAACAAATTCAGTTGAAAAATAAACGATATTTTAATTTTTTTTGATATTCATGTTAAACATGTGAATGAGAGTATGTGTCGATTTAGCACGAAATGATGTTCACATTTGAAGAAGTTATTTTGACATAGAAGCATTATTCAAAAAATTCTATTGAGACGGAGATCACTTTAAAGTTCTCTATAGCGAATTCGAAGTACCGATTTAACACTAGTCAAAACTATACCTCATGGCCTGGGTTTGCGTGTAACAGTATGAACACTTACGCGTACTGGGACTGGGAGTGTGGCCCAGCGAACAGCTGATTGAAGCTGAACGTGGTTGTAGTGCGTGGTGTGGGGCTACAATACGATTTACAGCGTTGGCGAAACCGGGCTTTGCCAGCGTAGCAGTTAACCACTACACCACTGTGGATACCACAACTGCTTTTTAGCTGTTTGTTATTTCGAACGTGCGTGTGTTTTTAACATGGAGTTATGTACCAACGAGGAAAAATGCGGCACAGGAAAAGGTTTGACGCCAATGACGCTGATATTTTAAGTATTTCAAGATAGTGCAGTGGATGTAACTAAGTTTAAGAAAAGAGCTTTGCCAAAAAAGCAGTCATTGACAACAGGTAATTAATTATTAAGTCATTGATCATGTGACAGTGCCTTTTAATTTCGTTTTTTTTTTTTTTTTTTTTTAATACTGATTAGCCAAATTGTAATTTATGTTAGTTTAAGCCTAGTCCTAGTTTTTACAAATGTTGTGTAATTAAAGTTTTACAAAAAAGCAGTCATTGACAACAGGTAATTAATTATTAAGTCATTGATCATGTGACAGTGCCTTTTAATTTCGTTTTTTTTTTTTTTTTTTTGAATACTGATTAGCCAAATTGTAATATATGTTAGTATCAGCCTAGTCCTAGTTGTTACAAATGTTGTGTAATTAAAGTTTTGAATAGGTGCACATTTCTCTGCAGTACGTACGTATTTTATTGTTACTTGCCTGCGGCTAATTACTTTAAAAGTTTCGTGGTATTCTTCCTCTATTCAATTCGTACTTGTTATGGACGTGTTAGTCTTAGTACCGCGAGTATTTACCTATAAATTTTGCAATCTAGAAGCAAGATAGAACTGAGTATTGGAGGCTTGATGTAGAAACAAAATCTCGATAAACAAAATCTCGATACTGCTGTCATGGAAGAGGAATATTGCGAGGTTCAATCAACTAAGGTGTCTCATTTTGATATCGTTTTCTAATTGTAGGACATCTTTCGGGTTTTACAGATTTAAGGGTTTAACATAGTACATAACGTTAAGGCTTGATCTTGCAAAAGTCATACCCAAGAAATGGCACGAGAAGCCCAAGTCTAGGCTCTTGGTGGGCCCCATGTGTGAAGAATTTGTGGTTTTGTTCCAGCGGTTCTCCAAGTGAGGATATAATTATTGTAAGTGTCTAGCCTTAATAGACCCACATCTACTACATGTATTTATAAATATACGAAATTCACTCAACAGTTGAATTCATTTTTATGACATGATTGATCACTACAAAGTTTGTGCCCGGATTTTTGTTTTTAAGATCCCATTTAAGTTTAAAACCTCTCGCTGCTTTGTTTCTACATAAATTCAAGTGTGTTTCTACACAAATTCAAGCGACATTTGACCAGTCTTTAAAAATCTGAACATCTTTGTGGCATGTAAATGTTTTATTGTCACATTTATGGCCTGTGAGCTCGATTTCCCAAGTGTGGGTTCACTATATCTACAGGCTCACTTGAACTGCAAAAATCAAATAAAAATAGTAATTAATCTGGAAGAAGCCTACTGGATTAATGTACAGGGGCTACTAGGTAGTTTCCTTGTGTTTACCACCAGTCGGGCGAGTGTAACGAACCATTTAGTACTGTGTTTACCTCTTAGTGTGCCGAGCTTGGTCTTTGTTTCGCCCACTCATGTATGCAGAATTGTCTCTCACTGCTGTACGCGTTGCTCAGTAACTGTGTTGGTGCTACGGTTGTACATTTGGCATGCGTTTCAGTCAGTTACCGGTATCTTCATCTGTGCAGGTGGTGATGAATGTTGTATGTGGATGCATGTGTCCACTTAAATAAAGGTTGTGTTATTTTGTCCGTGTGATCGATCATCGCCGGTGCCAATGTAAATATCGAACTTGACCATGCAAACACGGACTGTGACTGATGTTTTGTGGAGCACATACATCAAATATGTCATGACAGTACATATGCGGTGAATTTCTTAACAGGGGTAACAAAGGCGGTGCTAATTGATACGGTTGGATTTCAAGTCAAAATGACGGGGTTTCTTTATGTTGTTTGTTCAAAAATTGATTCGTTTTTATAAATGTAAGTCAATCAATCGAGTATGGTTTTTGCAAGTGCTTTCGTAACAAAGCCCTCACAACAGTACTGGGCACAACATTACGCTACCAATAAATTGGTTGTATTTAGTCAAGGAATATTCATACATTTGATGTCAGCTATCTTTAAGGAGGATGTCTTATAATCATTCTCGTTCCTTGACTCTCCATTTCTCCCGTTCAATCAACGTTCCGTCCATGCAAAGGCCAAGGCCATCGCGCTAGTACTATACGTTTTGAAAAGTGGGAAAACTTTAAGACAAAAAAAAATAAAATTAAAAGGATGTTTCGGCCAAACGCCTTCTTCAGCAGACAATTACACAATAAGAAATAAATTATTTGAAATTAAAACTTTTAGCGTTCCCTGATCACATTGTAGATCTGTGTAGAAACAAGGCGTACTATAAAAACAGAAGTTAAGTCACTTAAGTTGTTCAAAACCAAAACACGCCTTTAGCATAATTCTGTGGTGCGTACTGTCATTGTTAAATAATTCAAGGATTATTAATGTAAAATTAATTTTTGTTAACTACAAAAAATGAGTATAGAAATGAAGAGAAACTGAGGACCACTAGAAAGAGCGTATTTGGTTGATTCCATATGGCATATGGTGATATGGCATATGGTGATATGGTGCAGACAATCTGAATGCATTTGTTTTCATTCCTCACTCTCGCTCGTGTGTTAGTGTAGGGCGATAAAGGATGGATACATCTGATGTGACCCTGTGTTCACCTCCGGTAAAATGGGATGAGACGGGGGGGGGGGGGGGGGGGGGGGGGCTTGTTTTGTTCAATATCTCGAAGATGTCCACTGAACCTAACAGTTATAGTAATTTCAATAAACTTCCAGTATTTCCACTCCCTGTGTAATAAAGTCAATGCTATATACCTTGTCTATTTTATCAATGTGAATGTGTGGGAAAATAACCCCACAATCCTAATTATAGCCACAAAGATGTGGAGCTTCAACTTCAGTTATCTTACTCCCACCCACACCCAGCAATAGCTGATAGTTACAAACAACTGGACTCGGTGCTCCAATCACCTGCAAAAGGAATGAATGTGTAGCAATCTAAAGCGAGACCTGGCCTGATCCAATGTCATAAAAGCGCCCCGGTGGTAATTATGTCATAGTACTGAATCTACTGCTTAGTGAGGCGGGCCTGGCAGACTGGCGGTACTTAGCATTGCAAATTGCGTGGAAGTGTAGGCGAAAAAAAACCGTCATTTACGAGAGAAACTGGTGTTGGCGATTGTTGTATAAACGTAGACGTAGACACAGAGTAAAATGGTCTCCTGAGGGCTGTCGGGCACGTCAAACTCAAGTGTGGGCAGCTGTCCTGGTTTTCAACAAAGAAAGGCAATGTTCGCCAAAAGCAATGCTCTTCAAGACGGTGACACTTAGAGTATCCGTTGCTATGATAACTTCGTGGTGGAGAAAAAAACCAGTGCGGAGTGGTCAGCTCTCTGACTATTAACTCCAAGCCTGACAGTTGCAGTCTCCGACTACGTCTACAAACTGATTTGTCAACCTTAACAATGGTTCAACATTTATTTATTTTTTAATAGGAAATTAATATAATGCGTGAAACCTTTGTCCTGGTTGCAAATATGGTGGGCATGGCCGTACTCCTGATTTAGACATTGGGAAAGACATACATACATTAGATATAAATGATTTTGTTTTAATGTACGTTTGGCCTGTTTAGTGCTATCTACTTAAAGCTGAGTCACTCAAACAGTTTGCCGAGAACGATTTTTAAGACTAATCAAATTAATCCTGGAAATATTACGAGCAAAATGGTGGTGCTGGGGTCTTGTTTTAACCTAGAGACATTGACTTTGTGTTTTAAGCCGGTGTCCCTAGATCAGCCTGTTGTGTTCAAACGAATGCCGCAGTTGATAACTGTTCGTGTGAATCGAAAGATCCAATAAATCAATACACAAATTTACATATTATCGAAATGTGTTATGATAGGTGGGGCACATCCCCAGACAAAGTCACTCAGACAGCTGTCTTAGCGTGTGAATCCCACTTTACAGAGATAATCCTATGCAGGCAAAAAGCGACGGCATATAGGATATTGGGATGCAGTGCTGCTTTTTTTTTTTTTTTTTGTGCATTGAATAACATCCAGAGCAAAACAAAATGCCAACACCACCATAGAAAACAAGGTGCGTGACGTGTGGTCCATTGGCAGCGTGTGATACGCTGATTATGGGGGGGGGGGGGGGGTAGGGGTGAGGGGAGGGTTATCCGAACTGTCCCTGCTGTTTTATTACTATTAAGGCAATAGCTATGGTACGGATCATTGGAATACAAGCACCAGGGAAAACATTCTCGACATCTGTCGCACAATCCAGGGAAAATTAATTTTTATTAAACAACAATTTTATTAAACAAATTGATGATTAATGTGCATAAATACACTGTACATTTAAGCACCACACATGTGTAGGGTAAGAATGGTTTGTATTCCCTGATCAAACTTCCTCAACGTTGCGTTCCGTAGCAGTGTTGGCAGTGGAAGTTATCCTACTACCCCTCCCCACCTCAACGGAGTCACAATCAGTTCGGATAATCCACGTGTCCTGTATAGATATATCCCCCACCCCCACCCCCATTATTGAATCGCCACCCACCGTGCATTGCTATCACAAGGTCTGATCGAACCAGCAGCACTGCAATAACATATCAATGCAGCCGGGATCTACTGATCTACCGTTGTGCAGCTGCACGGAATTGCCACACTGTAAATTGTTTCTAGCTAAATTTGGATTGTTAGTCTATCGTGTTAGCGAGTACCGGCATGGGGGACGTGTTGCAAACAAACAGCTGTAGTGTTTTTGCCGCCAGAAATCTGGGCACGTGGTCATTTGCTGAACACATATATAGATTCATTAAGAAATAATATAAAACGATTTATTACTTCAATACACTATATTTAATACAGATTTATGAACTTTTTTAATAGCTTACTTCGATTTAAATCATTTGTTAAAAAAAAAAAATTGAATTATGTATAAATATTAAAGATTTAAAACTATTTCATGTTTTCTGTAGACACTGTATCTTTTGTGTGTGTGTGTTTGTTTTTAAACAGCTAATGACGTCTGAATTGTTGGTTGAGTGCTTGGTAATTTGTTAATCTTAACATTTGAATGACATCAGAAGACTCACACTGTAGGGAAATATTTAGATACCTAAAGTAAGGAACACCTGTTTTCCATCATTCTGCTCTCTCTCCACTTCAGTGGGTTTATGGAAGTTTATGCAGTTAATCACAGGATTACTATTAATGAAACTGACAAGATATTACCAGTGCAACAGTTGAAAGCCTACTGAACCCCAGTGTTACCTGCTGGTGTGGGAATTCATCGTCTGACATTAAAGACGGGATTAAACAGACTAATCAAGGAAGATCACAGAAAGCAAACACCCTTCACTTTCAAAAATTTATAGGAAGAAAAATGCTGATGTAAAATTTAAAAACAAAATTGGATGATAGATCCCACAATCTTCATCACAGATACCTAAGATCGACTCGATCAGGGCGAATTCTTTCTCTAAAAGTAAGAAACCGAAAGATCTAAAAATTCTTTTGTGCCCCAGACCTTACGAATTTACTCGCTTATCTTGCTCCCCCAGCTGTTATCAAAGCTAAATAATTACTAATTAAGGCTTTATTTCTCACTAAAAGGGGAGTTCATTGATGGCTGATTTCTATGCTAGAGAAATACTTCAGATGTTGTTATTTTTTTAATTGTTCTAATTGTAAAACGTTGTCTTTGTTAAAATAGTATGTATGTGCTGAAAATGAATATGTATAATGCAATAAAAAAAAAACGTTTCTATTTATTTAGATCAATAAATGAATTGTATCTTTGTTATGTAGCACACTTTTTCCGTGCGTGAACTTTACTTGACCTAAATTAGAATCCTAGCAGACAGTAACGTCTGTTGTGGGCGTGGCCTATTCGTTCGATGTATCTTGTTTACAACCGTGTTTACCAAGTAAGCATGTTAGACTCTCTCCTGGTATTTTCTCGAATGTGCTCGATAACCCGAGAAATGTAAACAACACGTCATAAGTCTATTTGTGGAAGGCAGGGCTTACGCGACCTATTTAAGCGATTGACATGCACGGACGGAGAGAGGGAGATTCAGATAGATAATTATTAACTTCACAAGATGTGTATTTGTGTATTTATGTGTTTATTTCGCATTCATCATTATTAATTGGCACATTGTATTAACTGTGTACCGGTACAAGATCTACCATACTGTATGTTGATGATTTATAATTATATTTCTTTTGTTTTGTTATTGTATTAATACTCAATAAATCTTAATTAATTGTAAATGGCAACTGTTTTGGGTGTCGTATCTTTAATATTGTTGACTCTATGGTATCGCCCTTTGTTAGGCACTGTTTACAAGGAGTCAATAAAATTAAAATAGGAGATTAATTTCTCATATTAGAAGCCATTGCGTAACAATCTTGTTAATATATTAAGCAATGTGGAAACTAGAGCATTGTCAGTTACAAACATAGTGGCAGTTTATGTAACTTTCTGGAAATGTTCTGAGTAACCAGCGTGTCATTAGTTACACATGTCTTGTTGATGTAACTATCTGGACACGTTCTGAGTAACCAGTGTGTTATTAGTTACACATGTCTTGTTGATGTAACTTTCTGGAAATGTTCTGAGTAATCAGTGTGTCATTAGTTACACGTCTTGTTGATGTAACTATCTGGACACGTTCTGAGTAACCAGTGTGTTATTAGTTACACATGTCTTGTTGATGTAACTTTCTGGAGATGTTCTGAGTAACCATTGTGTTATTAGTTACACATGTTCTGCGCAGCAATCCAAGTCTTAAATGTCACACATCTTGTTAGGTTCTCTCTCTTATCTTGCCTTTGCTATTTGCTCAAATAGTTAACGTGCAGAAAGATGATTTCAAAAATGAATACAAATAAATAATTAAGTTTTGTCTACATGTTATTCGAATCCTTTGGCCTTAACTAAATAGAGGTCTCAACACTTCTGCACAGTCTTTTTTCGCTAATACATTTTAAGACATTTTTAAATTATTTCTACATTTTAGTTTGAAAGAAAGTCGTTGTTTTTTTGTTTTTTGTCGTTGTATTTTTTTTCTCTATAAATAAATATGCTATCAAACAGTGAAATCAACAGTAGTCGCTTGATGGGTACAAGAAAGCTCATCATCTTCTCACCCCCTCCGCCTTTTGTTACCGTGGTTTTTCGCAGACGCTTTAATGTCACATGTGTGCCATGGCACGAGGGAGATGTAAACATGCTGGCTGTGCTATTAGCTTTTCAGGTGGCAATGTCCACGCCTTGTCTGTCTGGCCCGACAAGCGGATCTCTGAGCTGCACCAAACAGTTTGAGGAAACGTCATTGTGCATTGTTTCGAAGGGGAAAAAAATATTGCTTTAACCCTTTCTTTAATACGTGTATACTTGAACTCATCCATTGTTCTAGTTTTGACAGAAATAGTGTCTCGTAGTTGAACCATGGTTGGTCTAAGTTGTCAACAGAGTCCTGGGCCTTCAACAGGGTCAAGGCCCGGCTCTAAGGCTGCTGACGCCGGGCAAGCTTAACTTTGGCGCCACTTTTAATTAGAAATAATAAAAAATGTGCGCAAGGAAAAATCTGGGGATAAGGTAATGAGTTATTACCTAGGTTGTTTTTTAAACAATAAATTAACACCAAAAAAAATGTTTTTCTTAACTTGTATTTGGACAGTATGAACAATAAGCCAACCGTGGACAGTATGAACAATTAGCCAACCGTGGACAGTATGAATAATTAGCCAACCGTGGACAGTATGAACAATTAGCCAACCGTGGACAGTATGAACAATTAGCAAACCGTGGACAGTATGAACAATTAGCCAACCGTGGACAGTATGAACAATAAGCCTACCGTGGACAGTATGAACAATTAGCCAACCGTGGACAGTATGAACAATTAGCCAACCGTGGACAGTATGAACAATTAGCCAACCGTGGACAGTATGAACAATTAGCCAACCGTGGACAGTATGAACAATAAGCCTACCGTGGACAGTATGAACAATAAGCCAACCGTGGACAGTATGAACAATTAGCCAACCGTGGACAGTATGAACAATTAGCCTACCGTGGACAGTATGAACAATTAGCCAACCGTGGACAGTATGAACAATTAGCCAACCGTGGACAGTATGAACAATTAGCCAACCGTGGACAGTATGAACAATTAGCCAACCGTGGACAGTATGAACAATTAGCCAACCGTGGACAGTATGAACAATTAGCCAACCGTGGACAGTATGAACAATTAGCCAACCGTGGACAGTATGAACAATTAGCCAACCGTGGACAGTATAAACAATTAGCCAACCGTGGACAGTATGAACAATTAGCCAACCGTGGACAGTATGAACAATAAGCCTACCGTGGACAGTATGAACAATTAGCCAATCGTGGACAGTATGAACAATTAGCCAACCGTGGACAGTATGAACAATTAGCCAACCGTGGACTGTATGAACAATTAGTCTACCGTGCACAGTATCTTCAATTAGCCTACCGATTTTTTTTCCTAGCCTTTAGATCAGCACATCTTTTTACTGCACTTTCTACTTTCTTTCCATGGCACCCACATGCAATTATTTTTCCTATTTTGGAAGATCGCTGATAGCGCCCTAAGCAAAGGCGCCCCGGGCTACTGCCCGAGTTGCGGTACCCTGAGCCGTCCCTCACAGCCTGGCAGAGTTCAAAAGATGTTTGGCTTTACTGTTAGAACTGCTGGCCAAAGTGTCTCGTATGGCATGTTTCAATTTTTTCACTGGACGTTTTGTAAAATAATTTACGTGGCAATTAGATGAGGTCATTGAGATAGTATAAAAATTTAAAAAATATGATTCTAAAATGATGGTTGAAAAAGATATATATATATATATAACTTAACATGTCGCAAAATTGAAGGGAGATCTGAAAATTCCCAGTCCTATGCATCGCCACGAATCAGACAAATTAAGATTATCTTGGGTGTGTGAGTGTGGAAAGATCACCCTCGGACTCTGGTTGGCTGTGTTATCGAGGATCTTAATGTACTCGATGTCGTGATGCTCTGTATTTGTCATTGTTGGGTATGTGTAACTTGATTCTTGCGTAGAGTGGTCCTTGTGTACATGCAACGTGTTTCTGAGATAAAGTGGTTGCACTTCATCTTCTTAGCTTCTAAATAAATAATGTGAACACGTGAAGACTGTTTTTTGGTTGCGTTTAATGTACTGTTATCTTGCGATGATGGTTTCTTTTTTTTTTTTTTTTTTTTTTTTTTTTTTTTTTTTTT
>CAXITT010000069.1:577097-589024 GCA_964033795.1 Lymnaea stagnalis
TCCTCCTCTCCTTAGTGTTTCAGTGCCAATGACACTGCCGGTGCTCCTCCTCCTCCTCTCCTTAGTGTTTCAGTGCCAATGACACTGCCGGTGCTCCTCCTCTCCTTAGTGTTTCAGTGCCAATGACACTCCGGTGCTCCTCCTCCTCCGCCTAAACGTATCGGTAATTGTTGTTGGTGAAGGTGGACTGGACAGAGAGCTTAAAATTGTTGTCTCCATATCTCAAGGTGTAAATGTCTAAGAAGTCTAAGAATGTAACTGTAAAATGTTTGCTATTGCCAAAATTGGGCCATGATGGTTTTTTTGTTTTGTTTTGCAAACCTTGATTAAGAAAAAAAATACTGATTAGACATTGCACTGAGGTAGGGCTGTTTACTAATTACCGCTAAGCTTTTAATGTTGCCAGCTATGGTCCATGGAGCACGTTAAAAGGGCATTAGTCATGTATCATTGAAAGTAAAATCAACTATTTTAGCAAATCGTGTTTGTAGATAGTCGACTGACCCAAATTCTTCTGACACGACCCATTAAGGGAGAAAAAAAAATGTTTAGTTTGGAAATGTGCAGCCTACATTATCTAGTTAAGTGTAATAACCATCCCAAAGTGCCTGAAGCAACAAATAAAATATGTCCCTTTCGATTAGGCCTTTGATCCTAAAATTTTTTGCGCTTTTAAATACATTGACATTCGGGTTGATTATTATTATTTTTTTTTATTTGCTTGTTAAACAATTTCATAACTTGAGTTTATTTCGTGTTTTTCCCCTTAATAATAAAGATTTTAAACCAAAAAAAAAAACATTATTACTTTCAGATTTATCTATTATCTAACTTTTTTTTTTAATAACTTTTTGTTGTAATTTTATTTTCCTTTGACTTTTTTTCCCAGCAAAATTTGTGACTTTTTTCCTGCTCACCGTTGAATGTTTGGTTCCATATCTAATAAAGCAACTATGTTCAGCAAAAAACCGACTCAAACTTCTTAATAGTTATTATTCAATTTCAATCTTTTGATGTGTGTATGCAGTTTTCCCCTCCTAGATTTCTGCTCTATTGATATTCGAGCTTAAATAGTTAAAAACTGTTATACGTTATATCACGTGGTATAAAATGTCTACTGGCCCATATTTTTATATTACGTCTTTAATAAATACCGTAATTAAAATAAACATCTAAAATGTTGGTGCATTTAAACAAGTACCGGTAAATCATATTTTTTTCGAGTTTAAATTTTGGTGTGCCGCGGAAATCTTGGAAGGGTCTAGGTGTGCCGTGAGGGACAATGCCATCAGACAATGGGTTATAGAGCACTGACGTAGAACGTTGGTCTCGATCCGACTGTCAACATGCTGCCCCTCCAACTCAAAGCTGTTTCCATACGACCTGCTGATGGCTTGACAAACCCAGTTTTCCAACACTGTCACTGAGATGTTGATGCACTCCAGAGACAGTTCCGTCTGTTGCCGCGTCCGTGATGAGGAGGCATCGGTGGATGTGTAGAGCGTCAATTAATACTGTCGTTGCTCTGAAGCCAGGATGTTTGGACATTGATGTCAGTGCTGCTCACCGTTTCTCCCTTCACCTGAAGCTAAAAAGACCTCTTTAAATTTCAGGGCTAAGTAATTATGGTAGCAGAAAATTATTCTAACAATTTCTCTGGTCTTGAAACTCACCAAGGGGAAATAAGGGGTGGGGGGGGGGGGGGTTTAAGATAGTTTATAAAAGTCTACAGAGGAATGATGAGATTGGGAATAGTAGGTTTTGCAAGAGCTTACAGCTAATAGATGAAACTAATTGTTATAAATTAATTCCTTCTCACAAATAGATGATAGTACGTATATACATCTCAAATGTACTATAATATGTACTGATAAAAATTAGCTACAAATCATTCATAACCGCTTATTATTCTTAATGTTACATGATGTACTTTTTTTTATGTCTGATTAGACAACACACTACTGACTTGATTATGCCTGGAACAGCAGACTGGTGGCTTTATTTGTGCCTGGGACAGCAGACTGCTGACTTGAGTATGCCTGGGACAGCAGACCGGTGGCTTTATTTATGCCTGCGACAGGCAGACTGCTTACTTGATTATGCTTGGGACAGCAGACTGGTGGCTTTATTATTTATGCCTGTGTATGATTTTATTGCCATCTAATCAAGTTTGGCTATAGTATTATTGCCCGTCGCACCCTAGCATCCACTGAATAGTGGGAGTAGAAATGTCAGGAATGTTAAGCGATCATTGACTGAGAGTTAGAGCCCACCTCCTATTTGGCATGTGTGTTGTATTCATGAATGTACCGTGCTTATGACTGTCCGTCACTTGACTTTATTACCTCCACACATTCGCTGACCAGATTCCTTGATCCCGCCCATGCCCTCAAGCCGTGCCGGATTGAGGGGCCCATCGTCTTGTCCCAGGCTGTACCAGTTGGTGTAAAATCTTGCGTCTGTCCCCCAATGACCAAGAAATGGTTTGCTGTGTGTGTGTGTGTGTGTGTTTGGGGGGAGGGGCGGGGGCACGTATTACTGGGTCTGGGCTAAAACTTGTGCTGATGTATTTCACATTCAAATGGCAATGGTTCTCTCGTCGACCTAATTTTTATATGAAGCACAAAGCTGCCGCCATGCTTTCAGAGGGTAATAAGGGGAGAGACTGAAATCAGGTTAGCACAATATAAAATGAGCAAATGTTTTACTTATTTTATGTTACCATGATTTAAAACTGGAATTGTGTGGCTTTGGTTCGGCGGAATGACGGGAAAGTTTATCTAAAATATATATTTTTTTTGAATCATAACATTTGACTGATTTTGACACCTCTTGGTGAAGTGATGTATGTCATTTTTTACGTTAAAATTTTGCCAAAGTTATTCCTCTCAAGACGATCATTAAATAAGCATATTATGGTTTCAATGTCATTACCCGATAAAGCCTTTGATGGTTTTCGAATTGAGGTGGCGTCGCGGAAAAAGGACTTATAACCCATTCTGAGATTTAGGGGAAGGTGTTTGGACTTTCTGTCGTGATTGCCTGTTCAGTTAAAAATCCAAGCGTGGAACTCACAGCTTTACTCTAACGCAGAAACTGATATTTTCCTCCAAGTCTAAATACTTGATTTCTCTAATACGTTCAAGTAATCTGTGTCAACAAGAGATGGAATATTAAATAGAATGATGTAGCCGTATATCATTTGTTTCCTGTTGTAAAATCAATAATGGATCGGTAGGTAAGGATAACGGTTAAATAAGTATCCAGCGTGCCCTACAACTCTTTGTAATCTTCACTTAAATACGTACACGCCAAGGATTCATGGCGAATGAGACCATTCCTGGTCATCTCTGCATTCCAGTTGCCGAGACACTATCTTTACCATATCTGAGTTGTCATAGTGCCGTGACCCTTGTATGTGATTCCAATTTAAGAACCTGGTATTGAAAATATGGAGATCACATAATTCTATACACTCTATTTGATTCTTGTTAAAAAGAAACACTCTGGAGTGGATCAAGTCTGCGCAGTTTTTCGAAGCCCACGCTGATCCTGGAGTCGACGACGCCGAACTCTGTCAGAGTTGTGTCCAACTTACTTTGTGATGAACACACCCGTTTACATTGGACGGTGGTTTGTTTGGTGAACTTACGTTCTAATAAACATCGTTAACGTGTGCCGGTGTGGATGAAGAGAGACTGCCACCGGCAGGAGTCTCGCTCACCACAGAACACCGGCACACGTGCTCCCACCTCGACTCGCTCTCTGTTGGTACGGGATTTTTGGCTGCAGTAAAAAAAACAAAAACATGCCAGGTCTTTCTTCTCATCGCATGGCTGTGTTGTAGGGCTCGGCGGCCATTTTTTTAAAGCGAGGAATCATTTTTAAAAAAAATATAAAATTGTATCTGATAGGAGTTTTTTTGAGACTTACATGTCAGTAAAGATAAGTAAAAGAAGAAAATAAATTTAAAAAAAAAATAAAGGGCTGTACCAATTTCTCCAAAGAGCCACTTGCGGCCCCCGGGCCTTGGGTTGCCGACCACTGTTTTAACCATGCAACCAGTAAATAACTGATTCTAGGAAGAAGAAAAATGTCACCGGCAAAAAAAAAAAAAAAAAAAAAAAAAAAAAAAAAAAAAAAAAAAAAATTTAAAAAAAAAAAAAAGGGCTGTACCAATTTCCCCAAAGAGCCACTTGCGGCCCCCGGGCCTTGGGTTGCCGACCCCTGTTTTAACCATGCAACCAGAAAAAAACTAATTCTAGGAAAAAAAAAAAAGTCACCGGAAAAAAAAAAAAAAAAAAAAAAAGTCACAGAAAAAATTAATTAAAAAAAAAAAAAAGTCACCGGAAAAAAAAAAAAAAAAAAAAAGTCACAGAAAAAATTAATTAGCCGTAATTTTATTTGTAAGTCAATATAAGTGCTTATGATTTACTAAATATCCCTGAATGGTATCAACATTCACACGAAGAAATGTGATAAGTAGAAAATAACAAACTTCGACAATCACACGCTGTGATATATATATATATATATATATTATATATATTCCCAACAGCAAATCGCCTCTCTCCACGCCGCTGGATAAGCCCAAGGGAACATCATGTGGGTGATTCAGCTTGGCACTAGTGGCGTCGCAGGAGTTGTCGGATTGTTTCGTTGTACCAATGTTATTCGCCTAACGGACTCCATCTCCGGGTTTAAATTCAGAGTTTCCTTCTCTTAGATGAGTTGCCATCCAAGGTTAACAGAGTCCCATCCACCGGGGGGTGCTGGTGATGTTTTTGCTTGACTGGACTTTGTCTGGAATTGAACTCCACACTTGAGACCTGCGCAATTTAGACCACTCGGCCACCCAGCGCCCACTGTTTGTTAATACCGCCTTTAGAAACGCGTCGTTATTAAACGCAGGACAAGCGCCCGTATTCTTTCCCCGCTGGCGTATACTATGGACTCGTTAAGACCTTCAGTGCAATGTGGGGGAAGTCATTGAAACCTACTTAGGTCTCTCTCTCTCGAGCGCTCTACTCTCCCACTATCTGGAGAACTTGGGTGTGGGTACTGGCCGGCTGTTATACCAATCCTTGTCGTACACCGGTCGAAGAGGCCATGACTCATTAAGTGCACCGTGGTCACCGACATTTTACCTCCCCTCCCGTCTGACATCGGTGTCAGTTTGGCGACCAGTGTTTCCCGTTTACCACTTTGTATATACACCAAGTTAACTTATATATGCGCGACACCACTTTGAATACACATCAAGCTCACGTATATATGTGCGAACCATTTTGTGTAGCCAGCAATTTCACTTAAACACGAGCGAGCCATTTTGTTTATACATCAAGTTCCTTTGTGTATGTGTGAACTATTTTGTGAATACAGCATGTTCACTTATGTATGTTGGAACCATTTTGTTTATGCACCAAGCTCACTTACACATATTAATCCATGGATTTCAGCTCACCTGCCAATTAAAGTATTTCAGTCTGGGAGTCCGAGACGATTTTCTTTCTTTTTTCCATCAGGGTATGAGCCGAAATAGGTTTTCACGACTCTGGATAGGACATAGGGGAAAAAAAACATGGTGGGAAGTAATTTTTAGTGAAGTCATGCAGTCATTCGTCCGGTGATAACACAGTACCTGACTCCACTGCCCACGTGATTTATTCACCGCACTCGAAGGTAGTACTGAATAAGCATTATGACCAAGCCGTAGCCTTGTCCCACGTAATTGATTTCCCAGTTTATTCTTCCCCGGTATTGGATGATAATAGCGGAAGAGGCATTGGGGAATAAACAGAATTTCGTTTGTCTTACGATCCATTTTGAGGTGTTGTTTCCCTTCTTGCTGAATATTTCCTGCAACGCACACAGACAGACACACATACACTCACATGAATGTTATGTTAAAAGAATAAACTACGAGCAAGCCGGTGTTCATTGTTTCCTACCGCTCATAATCAACAACACCATATATGATGAAAACCAACTTAAAATGATGAACACCACCATATATGATGAAAACCAACTTAAAATGATGAACACCACCATATATGATGAAAACCAACTTAAAATGATGAACACCACCATGTAATTATGAACACCACCATATAATAATGAACACCACCATATAATGATGAACATCAACATGTAATGATGAACACCACCATATAATAATTAACATAATCATATAAAGATGAACACCTGCATGTAATAATCAACACCACCATATAATGATTAAAACCACCATGAAATGATGAACACCACCATATAATGATGGACACCACCCTATAATGATGAATACCAACTTGATGAAAACCACCATGTAATGATTAACACGCCCATATAAAGATGAACACCACCATGTAATGATGAATACCACCATGTAATTATGAACACCACCATTTAAAGATGAACACCCCAATTAAGTGACGAACACCACCTTGTCATGATGAACACCACCATTTAATGATGAACACCCCCATTAAGTGACGAACACCACCTTGTCATGATGAACACCATCATTTAATGATGAACACCATCATTTAATGATGAACACCACCATTTAATGATGAACACCACTATGTAACGATGAACACCCCATTAAATGATGAACACCACCGTGTAAAGGTGAACACCACCATAATTTATTTTTACTCTAATGGCCATAAAATATTGTTTGCATAAACGGTGTCCAAACACAATAGCTAGCCAAGAAACTTTACCGGCTGTTTTGTTGAATTTTTCCGCTATGAGGCCTAGCAGTTTAAAATTAAAACTCAAGTTTCTAAGTTACTGGATACTGACACGGAGCTTATTTAGAACGCCATAATAGTGCCGCCGATACTATAATCTTCGTAACGCGGGGTATCGGTGGCGAATGCACTCGAGCCAACCGACTTTCTATAAATAATGTGTTACTGTCATTTAGCTTTCCTGTCATTGCAAGAGCTAAAGTTAGGCTTGGAGAGATTGTAATGCCTCACAACTGTTGGGATTTCATTATGACAAAAAATATCAAAATAGTTAATGTGAATGCTGTTGTATTGCAACATATAACAAGAATCGGAGTGTATGGTCGGAGTGCATGGTCGGAGTGTATGGTCGTTGTCGTAGACGCGAAGATCTTACTACTACTTTCATTCTCAGCTTCACTGAATGACATCTTAAAGTCTTAAAACCCCTCCACCTACACCGAATGACTGAACGTTTTGTTAGTTTAAGCGGTTTATTTGAAATGTGCAAATCGTTTTAAAGGTATTTTATTTCAAATCAGGAACCAGATCTCCGCATAGAGGACGTGTTGGCTTGGAGTATTGTTCCGATTGTAAATACTCTTAACCGCTCATTGCGGCTTACTGTTAAGTAGAGGAACAGATGATGGGGTCGCTAACCCTCGGGTTATCAGTGGACTGGGGGCTTGGATTTGTCTCTTTGTGTACACCGTGCTTTTATGTTGTGATGAAGTGAAGATAAGCAAAGTTAATCGTGGTCGGTGCGGTAAGTACGGTCATGTCTTGCTAAGACACGTGTGGTCGTGTCGTGTTTAGAAGAATCTTGTCGTTAGAAGTCACGTGTGGTCGGTGCGGTAAGCACGGTCATGTCTTGCTAAGACACGTGTGGTCGTGTGGTGTTTAGAAGAATCTTGTCGTTAGAAGTCACGTGTGGTCGGTGCGGTAAGTACGGTCATGTCTTGCTGAGACACGTGTGGTCGTGTCGTGTTTAGAAGAATCTTGTCGTTAGAAGTCAAGTGTGTTCATCTTGGTGGTTTTAGAAGAATCTTGTCTTTAGAAGTCACGTGTGGACATGTGGTGGTTTTAGAAGAATCTTGTCTTAAGAAGTCTCTAAAAGTGAGGTGGTGAGCCAAGAATTTACTGACACGAATAATTGTCATGGGTGTATATTTTTTAGAGAGTTAAGTTGCTGAAATATATCCATTTCTAACAATCTCAGAGAGAGAGAGAGAGAGCGAGAGCGAGCATGTACATAATTGTCTCCATGTACCGCCTTGGGCATCTTGCCTCATCTTTTATATTACATGATAGCAAGGTGAACTTTATTTCCCAAACCCCTTCCTGTTTCGAGCTTTCTATCTCCGTATCTTTTGGCTGCCCATTCTTTCATTTCTCTTCAGCCCACATCTCTGACACCCCAAACCTTTCACCCCCCCCCCTTTTTTTTTTTCTTTCCCCATTGTTGACCTTTACCTCCTGTTCTCCGGGGGGTTTGCGTTTGAAGTGTCAAATTATGTGAGCCTGACTCAATGCTCTACACTCTGTTGTCTACAGGTTGGCTACATCGTTGTCTAATATCGGTAAGAATTGGATCATTTCATATAAACCATGACAGATATCAACCATGTTCGGTTATTGAAGTGTATGTATCAATGAAAACAAAACCTAAAAGCTAAGTTATTCATTTAAATCCTTAAATGCATTTTTGTTTGCATTCATGCAATTGTTTGTGATTTATCAATTGTGTGATTGTAGCAATTGATTCTTTGGTATTGGAATGGTGTTATCACATATAGTGCTTGCAATACCTATAGCCTAAAAATATATTTAAACCCAAGTAAGTCACAAATACAAAGCACGTAGAAAAGCTACACTATTAATCTCCACACCAAAACACGCACGCATTGAACAAATCACCAACATACGTTCCCTTGCAAAACAGGAAAAGCTGATTTTTTGGTGGTTTGGGGTGGGGTTTAAAATATGATAGAATGTATAGTCATTGGCTATAAGCCTATGTGCCAAGTTTCAGTTCAAAAGGATGACGGGAAGTGGGTTATTTAGCATTCCGAAGATTTTGCCACAAACAATAAAAGAGAAGTTAGATCTGATACTTAAAGGATTTTAAAAGGATTATTTTTGAAAAAAATACTTAACTCTTTACTCAAAATTCTAGCAACCATTTTTTTTTTTTAGACTCCTTAAATACAATGTTCAGTAAGTTCGTACCTTTATATTACGGTTGAGATTCCGGTCCTCTGGTCGATGTCGTAAATGGGTCTTGATTTTTAAATTTAAAAAAAAATAATAATAAAACCAACAAAGTTTCTTAATAGTTTTATTTTCGCCATAGAAATCAATCCCCGAGTAACGTTAAGTGCCCTCTAATGGTTTCCGCACATTTAACTGTTGAAAAAAAGGCATCTCAAATAATGTACAAGTTCTTACCGACTAACTTCTAGTAACTGAGCTGAAAAGCTAAGAAATTACCCATCTTACATAACGCAACCAGTTAACTCCCTTCTGTCCATTGCTGAAACAAAAAATGAAAAAGAAGGACCTAAAATCAGCTCCAAAAATATATTCCGTAATGACGCATTGCTACATGTTCCGACCTTTAGGGACTGGAAGCAAAAAAAAAAATTTTGATTAAAAATAGAGATTGTTAGAATTGTCCCTGCAGCCATTTCTCCCTGCAGCTTTTTTTTGTTTTAGGGAATAAGTTTTATGTTACAAAATGTTAAAACCTTACCAAGAAATGCAGGAAAAGACACAGATGTAACCACAATTTCAACACAGCTTGGACTCAACATAAATAAGAGCAAGACAAAGATAATGGAGATAAACTCAACTAACCAAGAACATCATGACAGGAAATGCCATGGAGGAAGTGGAGGCCTTGACATACTTGGGCAGCATCATAGACATACATAATGGATCCGAAGCTGATTTCAGTGCTACAATGAAAAGATAGGTCAGCATTTTTGATGTTAAAGAAAATATGGGAATTAAATGAACTGATTCTGTAAACTAAAGTCCGAATTTTCAACATAAATGTCAAGACAGTGTTAACTCTATTTCATCACGCAGAAAGTGCAGACCTTCATAAACACTTAGCGTGGCAAAATCCTGAACATAAAATGGCCAAACATCATTACCAACAAAGACTTAGTGGGAAGGACATAACTAGTGCCTATTGTTAAAGAAATCATAAGGAACAGATGAGGTGGATAAGGCACGGTTCGCTAAGAAACAACCCCCCCCCCCCCCAAAAACATCACCAGACAATCCCAAAAATGGAATCCACAGGGGGAAAGGAAGAGAAGGGGGGGGGGAGGAGGCAAAGAATACATGGAGACGCCAGCTACTGGCAGACACACTGAATTGTGAATCTGGAAGCAACTGGAAAGGAAAGCACAGCACCGAGATGAATTGAAAAACGTCATAAATAAGTAAGAAAGAAATGCAATCCGGAAAAATAATTTGGTTTTGTTTTTCAGTCTTAACTTTTAATACTTAGGGGACACATTGCGTTCACTGTCTTAAGGCGTTAACCGGGATAAAAAATGTCTCTTCATAAATTCATATGGCAAAGGGATTCTAAAATACATGAATGAATTCAATATTTCTAAGTTACTCTGTAACTTTTCTCACTATACCTGTCTTTTCAAGATCGAACAAAAATAATGACGGCAGAATGAAGTTAACTCTTCTATACCACTCACCCCCAACTTCATTAAGTCTACAACTATCCCATCTATCCTCATAATTTCGTTACAAACGTCGGTGCAACATTGTCATATTCTTTTCATTAGTTTGTGTAACACTTCCCTGGCAATTTCTAGCCATTATTTGGTGTGGCTTTGCGCTAGCCTGTCATGTTCATATACGGGTTTAAAGTAGTGTCCTGGCCATATCTTAAACCCATCAATAAAACGCCCACCCATTTGGAGTCCATATTTCTTCAAGGCCGTCTCACGTTGCCCCCAGTTCTTTCCTCGGCTTTCTCTTGGTAGCCGCCTACTAACACAGCACGCCTTTGACACGCACGCCTTTACCACGCACGCCTTTTTCAACTAGGTAGTACTAACCCGAACACAAGAATCGTATCCGAGAACGTTTGATAAGCATAATCACCGCTTCATTCGGAAGTATGTTTGGCTCTATACTTGGGTTAATTTTTCAGAAATAACTACTTCGTGTTGACATAATCAGTTAAGACTTCACTTAAGTAAGCATTCAGCCGCCGAACGTGTAAGCTATTAGTTAAAACAGTGGTCGGCAAACTCATTAGCGAAAGAGCCCAAAAAAATCAGCAGCAGGACGATCTTTTAAAAATTGAGTCAAATTTCTTTTCAAGAACTTGTCAAAACATGTTTTTCGGAGTCAAAACTGTTTTATGGCTGACTCGCACTCGGGTCCGTAAAGAGCCGCGATTTGCCGACCACTGGGCTAGAACAAAACCTCTTAAAAAATAGTAGGATTTTCCTCACAATACCCTTTCCTTGATTAATTTAGAAGCTCCCTGCTTATGGCATGAGAGATGACAGCTATAATCCATTTCAATGAGTCATAAAAGAAAAATAAATATTTCGAATATATTCACAATTATCCAATAAAAAAAAAAATACTTGAAAACTCTGCAGCCAAGCGCTGATCAATTGGTTTAAAAAAAGTAGAACAATCTGTATCAGATTTATAAGCCATTCAACATAGTCTGTCTCATGTCAGGAAAATTGCCTCCCTTTTTAACCCTTTGCTCTGAATTTGTAAGTGCATTTTTTAAAATTCACAAATAAAGACTGAGGCTAAAAATAATGTTTTGTGATGAGCCATCTATGATACATCTGGCTTTATCCAATTTATCTCTCGGCAGTTATTATTTTTTTTTATTGTAACATTATATTTAATTCTAACTTTAAAGCGTTTGGCTATAATGAAAAGCAAATCAGCAATCTATTGTCTCACTTTCTCGCTTTCTATCTCCAATGTAAAATGCTCAATTTGGATTGCAGAAGCGCGGAAGCTATTGAAATATTTTCCCGATTAATTATTATAACGACACGGGTTGACTTGAGTGACACACCACCGCCCAGCTACCCTGATGAAATATCCGCATATTCATTCGCTCTTTGTTTCCTAATGCACATGCATTTAAACCCCCCCCCCCCCCCCCAAAAACCCACCACCCCC
>CAXITT010000069.1:595620-609913 GCA_964033795.1 Lymnaea stagnalis
GTTTATTACTATATGTGCCCCCTCCGACTGTTTATTACTATATGTGCCCCCTCCGATGGTTTATTACTATATGTGCCCCCTCCGACTGTTTATTACTATATGTGCCCCCTCCGATGGTTTATTACTATATGTGCCCCCTCCGGCTGTTAATTACTAAAGCTGCCCTCTCTCGCCTATTTCCGCTGTTTTTGTTTTTTTTTGTTTTTCTGTCTGAATCCGTCACTGTCTGGTTAGCCATTCATGTCAGTAAAAGTGAATACATCAGCATTTATGGCATTATTTGATGACCTCAGACCTTATTCGATAATAGCAGATCCTCTGGAACTACTCCCAACGAGACGTCTAGCTGCATCAATTTCCCTTTCAACAGCGCAGTAGCCTAATTCCGAAAAGACAAATCCTTTTGTCATAGTTTAAATGTTGTCAACGTCGCTGGAAATCCTCTGTCGACGGGAAACGAAAGGGGGTTAACTCATTCCTCGCACGATAACTCCAGCCGGCGTTTAATTTATATACGAAGGTCGCAGATGTTAGCACGCGGTCAAATCCATCACACCAGGCACGTTTTGAGGTGGTCTTTATGGACGGTTACATTGGCAATGGCTATGTTGAATCCGTGGATGTAATGTAAGCAGCGCATGATAAGTTGGAATTTTAGAAGAAGAAGGAAGACGAAAAAAGAGGTAACACAGAACTAGGAAAGTGGCGACTAGAAGCCTCTTTTTTGTCCAGTGGCCAAGAAAACAAGAAAATAAAAAATAAAATGAATTTAGCCAATAGTCCACAGGACTGGACGCCGTGCTAAGTCAGACAGGAATCAGCCAACCCAAGCTCAAACTATCCTTTTCTTTCCTTCATGCTAACATGAGTCGCCTCTCTCAGGCTGTGCAGTTACCTACCAGCTCTGAGCGTTACGTTCAGTCTTATTTGTATTTTTTAGCTGTTGAAAACAAATAGCTGCGTTGAGCCAGTGTGGTTTTCCTCGAGTGTCCTGCTGTTGCATTAGAAAGTGAGGCTTTCAACTTTGGCAGATTTATTAGGAGGTTGGGGGGAGGGGGAGGTTAAATATACTTGGGAATCTGGGTTTGAAATGTTCAAGTAGTCAATTTTTTTTTAACAAGTTTGTCTATTACTTCAACTCTATCAATTAAAGTATCGCCGGATTTTTATTGTTGTTTTTAATGGTTTGACTAATCTGTACCGTTGATGGTAATGTTTTGACTAATCTGTACCGTTGATTGTAATGGTTTGACTAATATGTACCGTTGATTGTAATGGTTTGACTAATATGCACCGTTGATTGTAAAGGTGTGACCTATCTCTATCAGCGATTTTAATGGCGCGACCTATCCGTGATGTCGATGATAATGTTTTGACCTACCCGTAGTGATCCATCATAGTTCCCGGCTGAAATGTGTGAAACCAGCGAGTGTCAGCTCCCATTCAAATAAAGGCCTCGTGTCCGCGCCATGTGTTGTTCTTCCACTGGCCATGACTGGCCTTCAAATCTGCAGCCAGCAAGTTTTTTTTTCTGTTTTTTTTAAATTAGCCCTATTATAAGGTTGGGGGGGGGGGGGGTGTGTGGGGATTAAGCTCCCATTCAAATAAAGGCCTCGGTTCCGCGCCATGTGTTGTTTTTCCCTTGGCCATGACTGGCCTTCAAATCTGCAGCCAGCAAGTTTTTTTTTCTGTTTTTTTTAAATTAGCCCTATTATAAGGTTGGGGGGGGGGGTGTGTGTGAGGATTGCACGTTTCAATTTCAATCATAGTGTTGAATCCAAGGGACTGGATTGCCGAGGTTGAATGGCGTTTTCAACAGTGCTGTAACCACGCGTAGGGGGGTACTATACCCTTTATATTTTATTTAGTGGCCTTTTTTTTTTCCTTGACATTTCAAAAAACAAGCTGCCATTTATTTATGTTCTTAATTAGAGTTGTTGCATCTCAATAACATCTCCGAGGAAGCGTAAAGAAGAAACACTTGTCGTACCAGAATGTGATCGATTTTTGGAAAGACCGTTTGTTTCCACCGTTTAAAACATGTCCTTTGCTGTCCTGGTAAATAAATACTTAAGTGTGTTCCAACAGACAGACGCTATTGCTCTGGGTGATAGGCACATTCTATCGTTTTAAACAGCGTTCATTTGGCACCTTTGGTTTTCTTGAACATTTTTTGTTGTTTTTTTTTTTTGTTTTAAAGAGTTATTCCTAACCCACTAAGCACACCAAATTAAAAATGATGTCGATTTGAGTTCTAGCCTAGCATATAGTCATATAGATCAGACATATTATAACTGTGTGCAAATACTTTGGTGTCGCCAATGATGAGTATATTCCTAATAAATACATTTGCAACAAGCCATTAATTCTTTCAGTCAGCCAAATACTTTAAATTATCAACATTCTTATTCCTACTTTGATCAATAATTAATTATTTTTTTCTGTCATGGAGATGATAGATCTGGTGTCACGCAAAAATACTTTGATGTATATTTTCACTCTTTGGTACCTTGTTATTATCACTTAGTACTTATCACTGTGATATCCGATGTAAATCGCTTTCTTTTTTTTTTCTTTTTTTTTTCAAGCTACCGTGTATGTCTTTGGTCTGCCGCATTCTAATCTAAATACGTACTGCAGAGAAAATGTATTTTAAATATGCACAATCTTTATAAATAGGCTACTGAGTTAACGGAGTATTGTAATATAAGTATTAATAATTTAGATGAAAAATTATTTCAGAGCTAGGTCCATTATAGACTTGCCATCATATAGGTGTTTATTTTGTCAATAGGACGCTGACAATATAAGTACCTAGGTAACACCAAAACAGCGAAACGGACCAACAACGGGTGACCACCATCACGTCCCGTTAACTGCAGCCCACAGACTCGCTCACTTGGACAATAAAACCTGGAGACGTGTTTTTACGAACTCACGTCACCTTTGGACCCCCATAACTGGCGCACCGAGTTTCCCCAGGCCTTTCTTTAGTGCGGGCCACCCACCGCCGTGGACATAGGGCGATACAGGTGAATGGTTTAAAACATAGCTCAGCAGCTTAGAAGGCCGCTTTAGTTTTAAGTAGCCCGCTAAACGACCAAGTCATCGCCATTTGTTTGTCAAACCTAGCGCACTGCTTGACTTTGTCAGAATCTGATCGACTTTGCCAAGGTGAAGCGATACGAAGCGACACTGCCTTCTTAACAGCTCAGCAAGGGGACACGCTTAAAAATCAAGGCTGTATAAACTGGATTTACCTCCTTGCGATCCAAGGGAAACAAAAATAATTGGGGGAGCGAAGAAAATCGGGTCAAAATTCAAGCATTGCAAAGGACACCATCCGCTATTTTCCAACATCCGATTTGTGATTGTCTGATGTCTTCATGTGTCCCCACTTACACTACACTGTTCCTGTGATCTGCAATTTGTCCAAGTACGAACATATAATCAAAAGGACTATTTACAGTTTATTATAATCGGCGAGTAGAAGAATTAAATAATTAATATATAAATATAAAGAAACACAATGCCTATTTGAAAAGGAACACTTCATATCATATGGCTCCATGGCCCTGCTAAATATTTGAAGTCTATTTAGATGTGTGTTTATATCACATACACGAAACCGATCAGCCAGATTTTGAGCACCTTTTATATTCGCTCTGTGCAGCAGAGTTTTTAAGCCATGGAGGCCAGCAATGCCAGCTATATTTATTATCACGGGAACTATGGCGTTGATGGCTATTTTGGCGTCCCTGACTTGCCGACCCCGGATAGCGTTTATGAAGAAGGCTCTTCCAACTACGACTCTTCGACATCCAGTACTCCTGAAAATGAAGCGAACAATTTCCCAGGGATTCAGCACCCGATGTCAGGGGTCAATTTGGCTCCGGCTTTTTTCGGTGACGTGTCATCGCCCCTTTCGATGGCACCGGCCTCGCTGGCGTCTACAAGGCTGGGGGCGAGCTTCTCGGGCTTATCTTTAGACCACCGACACATCTTAGGCGGTTTCGCAAAGCAACAGTTTCGCCTCACCACGCTCCCGGACTGTGAGGGCCAGGACCGAACACAGGAGAGAAACACGGCGATGGCAGCAACCATGATGCAAAGAATCCACATGGCTGCAACGCAATCAAGTGCCAGTTATGGAAGTCACATACCTGCTGCCCACTCTTATCAGGGTCGCTACGTGCAGGCAAAGACCGAGTCGCCTGATATGAATTACCTACAGAAGGATGTACTGTGTTCTATGGCTTCCCTGCACCAGAGCGTTCAGCGGAGACGGCAGTTAGAGCGTGGACCTCGCGTGGATACCACAGACAATCATTTTTACAACCATATAACATTGAATAGTTTTCCTCACGACAATAGCTCAAGGCACACAAACCCCAGGGAAAACACGTTCGCCGCTAGTCACTTCACCATCCCTCCATGCTGCAGTCAAGGTGACGCTTCATTGCTGGACAATGACGTCATCATTATTGAGCCTTCATGCAGCAACCCCTATCCAACAATGAAATGCAACAACAGATGTAATGTACATAGTCCAGCTGATGTACTCTCCAATACAAACTCTCACCAGCGAATGTTCTCAAAGGAAGTGGAGATTTTGAATGGTTTTGTCACCTCTTCAGGTGAAAACTGCACTAGAATGACACATTATACAAAACACGTTCAAACTACAGTTGACTTACAGCCCAACGAAAAAAGCCATTTCACTCTAGCGACACCGAATATGCTGCCCGATATATCTAGGAAACGAAGGTCGGCGGAGAAAATTGAAAGCTGTTTTAACTTCAACCCTGCATATATAGAAAAACGCAAGAGCTGTGTTAATAATCATCAGGAGTATACTGTTAAGGGTGCTGTAACAGTTGATTCATGTGACAGTTTGAGAACCCCCGTGTTTGTATTTCCCGGATGTAGCAGTACTACATCTACTTCCACCACAGTGACAGCATGTGGTGAGAACCACTGCCCTGGACCCGGAGGTGGTCCTGACGACAGCACAGTTCCAATCATCGAAGTCCACCAAAGTTTAGTTGGACTAGAAAGTGCTGTGGTTGGTCTCATGAGCCTGACCCCGACCAGTCCCTTGGATACCCACAGAGGAGACAGTGTTGTGGAGATCTCCCCAGATTTTAACTTCTTAGTTACAGGGGAGGGATCAGTCATGGCTGCCCCAAAGTCGCCCAAGCAAGAAGAAGGTAAGAAAATGTCCCGACAGTGTCAGATTTGTGCAATTTTAAAAATATTTTTTGTGGTCAGATTTTTTGCTTTAACCTTTGACCTGTTCTCATCTCATATCGACCGGGTCTCAAAACAAATCGGAAGCAAATAATTGTAGGCTGTGAACCGTAATTGTTGATCTGAGAAGCAAGTTGCGGAGTTATTTAATTACAGTGCCTTGATCTTTGAAGTATATGGAGTCGATGAAATAATTATGCAATCCATAATGTCATACAGGAATTAATAATAAACTTTGAGGATGGATCTAACATTATTTCTAATTATTTTTTCACCCCAAATCTCACTGTTACACAGTGGAAATGATTCTAGAGTTACTCAAACTTTGTCCAAGGAAAAATATCCCACCATTCAAAATATTTTTTTCCCAAGGAGGGGGCACTGGCAGAGGCCTAACGAGGGTATCGAAAGACATGGTATATAACGTGGGCGCAACTTAAAATTGGGGCGCAAAATTGGCTAGCTAGACAAATAAGTTTTAGACTTTAAAATAAAATGGTGTTATCAGTTAGTTAACCTGTATTCAATATAAGCACACAAAAAATAGTGGACACTAATCTGCGGACTCTGCGGTACTTGTATATCACAGGGTACATTTTAAATATATACAATATTTTTTTTATTATTTTCAAGCTTGATAGTTGCAAAGTTTTAGTTCTGCCTTTTGGTGCCTTTTGCATTCGGTGCGCCTCTGGGCACTTGCACGATATGTTCAACTTTAGTCAACGGACAACTTAAGTTAATCGCATTTCTCATAGCCCTTAATAATTCATTTGTAATCAATGGTGGAGAACTCATAAGGTTGCGGACTTGCGTATGTTATCGTTTCAAAAGTGTTCTCACAAGGACAGAGTTATATTGTCCTTTCAATAAATATCTTCAAATAAGGACAAGACTATATTTGACTTCACAAGTGTCACTCTCCTCAGCTTTCGACAGTACAATTTTGGGACGCATCTCAAGTTCTGAAATAATGACCTGAACTGTTTAATGACAGGAGTCTGCCTTGCAACGTGACCACCTGCCGTTATTTCTCCATCCACCCCCACCCCCAGCCCGACATGCTACAAATTAGCAATTAGCATTGCATTAAGTCTGAGCTTTGACAGATGCTATCAAACATATGGGCGGCTCTTACACCGGAAAGCTGAAACTCTTTTTTTTCTGGGGGGTAGGAGGCGGGGGGCTGAAATATTCCATGTTGATGATTTCACAGACAAAATACATTTTTTGACTTTTCTCTGACAAATTGCTTTCCGTGGTTCCCAACTTGTGCTCGGCGGAATCCTCAGAGCTCCGCGTGCACTTCTCGTGGGATCCTCGGCCGCTCCAGGAAATAAAATAGCACTATTAACTTGTCAGACGAATGGCAGAACTAAGGGGGCTACCCCATAGAAAATTATTTTTTTTAAAGGATCCGCGAGTCAAACAGTTTGGGAACCACTGCTGTAGCGTATTTAGTGTATATATAAAACAGTAGCGCATAAATATGACCACGTAACTGACCTATGGAGACATGAGGGTATTTTTTTGACGGGAAGTCGGAAATGGACTGGATAATCACTTAATTTCCTGCATTTTAAATAGTTTCCCTGTTAATCTTGACTTTTTTATGTCTCGGACCTAAATGCTTCCAGCAGACTCTGTAGGCTTAGCTATCCATTTTAAGTTGAATTGTAAATGACTGTCGTAAATAAAGACGGCTGTAAGAATAGAGAAGTCGTTCACCATTAAGAAAAAGCCCTCGTGTCCGGGCTCTCGTTTCTGTTTTTCCTACTCGTCTCCCCACGTGCACTGCCACGGTACTCATTGCCAAATCTTATTGATCGTACGGATCTCACGCCTGCTTGCTATTCACGCCTTGCTGTAGAGTTGGCTTTACCTTTCATCTTCATCGACGCTCCACATTTGAATTGATCGAGTTGCTCACTTGTGTGGATAAAAAGGATAGGAACTGAAGTGATGAACTGAAGAGCTGTCACCAGCTTGGCGAAATCGTAAAAAATTGTCGCTTTTTTATATTCTTTTGTAGATTGAGTTTTAGCAATAAACGGAGTGAAACTATTGATGCTGTGACATTCAATAACGCTGGTTTCACTGACTGCTGCCATTGTCTTTTTATTGGTCGTACGAATCCGGAAATTTATTTGAAAGAAATTTCGTCGACGGAAAATTGCTCGAATTCTTTTTTCATTTCACATGATCTCATTTTTGCGTCATTTTTCTTTTTGAACGCACTATACTATATAGTAAAACAAATTAATGCGTTCAAAAAGAAATTTGACGCAAAATTAGATCGCGTGAACTGAAAAAAAAATTCGACCTACTTCCGTTCGATCAAATTTCCATCGATCAATTTTTTTTTTTTTTTTTTACCACCGACAAAACCCCTTGCCATTGGAAGAGGCCTCCATACAGCAATGCTACAGCAATTGGATCCATGCTCAGTTCTTTGGTCTTCTTTTGTTGTTCACCACGTTTCTATATTCAACATGTATTAACACCGCCTTAATGGTTTTTATATTGTTGTGATTATTAGCTACATGGGTTGTAATAACACGTGTAATGGTTTTAACTAGTTTCAAGAACACTGTCTCTGTAACCTTATCAGAATGAGTCTTTTTTAAATTATTCTTTTCAACTGCAATAATTACTTGACCTTTGTTTAAATTGTTTCTTTACAGAGCTTAATCTGCATTTGTAAAAGATGCAAAACGTATCGATATCTGCAAGCCAAAAAATAAGCTCCCTCTCTCTCCCTTGGTATTAAAAATGCAAGGAAGAAACGGAAATAATCAATTGTTTCAGAGGCTATAACGTGTTCGCAAAAGGTTGTACGCCTCGCATTGTGATAGATTCTCTATAGAAAGCAAATTAATTCGGTCTTTGCCTGCACGTAACGAGTTAAAATAGCTTGACAAACCAGGTCTCTGTCCAATACTGTTGCTTCAACCGGGCTGTGGAAGGAAGGCGTGGATTTGCTAGTTAGGGTCATATGCTACTCCGGGCCGGCTCTGGTTAAAGCCAATCGGTCGTTATTATGTATAACACAGTGTCCTCCTACGCCATCTAAAACTAACGTTCTATACGCTACGTAACACTAATGTATTCACTACGTCTTGCAAAACCCCCATCTTCTAGTCATGAACTCAATTAGTGTTAACGAACTTTAATGTAAGTGCATGGAGACATTGAATTACCCGTAACCGATTGAGCGTGTTCCAAACAGATACACGTAGCTACATCAAAACTCGCGTGTTAGTGTTCTATTTCATAGCCAAGTCGTGCCTTTCAAAACACATACGTTGTATTCAAGTATAATCTCATCTTCAAGGAGTTAAAGCGCAATAATACGCCCACCATCTGTCAAACCCACAATATTGGGATGAACTGTGCCATGTTTGTCTCTATCTCCAATAACGTGTTCCAACATGTCAAAATTGTATCTGATCTCATTATCGCCTCCCTCCCATTATCCCCCACCATGCCCTCCGCGAGCCCTCGGACCTGGTCCGGTCGTCCCCACTTTCTCGCATCCAATCACATCAATTTCCTTGAGCGTTCCCCGGTGCACGTGTTGAGTGCAGGGCGTGGGGGGCATCAAGTAACGTGCACCTTTGGTCGGTGCTATAACAGGCATAGCATGAACTGATATGATCTGTCAGTTGATACTTGATTCAAGACTCGTCATTGCTAGCCATGTCAAAGTCGTTTGGATTAACAACATCTTTAAATATGTACTGAATTACTCCCCCAATAATAAATCTGCAAATTGGGCAGCAGTACTTGAGGTTTGTGCAGGCCATACCGACTCAGTGAATGTGTTACACATGAAAGGTGACTGTCCACACACGTGTAGACACGCTTTGTATCGAACACATCATTAACCTGCTAAACAAAATTGGGGGGGGGGGGGCTTTTATTGAGATGGGCCCACTTCAGCACCTGTAAATATATTTTTGGCTTTTATTTTTGGCAGCGACCGCCATCCCCCTTGACGCCGCTGGACATAACCCAACACTTTCAACATCCATCCGTGCACTTTCTATATTCACATTGTTCGCCTTGCAGTTAAAACCATATTGATTTCAATGATTAGTTGCTTAAAATGATATTTACTATCTAATAAATTGTTCTTTTATTGAGACAAGTGCAATTAACATTTGTATAGCAATGTGTTGGCACAAGTTCCATGGGTTTCTTGTCCTTAAAACTTGTATGGCTTCTAATGAGATATCGATTGATCAACAATGTTGCGGCTCGATAGGGGCCGATAGAGCTTCGGTTTCGGCTCCGAAAGTTTCCGTTTGATCATTTCCGGCGTACTTTCGGTTTCGGCAGAAACAGAAGTTAAATTTCGGGTTATTTTCGGCTTCGGCCCGAAAGTGATTAAGAAGTCTACCAGAACTCAGACTGACACTGTGTGCCGACAAGCAATCCGATATTCATTATTGCTTGACGTCTCGCTGTCATATGAGTTATGACAAATTCTCTGCTCACAGCTGCACGATGAGCTACTCGTCCAATATTTCCAAAAATAAAAGTTCAGTTAGCCTTAGACAAAGGAAAGTAGTTATGTGGAAGAAAAAAAAAAACATCTAAGGGAACAATTCTATTATTTTGTATTATTTTTTTTAATAATTAAAAATTAGGCAACCTTAGGCTTATTCAATTCATTTCTTTATTGAAATTCATCATTATCAGGCCAATAAACACTGTCATTGACAAAATAATCTTTAATCCAGGAATCATTAAATGAATGCCTGAATTTCATGTCACGATGTTGTCATCCTACAGCAGGGGTGGCCAACCCAAACAGTTTTGCGGGCCACGTTGATGGCGAGTAAACTGTTCAGCGGACCGCATGCCATTACAACGTGTATTAAAATCATAACCCACTAAATGCTGTAAAGAAAGAAAGGCTTATCTATTCTTAATGCACGCAGTGAAATGCTACCTAACAGAACATAACGAAACTCTAAACTATTGTGACGTCATTTTTATCTTTTGTCTCACTTATCTTTGAAAAGTCGACATCTATGTCAATTTATTGAATGAATGCTTTATTGTGATAAATCAGGCATCCGCTGGCCGCAATATTTGACATGGCGGGCCGCGGGTTGGCCACCTTGTCCTGCTCTATGAAATGTACTTACGAATAACGTCAACATCTTTTTGCGTCACATGTCTCGGAAAATAACCAAAAGTGCTTGACTAAGAAAAATATAAGTTCAACTCCATGATTTCTAACACCTGTATTGGAGAAACTAACCCCGGTATTGGAGAAACTAACCCCGGTATTGGAGAAACTAACCCCTAGCTGTCTTGAAAAAACTAACCCCTTTATTGGAGAAACTAACCCCAGGATGGGAGAAACTAACTCCTTTATTGGAGAAACTGACCCCTGAATTGGAGACACTAACCCCTGTATGGGATAAACTAACCCCGGGATTGGAGAAACTAACCCTTGTATGGGATAAACTAACCCCTGTATGTGATAAACTAACCCCTGGATTGGAGAAACTAAACCCTGTCTTGGAGAACTAACCCTTGTATGGGATAAACTAACCCCTGTATTGGATAAACTAAATCTACTTTTGACATATTGGAAGCAAGAAGTATCATCTCTGAATAAATGACAAATGTCAGACACTGCGTTGATATACGATCTATGGGCTTAATTTGTTGACATTTGTGCAGACTGATTGTGCAGCTAACCTAGTGTGAATCAGTCAATACAACGTTATTGACGAGACATCAACGTCACTGTCTGACCTCTCTTTGTCTGCCACCGCTGCAGCACGTGTGCTCATTTCTTTTGTGCTTGTTAATAGGATACTCTCTCTCTCACTCGCCGGACTGTCGCGGGCTGAATATATGGATTAAACGACAAATATTGGTGCTCAAAATTATATGTCTTAAACATCGATTTAAATTTACAAGGGCTCTAAAAAAAAAAGTTTTATAAATTATAGATACAGAAGTTTTATAAATTATAGATACAGAAGTTTTATAAATTATAGATACAGAAGTTTTATAAATTATAGATACAGAAGTTTTATAAATTATAGATACAGAAGTTTTATAAATTATAGATACAGAAGTTTTATAAATTATAGATACAGAAGTTTTATAAATTATAGATACAGAAGTTTTATAAATTATAGATACAGAAGTTTTATAAATTATAGATACAGAAGTTTTATAAATTATAGATGCAGAAGTTTTATAAATTATAGATGCAGAAGTTTTATAAATTATAGATGCAGAAGTTTTATAAATTATAGATACAGAAGTTTTATAAATTATAGATACAGAAGTTTTATAAATTATAGATACAGAAGTTTTAAAAATTATAGATACAGAAGTTTTATAAATTATAGATACAGAAGTTTTATAAATTATAGATACAGAAGTTTTATAAATTATAGATACAGAAGTTTTATAAATTATGCCTATAGACAAACGACGAATCTGTTCTGCAATTATTTAAGTGCTGCGTGGAGAGGGTCGTTGATTCAGGGTAGAAAGGAGTATTCTGTTGGGCAGATATCACACTGCCATAAATGTTCCTAGGTGTCTTTGTAGTTTTTCCTTCCTGGCTCTTGTCAAAATTATGTTGACACGAACCCCAAGGGAGACCACGTTGAACTTGCCAATGCATGGGCCGTAATTTCCCTCAGATGTTGAGCGCAGCCGTATGGGGCTTCATCTCTGGCATTTCTTCTTCTTCACTTTGTTTCGTTCGTTCGGAAACACGATCGTGTTTGCCAGCCGTGCTGTTGTTTTGGTTCCATATTTTTTGTAGAATCATCAATCGTCCCGTCCTTGTGAATGGCTAGGCCGCTAGAGGGGAGACCACAACAAAATTGGGGGGTGGGGGATCTGCTCCGTGGATCCAGGAAATTTTAGTGGCTATACGTTTATATTAGCGGTTGTATAACCATTTTAGTGTCTTTTAAGCGTTAAATTAGTATGTTTAGTCATAGTATAGTTATTTTAGCGTTAATTTAGTGGTAGTACAGTCATTTTAGCGGTATTATAGTAAGTTTATTGATGGTATAGTTAGTTTAGTGGTACTATAGTAATTTTAGTGCTACTAAAATCATTTCAGTGGTAGTATAGTTATTTTAGTGGAAGTGGTATAGTCATATTCCTTATAAAAGGAACCCACAAGCAAGAGAGGAAGATAGGACGGAAAGAGGCTGGGATAAACTTGGAACCAAGTGAAGCTCGTGAAACTATCCCTATGGGTCCCTGGGTTTAGTATGTGACCATACCTACCAGAGATCTCATACCAATCACACACTCACATATCCTTGCATCTCTGCAACACAACCAAAAAAAACGACCAATAATTTTTGCTTCACTTTTAGCAGATATCTGATGAGGATAAGTGATGTGGTTGCCCGAGGTGTGGAGGTTTATTGCCTTGAGTTCACCTTGTCTGGTTGGCCCATGTCCTGCTCAACCGCCCACCCCCACCCCCATTCCACACCTTTCTTCTTTCTTTCTCGCCTCTCATCCCTTTTGCTCTCTCTTTCTGTCTTTCTCTCCACCATCCAGCGTAAATGATATATCAGTGAAAGAAGAAGCTTTGCTTTAATCACGATGCATAGTTCCTTGTCGCCCCGCCCTTCTTTATGCACCCGTCACACGCCAAACCTCTAATTCTTATAAAGTGTATCGGTATTCCTAGCAATAATGCAAGCTCTACACAATGTTTTGAGTTTTCCCAAAGAGACTTCTGCTATTAAATTTGGCATTACAGTTACGGACTGTGGCTCCTGGAAGGTTTTGCTTAGTGGGATTTTAGAGTTGACGTCAAATCATTTTGCATGTATGAGGCCAGCGGTTCTCAACCTCTGTGGGTAGCGACCCATTTGGGGGTCGCATGACCCTTTTCCAGGGGTCGCCTAAGACCATCTGAAAACACATGCTCTACAGCTATGACGTAGCAAAGAAAATAGTTTTGTGGCTGGGGGTCGCCACAACATGAGGATGTATATTAAAGGGTCGCGGCATTAGGAAGGTTGAGAACCACTGTATTAGGCAATAGTTTAGGGTTTGCAAATGGAAATGGATAAGATGTCATAAATTTGTCAAAGGTTGTAGATGAATGCGAAGAAGTTATAAGAGGATGAATGTAATAAGAACTGATGAAAAATTGTTTGATTCGCTCTGAGCATCTTGCAATGTTAACGGCCCGTTAATGAGTTTCTGTGAAAGTATCTCATGTATAACAGGGTTTGTCATTTAATGGCGGAAATCTATTAATAGAACATCCGAGGGGTACAGTCTGGCCATGCTCATTAAGATATGCATTAAAACATCCTGGTATTCTGTTTGGCCAATCTCTCAACAGCTGTGAGATAGCACAGTGGGCAAACGTGTTTACAACTTTATTTTAAGAAAGATTTTACCCAAAAAATTGCTACTGCTATATATATATATATATATATATATATATATATATGCGGAAATACACTGTCAGACGCTATGTTTTAAGAAAACATTGTCCAAAAAATAGTAGCATTACGTAATGCGATGTGACGTTTGCCGGTCCTAGAAATGACAAACCCTATTACCACGTACTTTTACACAACAATTTTAGAATCCAAATATCGTTTGTTGTGATTTTTTTTAATATATATATCGGCATCCTTCCGTCTCGTGAGACGATGGTGCATCACCGTTGGGTTGGGTTGCATTTTCTCGAGTGGCTGTGCAGTCCTATCCTTGAGTGACAGTATTTACCACAGTTTTTACACACGAGTTCTGTGCTTCCAAATGTTTTGGCCTTTCTCCTAGCTCTTCTGTCTGCAGCCTCTTCCATTCTTCGCTCCTCGGCTACCATGACGCCCTCTTTGACAACTGTGCGCCACGTAGATCGGTCTTTTGCCTTACACTCCCAGTCACTTGTATGTATTTTGGCTGCTTTCATGTCCCTTTGACAGACATCTTTAAATCGCAGACGTGGGCGACCTGTTTTCCTCTTTCCCGAAGCAAGTTCACCATATAGGAGGTCTTTCGGAATGCGGCC
>CAXITT010000069.1:611144-626589 GCA_964033795.1 Lymnaea stagnalis
TATATATATATATATATATATAGGCTTATCTTGATCAATCACCATTTCTTACTAGCTATTTAACAAAGGTAGCCGGACGACCGCCAGCAATGGGCGAAGCCCCGAGAAGGCGACTTCGCGGCAACACCACCACCGGGAATATGTTGTTTCGGTCGGCTCATAAAGAGCTTTCAATTAGCACGAACCGTCGCTTTTTTTTCCTGGCTTTTTTTTCACTTTTGTTGATCAGATTAGATAATAATATGAGTTGAATAGTTCTGAGCATCTCATCTCTCCCATTGAAAAAGAGGCAAAATCATTTCATGTTGTAATTTTCTGTTTAGTGTATTCAAATAATAATATTTATTAGGTTTTGAAGTGAAAGTGATGTTTATGGATTGAATGCGTTCATTTTTATGGATTGAATGTGTTCAACACATTGGAATTGCTTGCTGGCTGTTGCTTGGTTATAACCTTGTGGAAATCAAGCTATACATTCAAACGTAATTATGAATCGGTTATTATTTTAAAACAGTTCTGTTTGAACTCATCAAATTTTACTCCTTCCCAAACACACGCACGTTTTCATTGTTCCGAAACAAAGGTTATTAATGTCTTAATGAATGTTCTGGTTTCTACATGTTGTTATTTGACCACGCGGGAAACGTCCCAACCGCTCCTCCTCCCCCCTCACCTTGTGGGACGTCAGTTTGACAAGAAGCCACAGGTTAACGATCACTTGTAACTGACATGGACAGTTCACTCGTGGGCGGTTGAGGGCCTTGATCTGTTAGTGAACATTAGGCACTAACGGACATTTGTAGATGACCCCAGTCACTCATGTGTAGATCAGTCGCGTGACGGTCAGAAAACCACAGTCAGAAAACCACAGTCAGAAAACCACAGTCAGAAAACCACAGTCAGAAAGCCTCAAAAACCTTCTGAAGTTACGAATGAAATCTTAGGAAAACTTGATGTTTATAATTGTATTTGAAGCGGTGTGTTGTTTTCTCTTTTTCATAGATTTCCCCGGTTTCACACATTCTCTCTCGACGCATCTTCATTTAGCATCCCTCTCTGTCCTTACTCTTTCTTTCACACCTTTATGTCTGTCTCCCCCCTCCCCCTCCTTCGCATACACAGATTTGTCTTTCTCCTTGAGTTCCCACAATTTGATTCTCTCTCTCCGAGCTATTATTCCACGCCCTAGCTGAGTACCACAGCAGGTGCAAGTGTCAACGCTAGGGCCCCCAGTAATTCAACACCAACAATCATGCGGGGCAGCGCACGTCGATGTGAAACTGACTTTTGGGCGCTCCCATTTAGATTTTCGAGTGTGTCTAACAAGTGAGCTCTCGTGACATAGCAGAGTCTCCTTCATTCATCACAGCTCCTCCTACCCCCTCACGGGGCTCATTGGGTCAGATCAATAGCCGAAGAGTCACAAGTCGGGCGTAGAGACTAAAGAGAACGTTGGGACGTCCTTCCAGCGACACTCAACAAAGAAGACAATGAAACTGTAATGAATGTCATAATCGTTATTACAATTTACTGAACAGGCTAAGACTACTGGCGATATTGTGTTTGGTAGACTGTGCGGAGCCTCGCCGTAGAGTCCTTTTTTTGTTTACACGATCATAAATTCTTATGTACATGACCTACTTCATGTGTTCTATCTTAATGTCTTTTAATAACATGTATCACAAGCGTGTGTATTTCCGGTTTTCTTTATTTTCTTTAAAGAACAAATTCTTAAGTTTATATACAACTCGCCTCTTCTACACAGCATGATAAGAATGAGTGGCTTAATCAACTTGGAACGTAACGATTGCAATGAAATTACAATTGTATAAAGCGTCCTTCTCGAAGTCAGTGTGTGTTGTTGTTGTTTTGATTGTTGGTGGTGGTTTTTTTTTGGTTTTGTTTTGGAGGGGGGGGGGTTGGCATTCAATGTTATCTGTTAGGGGACTAAAATAAATGTGTTTTGAAATTCCGACCCCGAACAATGATGCCCGACTCTCCTTTACTTTGCACTTGGAGTGGTGCCCTTTTTACAAACAAATGAGTTAGCAGCGACATTTTTAGAGGACATGGTCACTTGCATTATAGTGATCGTCCAACAGCGCTATAGGGCAATGACCTGTTTTATTTCACAGTTCTCTGGTTATAGTTAGTTACATCTAAGACAGGGATCCTTAAGGGGGGGAGCGTGGTGCCTTCATAAAATATGCCATTTGTGCTATGATCGAAACTAAATAATGCTGGGTCACCAAGCCTTTAACGGGTTCATTGAACAAGACTGAGAACTCCTGACCTAGTTTGGCAGATCTAAAGAGCTCCATGTTTTATTTATGTATAATTGGGTTGAAGCTGAATTAAAAGCGTGATCGGGATCGCGAGAGATAGTTAAGCAGGGTCCATCTTCTATAATGTCTGCTATATGCGTGCCCTGTTTACTTTGCATTGGGGTGAATGCCCTTCAGTGTTTGGTGCGAAGTCGTTTTGCGTTGCCTAAACATACGCCCTTACTTTAGCATGCGGCATGACACCACCCCTAACAGGTGGCGCGGAATTATTTCCCTTTGATAATTATTTCTTGAGTGATCAAATGTCAGATATCGATAACCATGAATCCGATAATCGATATATCTGTCTTCCCACTGACACGGCGGAGCTATTGCACACGCACGCACAACCAGGAATCGGTTTTCGTTTGAAAGCACGGGGTTGCAGTTCTTTGACCTAATTACTCTGTCCTACTCTAATCATATCAAACGACTGTTCAAAGTGCTGCACTCGGGAGTGAGGTCATCATGGCACATGGCCTCAGATAGCTATATTTTTTATTCGATTGCTTTTGGACAACATGACATTGTTGAGATGATATTGCGCTGATACGTAATACAGGCCATAACAAGGAACATCCAGGTGCTCGTTTTTTAACAAGTCTTACACGTTTACATTGATTGCTATTAGGGCTTTGCTCCTACTGTTTATTTTAAAAAAAAGTCTTAACTTATTGGTTTCTACTGGGAAGTGTTCCTATCATTTATCAATTATTATGGAGTATCTGATCAGATAAATAAAATTAAAAATTCAACACTGAAAAACAATAAAATAACTCCATGAAGACATCTGTCAATTTCACACTAATACTATTGTTGATTCCCAACTTCATCTTTCAACTAATAACTAAGATACTTAAACATCTAAAACCATGGAGATGTAATGAGCATTGCATGCTGAGTTACACTCACCACACATATAAATAAATAAATAATTTAAAATAATATTGTTTAATCATTTTTTTTTTAAAGATAATTGCTAATTGCTTAGAGTTGAGCCTCTAAGATTGAAGATTTAGACTAGTGATATTAAAGGGATGGTAGCTTTTGCGCAATTTACTAATTGGCACTTGAATGGAGTCACGGTCCTTGGTTTTGGGGCACTGACATAAGCGATATGTCATCTCACGTGGTCATATGCTATCTAGCACATCAGATAACTGAACTAATTCACAAAAGTTATTGCATTTCAGTTGAGCTCACAACATAAGAAACTTGAAGTCAGCTCTTGGTTCATACGAGATGTTTACCACCAAGTTCCCTTCGTGAGCCTGCTACTGCGGTAACTGAGCTTGCGATATCATAATGCCATATATGTGTTGGGGAGGGTAACGGGGTGTAAATGATGGGGCGTGTGACAATTACACAACTCCTCCTTAATAGCTGTATTGTGCAGCTGTGGGAGTCAGGCCGTACTTGAGTAAAGGAGTTTATAGCTTACAGAATAACACGTCTCTGAGACGTCCATTGACACTCTTACATGAGTTGTATCAAACTGGGATGGTATAGACAAGCTGCCTACGTACTGATGTATCCATCAGCCAGCAATCGTACGATTAGAGGAATACTGTATAAAGAGGAAGGGGGTATTCTGTAACACTCGGACGGTAACGATATAAAGACTACTGAGGCGGTAACTATACATGGACTATTGAGACGGTCACTCTGTATAGACCACAGAGACGGTAACGATACACAGACTATAGAAATGGTAACGATATGTAGACTATAGAGACGTAAATGATCCATAGACTATTGAGGCAGTCACTGTACATAGAATATAGAGACAGCGTCGACGTATGCACTTTAGAGACGGTAGCTATACATATAATATAGAGACGTAAATGATCCATAGACTATTGAGGCAGTCACTGTACATAGAATATAGAGACAGCATCGACGTATGCACTTTAGAGACGGTAGCTATACATATAATATAGAGACGTAAATGATCCATAGATTATTGAGGCAGTCACTGTATATAGATTATAGAGACAGTAACGATGTATGCACTTTAGAGACGGTAGCTTTACATAGAATATGGAGACGTAACGGTAATCAGACATAGACTATTGGGGCGGTCGCGATATAAGAACCGTATTGATTGGAATGTAACAAGCTGCCTTCTGTAACAACACCGCGCCCATTGTTGGCGTGACGGGTAACATCTGCCTGTCTGAATGACGTAGTAGATGTAATAGTTGCCGTTTTGGAATGGTTGCGTGACACTGTATAACAAGTCACCAAGTACTTATAAGCTTACATTATATCTAACTAGCCCGTAGCATTAAAATTATATCATACAGTCTATGCACTGTATCAGGTGTCCTCAAATTTAAAAAAAAACAAAACAACAAAAGGACTAACCGTTTCATTGTCCTAATCAATAATTTCATGAGCGCTATGTTTTGTTTGTTTGTTTGTTTTTTGGTGGTGCTTTTTTGTTTTGTGGGCTTGGGGTGGGGGGGGGGGGGGGGGGGGGGGGGAGTGAACAGGTAAATTATATGTTTGAAATGTCTTTCCTTGATAATAAAATTGTGTCTATTGATGAATTAATTTGCTTGAGATAATGGCACGCTGCTAGAGTTTTACTGGGGCTACAAGCAATATTCTTTAACTTTGACATGGACACCAAGCTTGTTATTTTTTTTTTATGTTTTAACGATAGGATCATATAGGCCTTGTTTTTTCGCCAACCATAGTTTAGAATGGTTTAATTTTATAATTGTATAATTAGGTGCGACCCTCCTGAAAAATTGACACGATATCATTTTTTGAAAGATATGTAAATCTCTCTCTCTCTCTCTCTCTCACTTTCTCTCTCTCTCTCCCTCACACACAAACACACACACACACACACACACTCTTTGGACCACGGTTCTCCTGTTGATCAGACAGACTTAAAGTGTTCTGCTCGGTGATGTATTGGTCTATTTGGGAATATGGCGTGATCAAGAAAGTTCTAGCTGTGTGGGTTGTCGTTAATGAAGACAAAATCTCCAATTAGAATAGCTTTCAGCATGCAATCGATCTGTTTACTCTGGGTGAAATTAGTTGGCTAGAATTCACCTCATGACATTATTGTTGACGAACAAAACAAGTAACTTTATTCTTCCCACTTCAGCTCACATTAGTCGCGTGGGCCCCAGTGGTTTCAAGCGTGTATTATTGTGTAACCCGGGGTCGGCGGACCACTGGGGCACAACGGACCACTGGGGCACAACGGACCACGGGGGCACAACGGACCACTGAGGCACAACGGACCACTGGGGCACAACGGACCACTGGGGCACAACGGACCACGGGAGCAAAACGACCACTGGGGTACAACGGACCACACGGGCACACCATAGATGTTTTCGTGAGTCCGCTAGACACATTCGTTGACATTCGTTCCTTCGTGTGCTGCTGTCTCTCTTACTAGAAGGGGTCGTGCACATGTCATATATAACCTAAAAACATACTTTTTACCCTCCCCCTTATAATGTTATATAACATTGCCATAGACCCCCCCCCCCTAATATTTCATAATATTTTCAAACAACCTCCACCCCCCCCCCCCCCCCCGATAAACCAAATAAAGTCCAAAACAAGCAATTTTTAAAAAAAGCCAGATTCGTCCAAATATTCCCGACCAAATGTTTATTTTATATAAAAGCATATTTAAAACATTGCGAGACCCACTTTTTTCCCCTTGTCAGAATGTAGAGACTCCAAATAAAATAGTATTAAACGGAGAAAAAACAACAAACATTTGAATTGCACTATCGCCTTGTTTTCACGGCAGTAGGAAGCACGGCACTGGTTCCTAGTCGACACAATGACATTTTGTAGACGGGGGCCTCAGAGTTAGCGCTCGCTCATCAAAATTTTTTGCATGTGTTCAACTAATAAGGTAGCTGTAGCTAAAAGTTACATATTTAATTTTTGAAAATGTCTCCTCGCACAAGTAGATTGTAATGAATTCACGCGCAAGAGCTTTTAAATTCATAGTTTTGTTTTTTTTATGGAGACACTTTTATTCGTCTATTTATTCTCTTCTTTGTATGTCTTGTAACGTTAATATTATAGATTGCAGATCGAAAAACTTAAGTTTGATACTCAGATGGAAGCTCACAAGCAACGTTATCAAGCCGGTTTTGAATTAATTGATTGTTCCACTTTTGTTCCACTATTGTTCGAGATCGGAAAAAAGGGTCCCGAAACTGTTGCCTCAGGTCAGATTGGGTTTGGGCCTGTTGCTTCTTGCGCAACTTTACACCAGGCGTGAAGCAAACCCTCATCAACACTTTACCACATAGGCCTGAACATTCGACATTTTTGAAAATTTAATTGGGACGAAAGTTCCATTTATGACATATGTCCATTAGAGAATTACAAGCCGACTCTTCTGGGTTTAATAGAGTGAATAAAGGCATACATATGCTTTTCACACACTTGTTGATTATGTTGATACTGAATTAGTAAAAAAAATAATAATAATAATTAGCATTAATAAGCTACTGACGAGCCGGAATAAACCGAAGCGGCGGACCGGATCCGACCCGTGGGCCGTAGTTTGCCGACACCTGCATTTAAGTAAAAGAAACCCTGCGCAAGTGAGAGGGCATCGCGAGAAGTGGCGTCTAAAGAAGAAAGCACATGCGGGGGGGGGGGGGGGGGGGGGGGGGGGGGTTGTTGAAAAAGAAAAAAGACCTTGGGTTTACAACTACAGGGGGGGGNGCTCATGGGTTCCCAAACTTGTCCGATTCTAGGAGCCCTTGCTAAATCCATGTTTTGCCAAGACGCCCTTTGTCAAGCTCTATCAGTTGTACTGCAGAATATCGAATACTGTTGTTAAGAGATGCAAAGAAATAAAACGGGCATTAATTAAATAGATGAACACAAAGTACCACCAAGAAACCATTTGTAGAGGATTCTTATACCAACAAGTTATTACTTACTTACTTACTGGTTTGCATCAGGATTTACTTACTGGTTTGCATCAGGATCGCGAGATGTCACGTGGCAGTCATCACGTTGATTTGAAAATGGAAATAAAATAATGCAATTTTTGTATTATTTCGCTGCTCCCCACTGCGACCACTGTCTTATTGGATAATATCTAATCTGTGATTAAACTTTCTGTAAGCGCATCTGAGACTGTCGGTATGTGTCAGACTTCCGTCGGAGCTATTAGATATTCGTATTATCTGGTTTATTACGACTGTCAATAGAAATTTGAAAAAGGTCTTATAACTTAAATTTTCTATTCATTTTTCAAATTATTTTTATTTACTGAAAGCATAAACCATAGTGCAGATTTCGCTATAGATGGAGTTTTAAACTAAGATTATTATTATTATTTTATTATTATTTTTTTTCATTATTATTATTTTTTTTATTTTTAAAGATTCAATCAAGTCCTGACATACATTTAAAAAAAAACCTAAGTTTTGAATTCCGAGCTCTTTAAGATGGTCTCAGTAAAAGCAGACTCGCCATTTTTGTTTTGTTCCATCCATATAGCGTCTCCAGATTAGAAAATAATTTATTAAAGCTGTATTGTTTTTATCCTCCAAATCTTTTTTTTTTTTTTTATTATATATTTATCTAAGTATTTGAGAGCCCAATACGCTGCCCCGACCACGGCCCCCAACCTTTGTTGATTTTTTTCGCCCAGCATATCATATCGTGCACCAGGACTCTTCTAGACCGTTAGTGAAATGTCTCTGTTGAAACTGCCTCCCCACAGTTGTATCTGTTCCTGGCCCCCTGTCACTGTTTGCGAAGGGAAGTTGTTTTGTCCCGTGGTGTTTTTGTGGTCACCCGTATTTGTTAAATACTACAGGGGCTTGTAAGGTCCCTAAAACTTAAATGAAAGCAGGGAACCGACAGTTCTCAAAAGGTCGTGGGCAGGTGTTGAGGCGTTTGGGTGTGTGGGTGGTGGGGCGGCGGAGGGAGTGGGAGGGGGGTTTAAGGGTCTGCGCCGGTCAGTGGCCCCAACGTTTTATCTGGGAATCTTTCATCTGGTGTTTTCCCGACATCCTCGAAGTGTGTTGTATCATAATGTTGTTCCCTAAGTGGTACTCAGAACAAGCTAACTCTCCTGCCGCCTCATTGGCACAAAGAGGGCATTGTTTTATCTAATCACTGGCACAGTCTGTCTCGGATAACTTAGATTCATTATAATCAAGGGTACAATCTTGTCTAACGTTTTTAAAGTTCAGTTTCAGAGGATGGCACTCGGACCTTTTTTTTTTTTTTTAATTGTGAATTTTATTTTTTTTTTAAATATTTTTTTATTAATTTGTTTAAAAATACAATAATTAAAAATAAATCTGTCTCGGATAACTTAGATTCATTATAATCAAGGGTACAATCTTGTCTAACGTTTTTAAAGTTCAGTTTCAGAGGATGGCACTCGGACCTTTTTTTTTTTTTTTTAATTGTGAATTTTATTGTTTTTTTAAATATTTTTTGAGTAATGTGTTTAAAAATACAATAATTAAAAATAAAGCATCGCTCAGTCTGAACCAGGGATCTCAAACTCTCCACCCCCGGGGCTCTAAAGTGGGCTGGTGTTGTGTAGCCCTTGGTCCAACGACATATTTCTCATCCGGTCCATCGTGTAGTTTGTGTTTAAAGACCCCCTAACCTGAAGTCATCTAAACCAATTTAATATTGTGTATAATGCACCGGAAGACGTGAGTCCTCCAGAAATGGGTTTTATGGCCGTGCCGTGTGTAGGTCATAAGGAAAAAGCTTGAGTTTTTTAATGATCTATTTTAAAATGTACCGGTCATCTTTGAGGACGTGATGAGAAAAGTGTTAGTGGCAACTTACTTAATTAAATGTTTTTTGTTTTTTTTAAAAGAAACAGTCACACATAATAATTATTCTCTGGGTATGCGTGTAAGGGATGTAACGTTGTATTCAAGAGGGACACGGTAAAAAACCGTTCTCTGGCGAGGTTAGCACCAACTGGGATTCTTATGACGTGCGTTACTTGAATGCATGGGTTTGAAGTATACATAATTTATAGGATGTGAAGTTCACGCTTTGCCGCCACTATTGTTAGGCGGGTTTGGGGGCCATCCATATAGTACGTACGCTCTGAGGGGGGTGGGGTGTCGATTTTGGAAATGTTTGCGTACGTGTGCGTATGGCGGGGTTGGGGGATCTCGGCAGAAAGTACGTACTCTAAATCAGTACTTCCACTATCATCATCCTGAAACTCTGACGTTCCAAAAATAGCATATTGATATCTCGAATGCTGTAAACATACATTATCAGTTAACGTTTTATAGGACTTATCGTCATAATGTTGCCATGTGTTTTCACAAAAGAACTCGCTAGATGGTACTCATTAGTAGCGGTATCACGGTAATAAGTGGTCTACCATACGTTCAACGTGCATATGGCGTATATTATGTTGGGCGGCGCCAGTGGTTTCTTGTAATTTTAGAGTCCCTACGCCAAAGGGAAATATAGGACTTCACGGCAAATTTAGGAATTCACCAGGCTCCCTGTGTTAAACTCTTAACAGGTACACTTTGAAATGGCGAATACATCAACAACGTAAAATGAAGAGTTGGGGTAAACACAAATTTAATAAGCACGTAGGTCACTACGCGTCATCTTCAGCAGCTGCTCAAGTGGGTTACTGTTTGCACCACGAACGCTAGATTAAAAGTGGAAATAAAATTATGAAAATTGTGTAATATTTTGCAACGGATCAAAGCCATAAATTTCAAAGGTGGGGCTATTTGTTGTTGCCAACGCTGTGAGGTCTTTGCAAGTAAATCTCCTGCCAAACGGCCCACTGGTTGTAAACAAGCAGATCTTATGTCTTCTCTCAAGTCTCTGTGGGGTGGAGATATGACCTTAGGATAATTTGAACAAAATTGTATTATTTTTCTTAGAAAACGTTTGGAGAGTTGTAAGAACAGCGTGTTTAAAACTTTTCAGTCGTGGGTTCGTTTTACATATATACTTGTATCTACAGTCCGTACTCGATGGTAGTTTCTGTAAGTCTTACTGACCACATACACCTTCTCTATCGTTTACAGGAACTTATTTTCTAATGCTAGTCCAATTTAGCTGTACACAAAAATTAAGAATAAAAGCCAAGACAGTAATGAGTATTTGATAAGGAAATTGGTTCAACAAATCTCCCACTAAAACTGATGAACAAAGTTAACACGATATATACATCTAACCTTGAAGTAATAACTAGTACCGTTAACATGAACCCTATGTTAACAAAATAACGTTCTTTTTGCACTTAAAGCCTACCGTAATATTAAGCTTAAGCCTGCCTGGAAAATAATTGTTATTGTGATCTACTTAAGGGGAAACGGAAATGTCTTGTGTTATCATTTCTCTTTATTGATCGTTTATCGTTCAACCGTTGACTCCGGTGTTAAACAATACTTGAAAGCAAATCCAGTTAGGGACATTTCATCGTGGAAGAGATCATTGACACGTGTCACTTCAGATATTAAGTCTGCTCGACGACACCGGTGTTCGCACTCAAAGGACTTTTGTCTTGTTTGTTGTTTCTTTTTAAATCTGTCGACTGGACGTCGAGTGCAGTGTCAGTGGATCAAAGTGTTTGTCTTCCACGACTAGCATCCAACCTGTTGTTACCAACTGTTTGGGAGAACGCCCTTACCTTGTTCTATACTAGAGCTTTCATCTCATGGCAGTGTCACGGATCTGGCTGTCACCACACACGAGTCTCTACTCGGATTCCGTACCTTTTGTATACTACAGCTTTCATCTCATGGCAGTGTCACGGATCTGGCTGTCACCACACACGAGTCTCTAATCGGATTCCTTACCTTTTGTATACTACAGCTTTCATCTCATGGCAGTGTCACGGATCTGGCTGTCACCACACACGAGTCTCTACTCGGATTCCGTATCTTGTTCTATACTAGAGATTTCATCTCATGGCAGTGTCACGGATCTGGTTATCACCACACACGACTCTGTACTCCGATCCATACGACGTCTTAAACAGGGACACTGCACAGAGTCTGGGGGTCGATTTGAAATTCAGCTGTAGCGTACATCCATGCAATTACCATGTCGGCAGCAATTACTTAATCGAACTTCAACGGATTTCTGCCTGTGTGACCAGCTTCACGGGTGAAAAATCAAAATGTCTGAGATGCCGTGACAGCTTGTGACAGGCTATTCCAAAAAGATGTCATGAAAAAAAAAACAATGTTTTCCGATGTCTTAAAAAGTGTATATACACCTACTATAAAATAGGTGGCTAAAAGGTCCGGTACACAAACATCTTGATGCGGCTCGTTAGAAATGCTGAAATATTGTTTTAAAAATATGTGATTGGTGACTTCCGAAAACATCGCATAGCCCCCCCCCCCCCCAATACACACACACACACAGAGACTTAGCATTACTGAATACACAATCATCATCATTATGCCTGTGCTCCGTACAGTGTCCCCACGACACAGAGACTCAGCATTACTGAATAAAACAGTGGTTCTTAACCTGGGTTCGATCGAACCCCAGTGGTTCGGTGAGTCGGTCTCAGGGGTTCGGCGGAGGTCCCAAAAAAAAAATCAGAAAAAAAATCATATTTTATTTTTCCTATTAAGAAGGGTTCGGTGAAAGCGCATATGAAACTGGTGGGGCTCGGTACCTCCAAAAAGGTTAAGAACCACTGGAATACACATATCATCATCATTGTGCCCGTGCTCCATATAATGTCCCCACGACACAGAGACTCGAGCATTACTGAATACACATATCATCATTATGCCCGATCCCAGGCGGATGTCAACAATTGTCTCGGGTGCTGGCAAAATCGTAGGGCTTTACCATTAAATGAATGGTGGAATATTCTTTAAAAAACAAATGGTCTCATTTTCATGTCTCAAAATACAAAAGTTCTACAATACATTGCCATGTACACACATCTACACCAACTATTTTACTTGGTCTACACTGCAGTGAAACACAAGTTGAAACGTTCAAACCCATGATTACTGCATGATTTTTCTTCAATGCCTGAAATGTTCTCTATTAATATATCCAAAACACTTCTTATTGACCACTAATAATAAGTACTGTCTATTTTACAAGTTAATTGAATTGACACAAGAGAGAAAAAAATGAAACAACAACAAAATGTCTGCTCATGTCAAATATCGATTATAGTCGATCTAGAGCAGCGGCTCTAAACCTGGGGGTCGAACGACCCTTTCACAGGAGTCGCCCAAGACCATCGGAAAACTCTGGTACTCTCCAGTTATGAAGTAGCAACGAAAATAATTTTGTGGTTAGGGGTCGCAACAACATTTGGGGCTGCATTAAAGGGTCGCGGCATTAGGAAGGTTGAGAATCGCTGGTCTAGAGTCAATCTGGAGCTTACATACTTACTTGAGCCAATGAATAGCTTGGAATATTATAATGATCAGAAGAAATTTCTAAAGCAGACATCAAAAGCGATACGTTTTCACAGCAGTGTACCGTGTCTTTTCAAGATTTTTTTTTTTTTGGTTTCCATTGAATTGTTGTTGAAATAAGCATGTTTGCATCGGCCGAGTGATGAAGGACACAGAGCCTCTTGGTTGTTGACGTGCGCACACGGCCATGATTGATCTGTTGTGTTAATGATCTCGCTGATTGGACTGAATGCTTAATCCTTGGGGCCGCGAGGTTTGGTGTCGGCTAGACGAAACGATGAGGAATGACGACGTCAGGGAACTCGGTGAACGCAGCAAATCATAGGTCGTCATACGAATCCCATGCAAACTGCATATATCTTATTTGAAGTGGGACCCAAAAATCGGGGGGGGGGGGGGGGTTCTTTCGGCTATATTTGGGGGGGGGGGGGGCCCGGGNAAAAAGCTGGAGGGGCCCCCTGGGGGGGGGGGGGGATTTCTAAAAGAAACACTGGAGGGAGGGGGAGAGACATATTGTGAAGAAAAATCAAATTAAAAACTTCATGACATTTCAACAGTAAGGGAGGCTAATGAGATGATCTACGTTCTATTCAATATTTGTCGCTGCTAGTCAGGTAACTTCACGATGGGCCGGGTTAAGGGTGCTTGGCGAGCCGCATCTGGTTCGCGGGGTCGTAATTTGAGAACCACTGCAGAAGATGAAACTGCACTAGAGCACGTGTTGGACGAGTTCATTGGAGTAGTCGAATACCACCCATGAACTCTTCCCTTTCAGCGACTATGCATCGATACAGGTGTAACTAAACGTAAGGGGGATTATTCTATCGGTTACGTGCTTGTTGGAAGGTAGTTTTTGGTCGAGAGAGAGAGAGAGAGATAGAAAAAAAAGGGGTGGGGGGGGGTAATAAATTATCAGTTAGGGCAAAGGTGTTACGTATCCGTCTTTAATAAGGTACAGAGGAGCGATTCATATTTTGATCTCAAAAGAAAAAGTTAAATTAAAAGGTACCGGTTTCTTTAAACGTTCCAGGTAGTCATCTCCATTATTTATTCGAAGTGACTTGGTGGGGCGAGTTTTAATGGCGACCTCCCAGTCCTGAATTTGTTATTGTGGCGATGCGCAATACAATTGACACTTCCTGTTTCCGCCTTTTTGATAACAACAACAATAGAAAACAAAAACAAAAAAAACACCGCTGTAATCAGCAATATTCAAAAACTAAGTATTAATTATTTTTTTTTTTATTCTTCATTTTTTACGCTTCCCAATTATCACCTCAGTCTACAGATTAGTTTAGGTGGAGAGCTGGGGATTAGTGAGACTCCAGGGGTGGGAGCGACGGCAGGTCTTCTTGTCGCGTAACCAGAGGGATAGTGTAATAATGTTGCTGCGTTTGCCATGAAATTTATGTACGAGGAAGGAAGCATTGCGCTCTGCACATAGTGAATTATGCTTAGGCTTTGGGCGATTTGCGCTCTACCCGTTGTGTAATATGCCTAGGCTGCGTCTCCCCCCACCCATCGCCGGCCTTATTATTTAATTTCCCATGACATGGCAGTCTGGCGGGTAGCGATGACGTCATCAGATGTTACTTTCGCCGCTTTCAAATTTAAAACCGAAAAAAAAAAAAGAAGAAAAAAAGAATTTGAAAAGTTATGAGAATTTTGTTTCGAGATTTTCATCACAATTGATAAGCCGTCTCGCCATGATTAAATTTGTTTATAGTTAAATAAGACCTCCTCCCCTGGATGACGTCATTAGTCTGCGAGGTAAATACTCTCTGACGCAAGCCTTGTGAAAACAAAAGGACAAATGCAGGAGAAATGTCTTTTTACTCTCCACCAGCAGCTTTGCTGTGCCCTGAGACTTTTTGTTTCTATGGGCTAGCTAGCGCTATTTTAACCGATGGACTCTGCTCCAACCAGCCAGTACTGAGTACAAAAAAAAAATCAATCAATCAAAGACCAGCGATGCGTGAAAACTAGGCTTATACCAATCTCAAGGAGCTTGCCAGGTGTCACATCTACCACCCATATTTATCTATCGCTGGGTTATCGGATGTACCGAATGTGTAGGTGGAGGGGTGTTTAATGTATGGGTGGGGGCTATTAGCTTGCCATGGACACATAGTGAACATAAATATTGGAGTACATTACGATAAGCTATTGTGTGCTATACGTCAGCGTTTCCCAAACTGTTAAGTTTCACGGACCGGTGGACAAGTTTCGAAACTGCACCAGGGACCGGTGCCAGATTTGTTAATTACTTTTTCTTTATATTTAAACATCAATATTCTGGACCGGTAACGTAAGGCTTGCGGACCGGTGACGGTCCAAGAACCACCGTTTGGGGAACGCTGCTATACGTGACCTCAATTCAGGTCTCATTGTGACCCAAGGAGTAAATAATCAACAATCGGTGAATCTACTGAAGCATGCCTTATGGAATATTTGCCTTAGCCTTTATGTCAAATCCCTTTATTGAACAAAAGACAAGATGGGTTTATTGTGCTGACCGTCCTTGTCATCTCACTGTCTCCCAACTCATCTCACTGTATTTCAAGACCCCCCTCCCACTGTATTTTAAGACCCCCCCCCACTATATTTCAAGACCCCCCACAGTATTTCAAGACCCCCCCACTGTATTTCAAGACCCCCCCACTGTATTTCAAGACCCCCCCACTGTATTTCAAGACC
>CAXITT010000069.1:626691-657012 GCA_964033795.1 Lymnaea stagnalis
ACCCCCCCCCCCCACTGTATTTCAAGCCCCCCGTACGTGTGGGTGGTGGTAAAGACGTGAACTGAGTACCTGGGTGCGCCAGAATGGCGTGGTACAAGGATCTGAAATGGAAAGCTATTTCTTCCTGTTTTCTGACCTTGGGTTTTGTTGTGGGAGCGTGGTGACCGCTTGTGAATGAGACGAAGAAAGTGCACCTTGAGTCATTCAAAACGGCCCGCTTGCCCATGTGCAATAATCTCGTGTATAAGAAGCGGCGTTAAATCTCTGTGATCAGTGTAGAGTAGTCAAGATCAGTGCCACCGCTCTATCAGTTATTATCTCATCAGAATGAAGTGGTTTAATTCAACGTTAGAATACAGCGTGGCATCTATTGGAAATGAGCGAAACAAGGTATGGGGAAAACCTGACGGAAAGAAAAAACGCAACAAAACAACGAACGTTGCTGCATCTATTGCAATGGCTATCGTGGGGGTAAGGTGTGGGTGTGGGTGTGAAGGTAGAGCGGTAGACGTCCAGAATTCCAAAGTGCGACCTTGCCATGTTATCTACGATGACTGTAAACTTTGTTATCGGGGGGCCGTCATGGCGTAGATGTGGACAAGATTGGAGTGCTGACATGATCAGCAGCGGCTTAATTTAGATTCGGCACATCTTTAGCTTCTCGGGATGGCTATATCTTGGCTGTTGGGAAAGTAAGAAACTGGAGCAAAACACATTTTACACAGTTCGATCTGGATGGAATTCTATCTGCCTGTTATTTACATTCAAAACCCACTAGCCTTGGTAAAAGGTTACACTGACCTTTCAGTTGTGACTTGTGTATAGTAATACTCAAAAGAAATCTGAATGTCATGTTGTCATGGTTTGATTGGGTTGTTTTGTTTTTGTTTTTTTCTGCTGGGTTGTTAATTCTTTTTCGTGAAGTGTTTTCGCGGTGAGCGGACAAAACGTCACTAACATATATAGACTAACAAATATAATTCCATAAACACTGACGCTTAGATTTTAGGATATTAGAGCGCTGTGAGCATACTAAAATAGCATGGACACAAGCGCTATTAAAGTACTCAATCTTCATCATCAGAATTTATCACTTTTTAAAAAAATATTTTTCAGTGACTTTTTTTTCCCTACAATCGTTTTTAGTCACTTTGGGGGGAAAAGGCTTTTGATTTTGCTGGGTTTTTTTTTTTTAAAGTTAAGTCTCATACCAATTTAATACACTCGTAACCTTGACCTGGATGTTTTTGTTGATACCCCAAACAGGGGGATCAACTTGAAACATATTATTTAAATAAACCTTTGTTTCATCAATATTTTTAAGTGTCATTTTTGCCGAGTCAGTTCGAGTGCTCTTTTGCACCCTCCCAAACCATGTCCCTACTTTTAAGTTTGAGTTGAGAGGTGGGAAGGGCGGTGGGGGGTGGGTGTTGTTCTTTGGGATTTGTCCTGAGGCGGCGATGGGACTCTTGAGGACATCCGTGACATGTGTTTTGTTTAGATTACCATCGCCGCATTTGGACATGGCCACCGGTGTTGGATGTGCTTGTAGTTGTACGACGCTGAAGCTCATTGTACATTTCTTTTCTATAGCTGTAACTGCTTAACGCGTGCCCTCGTTCCACTTCTCTCTCTCTCTCTCTCTCTCTCTCTCTCTCTCTCTCTCTCTCTCTCTCCCCTCTCTCTCTCATGTTTTTTTTAGATTACCAGCGCCGCATTTGGACATGGCCACCGGTGTGGGATGTGCTTGTAGTTGTACGACGCTGAAGCTCATTGTACATTTCTTTTCTATAGCTGTATCTGCTTAACGCGTGCCCTCGTTCCACTTCTCTCTCTCTCTCTCTCTCTCTCTCTCTCTCTCTCTCTCTCTCTCTCTCTACCGCATCTCTCTATCCTCCTCGCCAATCCCACTCTCCATCCCTCCAATCCTCCAAGTAGTTTGGGCATTCAAAGAAAAGGGACTGCGTTGAATTCCCTTATAAGATGGAGGCTTGTTTCCTAGTCATAGGTAGTTATGTGGATATTTTTTTACTCTTTTTGCATTTCCGTGGTCATTTGGGTTCAAGAATAAATTTTAAATGAATCATCTTTATAGGTCTTGGTGTTCTCATCTGTTGTTTCATACTACGGGTGTATGTAGATGAAATGTGTGACATGGGGGGGGGGGAGAAATATGGCGGATAGGGTAGCCTTCACTGATCGATACTGTCGAGTCAAGAGAACTTTGGGAAAGAGATGTGACTGTGCTGGAGATGGCGGGTAGCGGTAGTAGGGTAGTCAGCCTTGGGGAAGAGATGTGACTTGAGCGCCGGCACATGATGTACTTTACTTGACTAGACGTATTAAGGTAGCCTAGACTCCTGATTAGAAGTACATACACTTCCAATCCTGTCGCGCAGTTACACTCTTATAAAGTACAATACGATCTTGGCCTTGAAATCACCGTTGTGTAGTGTAATCTCGCGCTCATAAATAGCTCTGTTGACTTTGGTAAGAAAAGTGCAACGTTCCCACATGTGAGTTCTCCCACTCCTTGTGAGTCGCTCGTAGTCTTATATTTCGTTTGATGTGAGCGGTGTGTGTGTCTGCGTGGACCTATGCGACACTTTGCATAGCAACTCTACACACAATCTTTTAAAGCAAAAAATCTCATAGTTGGAAATTTTTTAATATATTATGAATGATGTTGAAATTTTAGTGTCACATAACACATTGTGGAAAAACTTAAATCGCGAGGTTATATTCCAGAACCTGTCGCGGATCAGAAGCAATCGCGATGGCACGTGTCACTAGAAAAATGCTACTAAATTCTTATTTCTAGAGTTTAACCCCTAAATATGAGCCAAATCATGCTCCCAAATAAACCTTTAATTCCATTTAAAAGTTGACTAAGTACATGACCCGTTTAAAAAAATGGTGGACGTATGACAAATAAACAAGTAAATAAATGTTTGACGTAAATTCGTTTTTAAAAAAATGTACAGCATCGCCTGATGGCGGTTTGCCACATTTTGACATTTACAGCACGGTATGCTATTGTTACCCCTAGATTATACCAATTCACTGACTGAATTTAGTTTTGCGCTAACAGTCAGTTATCAAAACCATGTAACTGTAAACTTAATGACTGACGTTTCTTTGTTATTGACAGGGAGGGTAAACTAGGTCAACCAGGCAAAACGCCATATGGAAACTTTCAATGAAAATTTCGTGAATTCGCGAAACCCCTAAACGCGGAAGCACCAGAATCAGTTGTTGCTGTGTAGCGATCATTTCTTATGTGTCATTTAACACTCGGGATTTCTTTCTTGTGGCTTTGACAAGTTTGATAGACAACAACGCTTGCAGATACAATACCGAGGCTCGATAGACAACATCGCTGGCAGATACAGTACAGAGGCTCGATAGACAACAACGCTGGCAGATACAGTACAGAGGCTTGATAGACAACAACGCTGGCAGATACAGTACAGAGGCTTGATAGACAACAACGCTGGCAGATACAGTACAGAGGCTTGATAGACAACAACGCTGGCAGATACGGTACAGAGGCTTGATAGACAACAACGCTGGCAGATACGGTACAGAGGCTTGATAGACAACAACGCTGGCAGATACGGTACAGAGGCTTGATAGACAACAACGCTGGCAGATACGGTACAGAGGCTTGATAGACAACAACGCTGGCAGATACGGTACAGAGGCTTGATAGACAACAACGCTGGCAGATACGGTACAGAAGCTTGATAGACAACAACGCTGGCAGATACAGTACAGAGGCTCGATAGACAACAACGCTAGCAGATACGGTACAGAGGCTCGATAGACAACAACGCTGGCAGATACAATACAGAGGCTTGATAGACAACAACGCTGGCAGATACAATACAGAGGCTCGATAGACAACAGCGCTGGCAGATACAGAAGAGAAACTTGTTGGCCTAATATTCACAATAATAATAAGAAGAAGACTTTGTCATAATTGTAAACTTTGAGATTTGTGATGCCAAACTAGACTATATGGACAAAGAAATCACACAAACGGAAGTTTTTTTTGCCCCCAGGAGAAATTTTTGCAGTCGTAACACACGATTTTCGTTTCTTTTTTCCTGCTTATCAGTCCATGAGCTTAAGGTGTATGCACGATCTTCTTTTTGTTGTTTGTATAAATCTGTACTTTATAAAACAGTTGTACATCTTGATGACAAGATATACCTGTGTTAGAAATTAATGTTGCTGAGGTTGGGAGATATGCATAACATTAAATTACGAGATATTCGCCTAGAAAACTTCCGCATAAACGTAGACCAAAAAAAAAAATGCATCCGTTAAAATATGTGTAAGGTTAATGTGCAAACACAACTCTTTGACCTCATTTGGTTTTCACTGTCCCCATTTGGTTTTCACTGTCCCCATTTGGTTTTCACTGTCCCCATTTTGTTTTCACTGTCCCCATTTTGTTTTCACTGTCCCCATTTGGTTTTCACTGTCCCCATTTTGTTTTCACTGTCCCCATTTGGTTTTCACTGTCCCCATTTGGTTTTCACTGTCCCCATTTGGTTTTCACTGTCCCCATTTTGTTTTCACTGTCCCCATTTTGTTTTCACTGACCCCATTTTGTTTTCACTGTCCCCATTTTGTTTTCACTGTCCCCATTTTGTTTTCACTGACCCCATTTTGTTTTCACTGACCCCATTTTGTTTTCACTGTCCCCATTTTGTTTTCACTGTCCCGAACCGCGCGTTCTCAAACCAGACGTCCCTAACCATGCGTCTTTAAACCAGACGTCCCTAACCATGCGTCTTTAAACCAGACGTCCCTAACCGCGCGTTCTCAAACCAGACGTCCCTAACCATGCGTCTTTAAACCAGACGTCCCTAACCGCGCGTTCTCAAACCAGACGTCCCTAACCATGCGTCTTTAAAATAGACGTCCCTAACAGTCCCTAACCATGCGTCTTCAAACCAGACGTCCCTACCCGTGCGTCTTTAAACCAGACGTCCCTAACCGCGCGTTCTCAAACCAGACGTCCCTAACCATGCGTCTTTAAACCAGACGTCCCTAACCGTGCGTCCTTAAACCAGACGTCCCTAACCGCGCGTTCTCAAACCAGACGTCCCTAACCGTGCGTCCTTAAACCAGACGTCCCTAACCGTGCGTCCTTAAAGCAGACGTCCCTAACCGTGCGTCCTTAAACCAGACGTCTCTAAGCGTGCGTCCTTAAACCAGACGTCCCTAACCAGACGCGCCTAACCATAAACATCACTAACGATGTGGAGCAGCTTGTTTAACTTGTGATTGCTGCCTGGTGGTGTACCCCTCAACTGGGAATTGATTGGTTGCACCAAAAACCCGATCGTTACTTTGAACATTTTACCCAGGGATGTAACACATTGTCCTCGTTGTAAAGCCAGGCGTACACCTCGCCTTTTAGTTAACTAGCTCTATTGACGACCCTAGTCAAATGTAGGTTAACAACACCGGCAGGCAGGGTAGTGACAGTGGGTTCAAACGATCAGCTGGCGTCTACCTGCTTTACCCAGCCGCGGCGTGGCAGTCGGGGCGGGGGGTTGGGTTATGAAACGGGTTTTCCAGTACAAGCGGAGAGGCTTGTTTTCGTGTAGGGAAACATCTGACACTCAAGACTTAGATACAGTTGTAGGACGCGGAAACTGGGAGACTGGTCGCTGTAAGCACGCCTTCCTCGCCTGTGTGTGCCCTCTCACACTAAGAGGCGTCATTCCCCTCTTGTGCTTGTTGTTGAACTAAACTGTTTACTTGACATATTATGGTCGGACGTAAACAATTCCAAATCTGTGATTGGCTCTATCATTCCAGATGTGTGGACGTGGACTCGAAGATGTGTGATATTCTGTTTTAACTTGAACTCGGGCTGAAGTTTTAAGATTACAAAGCTGAAAGAGTTCAAATTGAATCACACTCAAAGTCGACTAGAAACTTTAAAAAAAATTTCCAGGAAACAGATTTGCCCCGTGAGTACAGAAAAGGGAGATAGACGTTACGAGCCTTCTTATGGCGGGGGTGGACGTGGTCCCCCTTTCAGACGACGCCGCGTTTAAGTGCAGAAAGGGAATTGTTGCGGATGGACGGATTCCGTACCCTTGCCGAAATTATCGTGTGTTCACAGCTCTGTGATAGTTTTCAAACACTCTGTGAAGAAACGAACAAAGGTTCAGCGACACTGGCGAAGAAGGTCTCTGTGGTTTAGACCAGCGCAGTGACCTCTGGTGGAACAGTAGGAACTCAGGCATTAATGTATCCAAGCTGCCGTGGATTCGTACGTGAATGATATTTTGTTCTCCAGCCCTGGTGTGGTGTAGTAGTGGATATTGATCAGATCCTGCTGTCGGCTCACAAACAACGGGAGGCAGAGATAGCCTGGTTTTGTTGGTGGGGGAAAATGCATGGCCTGGTGAGTCTTGATGGTGGAACGCTTTCAGAAAATATTCACTTGGATCATCTTATCGGTAAGGGTTTCCTTGTTTTCTTTGTATCCTCGGGCGTAGTCAGCGTCTTTAGTTTTCAGTAATGACTACATTTTTATTCTATGACGTGCATTATTATTATTATTTTTTTGATGAGATGGTAATGCTCAAGGTCGTTAAGTTATAATCAGTTCAACATTTTATTTTTATTGCTTGATTTGACGCTAATATAGCATATATGTTCTTTTTAAAATCATATTATTTGTCAATTACGATAGCTGCTATTCCCAAGGCCAAGTGTCCACAGTTTTCATCATAGATTAGTTAGTTGAGTTGTGTAAGCTTATTAAAGTTCCTTACGTAAGAAACATACTGATTTCTTTCTGTTCCGTGCAGATCGACTTCATCGACTGCTTCGATTGGTCCTGTATAGAATTTTCAGTTAACCGAATTCCAACAAAAGCCGAAAGAAAAGAGAAGAGATAAAATAGTTCCTTAGCACTCAGTGACCCTAACACTTCATCTTCGGTAGCCCAGCCCCCCCCCCCTTTTTTTTTCCCCTTAACCGTGTTGTCTCCCACCTACTGTACTGAACATAACCCAGGGCCCTTTGAGCTTAAAATAGATATTTCAGTTAACCGAATTCCAAAAAAAGCCGAAAGAAAAGAGAAGAGATAAAATAGTTCCTTAGCACTCAGTGACCCTAACCCTTCATCTTCGGTAGCCCAGCCCCCCCCCCCTTTTTTTTTTCCCCTTAACCGTGTTGTCTCCCACCTACTGTACTGAACATAACCCAGGGCCCTTTGAGCTTAAAATAGATATCTTGGTCATGAAGGAAAAGCAGGAAGGCCACATTTCTCCCCACATCCGTCCAACAGGCCGGTGTCTCGCGTCAGGGACTTTGTTGGTGTCGATTGTGTAAGAGGGGGAAGACCCCTGCCTGGGATTTAAATATCCCTAATCGTTGTACTAAAAGGACGGTTAACCTGTTTTGTTCAATAAAAATAACGTGTCGTAACTCATCAACTTATCGTGATGCTCATTGTGGGGGGGGGGGGTGTCCTCGCTCTCAGTGTTGTATAGGCATAGGACCAACCTTTTACTATATAAGTCAACATTAGTGAAACCACAGAATGCAGACATACGAGGTGACTATGGCAACGTGTCCCACATTACTAATTCCCATGGCAAAGTGTCCTACATTAATGATTCCCATGGCAAAGTGTCCTACATTAATGATTCCCATGGCAAAGTGTCCCACATTAATGATCCCTCTGAATAAGTGGTCTGTAAACGTCCTAAAACCTATCACGGTTGGGGGGGGGGGCACAAATAACCCACGTATTAGCCTATGTCCCCATCCTGTCTCCTCATGTATGACCTTAGTTTGATCTCCTTAATCTTACCGTGACTCGGTAGGTTATTAACCCCCACCCCCGATGTGAACAGTTTGAGAAAAGCCGAATAGCTATCTTAGCAAGACTGAAGATGGTGTTTACTCCTATGGTGGACATTCCCTGCTGTATTCCCCAAAGTGGCAAATTATAAGCCGGCGGAAAAAGCCAAAGCCTAAGTAAGGCTTTTGTATGGGCCTTCAACAACACAACTCAAGGAAACCCAATGATACATGTCTTAAACACACTGAATATATTGTAAAATAAATTTTATTTTTCATTTAAATACTTTGAAGTTTAACCCTTTTCCATTGTTTAATATATATAAACAAAGAACCACAAAGCTTTACAACAGATAGGTTAGCAGGAAGTGGGGTGGAGGGGGCTGTTCGCCCCAGCGACAGTCTTTTCCTTACATTGATTGCGGGGCGGCATTTCCGGACAGCTGAACATTTTTTTTCGGGGGGGGGGGGGGGGGGAAAAAAAAGATTGGCCTGCATTTTGGGTGGCACTAACCCAAGTTATGCTACTGGGCCTCACATGCTATCTAAAAACTGGATTCAGTAAATCAATCTTCAACATTCAGTAAATCAATATTCAACATTCAGTAAATCAATCTTCAACATTCAGTAAATCAATCTTCAACATTCAGTAAATCAATCTTCAACATTCAGTAAATCAATATTCAACATTCAGTAAATCAATCTTCAACATTCAGTAAATCAATCTTCAACATTCAGTAAATCAATATTCAACATTCAGTAAATCAATCTTCAACATTCAGTAAATCAATATTCAACATTCAGTAAATCAATATTCAACATTCAGTAAATCAATCTTCAACAGTCATAGCCAAATATGAAAAGTGTAGAATAATGCTACCCTTCATCCACCCGCCACCCCCGAGAGGGTCATTTACCATGAACTAGTCCAAAAGTGCAGACTAGAACCGTCCGGGGTAGAAAGTGCTGACAGGGATATCAGCCAACAACTCATCTTGAAGTGGGCCGGTACGTGGATCACTGTGACCTCGGCTGCTGTCACTTAATGGGGTCACTGGACGAAATAACACTGGGGCAGAGGAAAAAGGTGGGAGGGGGAACAAGGGGCTAACTATATGTTTTTAAAAGAAAATTATTTGTATTTTTAACAACTGTTTCTGAAATAACTCGATCTCTGTCTGGTTATGGAATAAGATTATTATAACTTGTTCACAACGTTTGACGCAACCCTTGCCCTATGACGTAAGTTGTTTTGTCAGCTCACTCTCTCTCGCTCGCCCCGCCCACCCAGTTGTTGACTGGATGACTGCTTTCACGGAACTTCTTCCTCTCGCCATTCTTTCTCAACTACCGGATATGATATGTAATGTTGTTCAAACGTCGGTCCCGTCATTTTAATATATTCATTAGTCAAGGGGGCCAGCATTTCAAGGCGCACACACCTTTTCCTTCCTTTCTTTCCACAAGGCACGCCTCACTCACCCTCCGCGACCTAGCAGCCCATTCCTTCTCTCGGAGATTTTATTTTTTCTCCGTTTGACTCGTGTTCAATTTCTATTATAAGAGTCATTTGCTTACGTTGAAGTACTACAAAATAATCACCAAGCTGCAGTTTTAGAACTGAAGACTTCAAATGTTTATAATAAAATACTAAAATACAGTTTTATTTTCGTTTTCATCAAATTTTAAATATTTCATGGGGGGGGGGGGGGNGTCCCGCCAGAGCCGTGTGTTCGCCACAGGCCACAGAGGTTGAGAATCACTGAGCTGCACCGTACCAGGACTAGGTCGTCTAGCTAAACGCCGACCTTGTCCCGGTGTGTTTCTCTTTCCGTGCTGTTGTATTTTAAACGCTGGCTAAATCTTGCTGGGGGGGGGGTGGTGGTTGTTCTGTTGTTGTGGTTAAATAGAGCGCTTTTATGTTGGCAATATTGATTGCTTCATTTGCAAAAAACACTTTATTTATAATTTATTACCTTTGATTTCATGGCGCAAGCATATTTGTTACTTGGGGACGAATCAAGGTTTCTATTTGTATAAGATGGCAAGGCTATAGCGACAAAGGGTTAAAACATAATTTTTAAAATTGTGTGTGTGTGGTTGAACAGTCCTGTAGCACTCATTGTACAACCGGTTGTGAGAAATCAAATACACGTATAGAATGGTCGACAATCGTCATGGGATTTATTTTTCAAGTCACAATTGACCAGCTCACTAAGAAGATAGACATAAGCGTTTACTTGACTGTGTCTAGCTTTCCGTTGACGTCCCCGGAATAGTAGGCTTGCACACTACCGTCTTGAATAAATTTATATAACTAATTTATATCGTATAAAGAATACCTTAACACAATAGACGGCGCCTCCATGCCGAGGAAAAGCTGCTCCCGTGCAGTGTTTCTTTCTGAAATTTTCCCCCGGGGGGGAGGGGGGGATTTCAGATTTTTGGGGTGGCACTTCAGATTTTTAGGGGGGGGGGCAGTGCCAGCAATTCCAGTTGATTTATTGTTGGACATATTTTTTCACCGGGGGGGGGGGGCGCGTTGGGACTCTCCTCCCCCCCCCCCCCCAGGGGGGGGGGCGCACATGGACCCCCCCTCCCCCCCCCCCCGAGATATAGCTGAAAGAAACCCTGCTCCCGTGGCGGACCAGTAAAAAGCATTTGCCCCCCCCCCCTCAACCCCTTTTTGTCTTTGTTAAGTACATTGAATTTTACCATTGAATTGACTTGTCTGAAGACGATTTGCGCGAATGCCTCCTCGCCCCACCCCCTTTCGCGTGACCCTGCGTCTCGCGGTTGAGGTGTACTGTACTGTGGACGATTATTTTTAACCCTCCGTAATAAGCGTTAAAGTATTCAGCATATCCATTGGATATTGACATCACTACCCGGTCAGTACTGGGAATTTCCTCTGGCGACTCGAACATTTCCAATGCCGCGATCTAAAAATAGGTCTTCAGTAATCTTTGACGTTGTAATCGTTAGTTAAACAAAACTGCCAACGGCATGGTCATGGTATTTATGTTACATTTCCCAAACAGACGTTCAAAACCACGTATGTTCATTTTTTTCATTATGTTATATTTCTTGTTTTCTTTAAATTTCTTGTTTTCTTAATATTTCTCGTTTTCTAAATATTTCTTCTTTTCTTTATATTTCTTCTTTTCTTTATATTTCTTATTCTCTTTATATTTCTTTTTTTCGTTATATTTCTTGTTCAATCGAAAATCCGCCCTACAAGATAGTTATTTTATTGATCCAAATAAATGGAAACTTTTTAAAAATTATTGACATATATACATTTTTCATTTTCAAAACTCTAACAAGCCATGGCCATTTAAAAGTATTTCCCAAGCTCAAAAAGTCAACCGTTTTATGCCATATAGCTTCTTTCAATTATTGATAAAGTGGACTTAATGAGAGCGATTATTTGATTATTGAGATTTTTTTAACAGCCGGGAAAGGGGGAGGGGGGGGGTTGCAAGTTGGTAGATTATGAAAGATTTGGGTACAAGTGAATTTTTATATGCTTAGTTCGAAAGAAAGAATTCGCCCCAAGAAAGAATTCGCCCCGATCCAGCTGATTGTGGTATCCACTATCACCCTCCACACTGCATACGCCCATTTTTGTTATTTGTTTTAAAAATGCATATTTATTCAAACAGTAGTTTAGGTGAAGGTAGTTTGTATATGAGCAATGTTGCTTGCTGTCTTGATAAATAAGTCTCTTAAATCGGTGTTTGACGAGAAGCGACGCATTCCCACCACAACAGGTAAATGAATGCCGAAGTTCAGTATTGCATGATTGTTGCCATAATTGCTGGATAACGTCTGAAATGTTTGAACCATAATGTGGCGCTGCAGGTGATTTCATAGAATGCTTAGATGCATGATATAAAACGTGTCCAACAATAATTTCCAAACAACTCTACTCGTCATCACAAGCGATGGCTTTCTTTTTTTTCCTTTTTTTTCAAACTGTTTGTGTCAAATGTAGTGGCGTCAGGGTGGTTTATCGAAATGGGGGGAGGGAAGACATCTTATAGGTTCCCCCCCCCCCCCCCCAGACATGCTCTATGGCCGCCATTCCGTGGACGCCTGACTCTAGTTTCCATGCCCATGGCACAAGTGGCGCCAATGCCAGATTCTATTTGACACGCCGAGGGATTCATTGTGTTAGAGTGTTTGAACGTTTTGTCGTCAGCGCAACCCTCTTGTGATGGTGTCGGTAACCCTTTACTCTTGATGTTCCTTCACAGTAAACCTCACCGGCAGGGGGCGCGTCACCATGGAGGACTTTGAGCTTCTTAAAGTGCTGGGCACCGGTGGTAAGTAAACACACCCTTGTAAATAAGCCGCGGTGGTTTATAGTCGAGCGATCCACGGCATGGTCCACCACTGGGGAATGACATGTCGGGATCGGAGGGGTGGTTTATAGTCGAGCGATCCACGGCACGGTCCACCACTGGGGAATGACATGTCGGGATCGGAGGGGCGGCAACCCCCCCCCCCTCCCCCATTAGAGCTCTCTGCCCTCTTAAGAAAAATATAAATAAATTTAGCATTACTTAAGTATTGTTTCCAATAATATATTTTGAATTGTCATTGTAAACCAGTGACCCCCCCCCCCTTCCGATTGAATATCAATATGTTATAAAGGACATGGAGAAAATAAATATTTACGCTAGCTTGTATAACTATTTTAGTAGGTGTCATAAAACCCATGTTAACATCTTAGGAGTCGCTGATGACATACTTAAAAAACAGAAATACCAAAAAAGTGTTATTAATGGTCAGTCGTGACACCACTATGCAATCAAAAACCCTGCACCACTTTACACCACCATCACCCTGCACCACTTTACACTACCATCACCCTGCACCACTTAGCACTACCATCACCCTGCACCACTTTACACTACCATCACCCTGCACCACTTAGCACTACCATCACCCTGCACCACTTTACACTACCATCACCCTGAACCACTTAACACTACCATCACCCTGCACCACTTAACACTACCATCACCCTGCACCACTTTACACTACCATCACCCTGCACCACTTTACACTACCATCACCCTGCACCACTTAACACTACCATCACCCTGCACCACTTAACACTACCATCACCCTGCACCACTTTACACTACCATCACCCTGCACCACTTAACACTACCATCACCCTGCACCACTTTACACTACCATCACCCTGCACCACTTTACACTACCATCACCCTGCACCACTTTACACTACCATCACCCTGCACCACTTGACACTACCATCACCCTGCACCACTATACACTACCACCACCCTGCACCACTTTACACTACCATCACCCTGCACCACTTAACACTACCATCACCCTGCACCACTTTAAACTACCATCACCCTGCACCACTTTACACTACCATCACCCTGCACCACTTTACACTACCATCACCCTGCACCACTTAACACTACCATCACCCTGCACCACTTTACACTACCATCACCCTGCACCACTTAGCACTACCATCAACCTGCACCACTTTACACTACCATCACCCTGCACCACTTAGCACTACCATCACCCTGAACCACTTTAAACTACCATCACCCTGAACCACTTAACACTACCATCACTGCACCACTTTTAACTACCATCAACCTGCACCACTTTACACTACCATCACCCTGCACCACTTAGCACTACCATCACCCTGAACCACTTTAAACTACCATCACCCTGAACCACTTAACACTACCATCACTGCACCACTTTTAACTACCATCACCCTGCACCACTTTACACTACCATCACCCTGCACCACTTTAAACTACCATCACCCTGCACCACTTTAAACTACCATCACCCTGCACCACTTTACACCACCAGCACCCTGCACCCCCATTATTACGCTGCTTTATTACCCTACACTACAACTACTACTCTACACCACCGCTATCCACCACACCCACATCCGATGACCGTGTTTTGAAATGGCTCCCCCTCAGCTTACGGCAAAGTTTTCCTGGTGCGCAAACGAGGCGGTCGTGACGTGGGCAAGCTGTACGCCCTCAAACAGCTGAAGAAGGCGACCATTGTGCAGAAGACGAAAACCACGGAGCACACGCGGACCGAGCGCCAGGTCCTGGAGGCCATCAGACAGTCACCGTTCCTGGTCACGCTGCACTACGCATTCCAGACAGACTCCAAGCTGAACCTTATTTTAGGTATACCTCATTTACAGCGATGCAATGTTGCTTGCATGAAATGTAGCTTGCGTTTCACTTTAACTCTGACCATTGGGAACGTGAATTTTATCCTTATGCCAGAAATGAAAAGTTTTCCACAACAAAAAAAAAAAATCATTGAGCAATGTTATTATTATTTGTTTGTTGAATCTTAAATGTATGATTATTGATAAGGTTTAGATCAATTAGGTTTTCAAAATGGAAGACTCTTTTATCCTTATGCCAGAAATGAAAAGTTTTCCACAACAAAAAAAAAATCATTGAGCAATTTTAATTTTTAAAAATTTTGTTAAAATGTAGTGGGTTTTGAATATGAAAGACTTTTATGTTATTGTCTTATTATGTTATTGTGTCATGATGTTTTTGTGTTATTTCATTATTGTGTTACCTATCCAACAGTGTTACGTATCACTTTATGATGTAATAATTTTCTCCTAGAGTGTAATACTTCTACTGTTATATCTGTGTGACCAGATTTTGTGAATGGAGGTGAAATGTTTACCCACCTGTACCAAAGGGAACACTTCACAGAAGATGAGGTTCGCATCTATATTGGAGAGATCACTTTAGCCCTGGAGACACTGCATAAGGTAGGTTCTGCACTGCCTGACTGACATACAAAGCATAAGACTCTGAATGTCTCTTTCCTTTTTGGCATAGGTATATAAAAATTGTTGGAGGTTAGGGTTTGTAAGTTTTGTCTTAATAATTGTTTCAAGCCCATCTGCCTCATATTACACCAAAATCCGATTTTGTTGTCATCTAGTTTATAGGTTATTATTATAGCTAGATTTCTAAGCTAAGCCAATGGTTGAGCTGTCAAACTGATTTGGTCTATCTCTGAAACTAACATATGCTCCCAACTGCAACAGGTGTTGAAGATTTAAAACATTGTCTGAAAAGTCAGTCAAGTTAGGACCCAAAAGTTACAATGACATGAATTGCCCCAAAAGTGCTGTATCTGGTATTACGGGTTTGGCATTGGGTTATGTGTAATCTCCTCAGACCATTCTGGAGAGACATTGGGTTATGTGTCATCTCCTCAGACCATTCTGGAGAGACATTGGGTTATGTGTAATTTCCTCAGACCATTCTGGAGAGACATTGGGTTATGTGTAATCTCCTCAGACCATTCTGGAGAGACATTGGGTTATGTGTAATTTCCTCAGACCATTCTGGAGAGACAGTTGAATAGGGGTTTCTGCTGTTGTTGTTTGTAAGCCACATGCTCTACCTGGAATATGACCTTTAATTGTCACATTGTTCCTGTAGCAAGGAGAGGAACCACCTTGGCTGTACAGGAAGCTTAGTGACCAAGACAAACACTAATGATAAAACTTTGTCATTAAAACTGCCCCCCATTTTATCTAATAAATGGCTTTGAGTCAACTCTTTCTAATTACAGGCCCCCAAAAGATAATTTTTGCAAAATTATTAATCACTATCATAAGCTAAATATAACCCCCTGACATTACAACCTATGACAACATATCACATTTCAAAATCTCATCCGTTTTACAAGACACTGTCTAAGTCATTAATCTTCCTTATTTAACCTTACGTGAGCCATGGGAGAGGAGAAAAGTGGGGGGTGTGTCTTACAACAGCCTAAAATTCTGTCAAAGGAACTGGGAAATAATAGTGTTGACAAAAATTGCTAGTCTGGGATTCATGTTAGCCTTTTGACATTTTTAAACCAGCATTTCTGATATTTTATCCTGCACAAAGTTGGTGGGTAGCATTTTCCCAGTCCTAGTGATGCCCCCTTGATGTCAAAACAAAATAAAAACATTCTTTCTTTTTAATCCCTTCCAGTGTTTGCCTTGGTGGCTCATCTCTCTCTTCAAACAATATTTTCTCATTTAAAAATGATTGCAACATTCTGTGGGGGAGAAAAAAAAATCTAACATTTTTTTTGTGTGTATAATTCACAGCTTGGTATTATTTACCGTGACATTAAACTTGAAAACATTCTTCTGGACTCGGATGGACACATTGTCTTGACTGACTTTGGACTCAGCAAAGAATTCTTGCCATCTGATCCTGTAAGTTTTCTTTGTTTATGTATATATTGGATGTTGAATTGAGTCAGTCGTGAAGTTATGGTATGATGAAAAAATAAGTTTGCTCTTTATTAAAATGACTTGCTCTTTATTAAAATGACTTGCTCTTTATTAAAATGACTTAAATATTAGGAATATGTGTTCAGTTGTCATGGACTTCCTAATAAAATAATTGTATTTCAACCAACAAGTTGGAGATCGCTTGACCGGGAAAAAAATGAGATCGAAGATCATCTTTAACATTGAATGTACTTTAAATTGATCCTTTCTGTTTTTGATGACAGAATCACCGCACTTATTCCTTTTGTGGCACCATTGAGTACATGGCTCCAGAGGTTGTCAAAGGCGGCCATCTCGGACATGATTTTGTAAGTTGGTCATTTTTAGCTTTAAATCCTTAAATTAACCGTTTGGTTTAAGTGTAATTTATTCTTACTCTAAAAAAAGCGAATTTTTTTTTGTATCTGCAGTCAGTTAGTCTATTATAATGTTAGTCAATAACAGCAATCAAGATTGATGATAAATTGTATTTTCCACTGAACACAGGCTGTTGATTGGTGGTCTCTTGGTGTTTTGACCTATGAACTCCTTACTGGGGCTTCACCTTTTACAGTAGATGGAGAGAAAAATTCACAGTCAGAAATTTCAAAGTGAGTATAATTTCTCAGCCTGGATAGGACAAAGTCTGAGTGGACATAAACTCAATACTTAAAAATGTCATTTTTTAAGTCTTTTTTTAAAATTCATAATAGGTAAGAAACAAACGCATGTATAAATTTCATTGTAACCTTTGGGTTATCTTGCACTAACGGAACATTTACACATCTCCACAGGCGTATCCAGAAATGCAATCCACCTTACCCTTCTCATTTCTCACGTGAGGTCAAGGACATGATACAGAAACTGCTGACCAAAGACCCATCCAAACGTTTGGGATCTAGGGGAGCTGAAGAAGTCAAAAGACATCCATTTTTCAAGGTATAGCTGCTTACCCTGTCCTTGCGCTGAATATTAAGGTCTGGTCATTATTCATTGGCTTTTAGCATGCACACAGAAATTTCATTGACTGTATGTAATTATCAAATTGGATTTGCAAAAATTTTAGAAATAGTTTAATATTTTTTCTTCCATCATTTAAAACTCAATTTAATATAAAAACTTTTTTTTTGTGTTTTTTAAATTTAATTAGAACTTCATTATTTTTAAATACAGTTATACAAGTAGAACAGCAACTGAAAAAAATTATGGAGGTGCCTTGATTTTTTGTCTTATGGAATATATAAACAGATTTTGTGTCCTAGTTTAATAATGTTTTTAAATTAATGTCAACTCTTGTAATCATTGTTATTACACAATTTAAGACATAGTTCTTATGGCAATTTTCAGTCCTTGAATTGGGATGACCTAGCCCAAAAGAAGGTGCCCGCTCCATTTGTACCTAACATTCGCCACGAGATGGACTTGAGTAACTTCTCTGAGGAGTTCACCAGGATGGACGCCACTGAGTCCCCTGCTATAATACCAAACATGGGAGAAAAGCATTTTAAGGTTTGTTAATAACGCGGGAGGGGGGGGGGGGGGATTTTAAAATGTTCTAATTGTAAAATTGTTTTTTGTTTAAAAATTTTTTTTTTTTTAGGTCTGAAAAAAAAATTGTTAAATGAATAAAAAAAAAAAAAAAAAGACATTTCCATAAGAGGATTGTAGGGAATGGACTGAGTTTGAAAAAATTGATTGATTTTAATATACAAGTATGTTTTAAGCCTCTCTTCAAGTAAATGAATGAGCTGTGTATTCTTTGCAGGGCTATTCCTATGTGGCACCATCCATCATCTTCACTGAGAACTCTGTCAGTGCCGACCTGCTACACAAGAACATAGAGCACCAACCTGATGATGCCACAATATTCACTGCTAGTCACTTTAAAGTAAGATTTCTCATTTCTCTTTAATAATAATTTTTAAAAGTTGTTCATATTATCTTTTATCTATACAAAAACATCATTTTTTAAACAACACCGTAGGACTATTCCAATAACTAAGAACAGTTATCACATGTCGACCACACATATGTTTTTTTCCCCAGAACTCTCCATTCTTTCAAAAGTATGAACTAGACATGAAAGCTCCAGCACTTGGGGATGGATCGTTCTCAATTTGCAGGTAACTAACTTGGCTTAGTTTTAAAATAAACATTTTCTTTTCAAAATGTAAAGAGAGAGAGAGATTTAAAAATAGATTTTTTTTAAAACAACAAAAAAAAAACATTGCCACTTATTTGGCATTTGGTTAATTTAAATCGCTGGTATAACATTGTCAGGAATAAGGTTCAATGAAGACTATTATTCTTTAGCCACAGATCCCACTGGGCATTTGCTTGTATTGAGTTACGTTAACATTGCTTTTGACACATTTTTAATTTAATTTTTCTATTTCTTGCCTTTCAAAATGACTTCACAACAAATGTTATTATGTTCTGTTTCTTTATCATTAATCACTAGAAAATGTCGGAACATGTCCACCAATCAAGTGTGTGCTGTGAAAATTGTCAGTCGCAGAATCAACTGTAACCGTGAGGTGCAACTCCTGAGTCATTGCCAGGGACATCCAAACATCGTCCAGCTGATTGATGTCATGGTGGATGAAGTAAGTAATATACGAGTTATATCAGAGTTGGTAGGTTTCATCTTCATTATATTTGCCAATTCTTAAGCATTTTAATGAGAGTATTATTTCATGTTACTTGGCAGGTCACTGACCTAACTATATTTTTGAAGTAACAATTTTTTGCTTACCAGGGGTACGTTAAGCATTTGAAGTTGATTTTTTTTATAACCAGCAGTCCCTAAACTTAAAATTTTTTGGTGAATCCTTTTTTTTTAAAATTCATTGCATAATGTTCTGTTTTGGTGTCTTAATCTTTTGGTAAAAACGTTTTTTTTAAATTGTTTAGATTATAATGCTGGCAGTGCTGTTGATAAATATCCATTTACTTGGTTGGTAGTTAAGTTTTGAAAACATTGATAAACTTTCTGAATGACTTTCTTTCAGTTAATTGCTATAAATTCACAATTTTGATGCCATCATTTCAAGTTATTAATTTTTTTTCTCAAATAAGTATCACACATACATTGTGATGGAGCTGTTGAAAGGGGGAGAACTCCTGGCCAGGCTGAGACAGAAGAAAGTCTTCACCGAGGTTGAGGCTAGTGAGCTGATGTGGAAACTTGTCAAGGCTGTAGAGTTCATGCACAGTCGCGGTGTGGTCCATCGGGATCTCAAACCAGAGGTGTGTGCCACAGAGATTACTTCACTTGTACCCATCCACTTTAACAGAATTTAAATCTTTACCAAAAAATCTCATTCCCCCTGGGATCCATGAATTACATTTTTGTGTGTGTTTGTTTAGGGTTTTTTTTTTTTATTATATCAATTAAGTGCAACAAAGTTTTAAAAAAAAAATTGATTGCATTGATTGACAGGGCCACTTCCTAAAGCATCATGTGTTGATAGTTAAAGTAGAAAAAAAAAGGTAATAAATCATTTAAATGCTGATTTCTTTCCTTGCCAGAATTTGTTGTTTGTGGACAAGTCAGAAAAGGCAGAACTGAAGATTGTAGATTTTGGATTTGCCAGCATGAACCCCAAAAATGAAACGATGATGACTCCATGTTTCACCCTACCTTACAGTGCGCCAGAGGTTCTCAGACAGATGACAAACAACAAAGGTGGCTATGATGAGAGCTGTGACCTCTGGAGTCTCGGAGTTATTTTAGTAAGGACTTGTATTTTGACTGGCTTAAAAAATGTCATATCTGAATGCCATTTAAAAACCGATATATATATATATATATATATATATATTTGCTTTATACATTATTTATATTTACCATGCATAAGTTTCTCAAAAATAAAATTATTTCTATAATTCCTTATAATATCATTGTAAACAACTATATTTCCATTAAATCCAACGTATAGACTTTAATGGAAGTCTACATTTAAAGCTAATCTAACACTAATTTGTTTGTTCAGTACTCCATGCTGTCTGGGAAGGCCCCATTCCAGAATTCTAATGGTCCCGACACTGCACTTAATATCATGCAGAGGATCAAAGATGGAGAGTTTGACCTGTCAGGACCCGAGTGGACGGATGTGTCTGCCCCAGCCAAACAACTCATTAAAGGCGAGTGAAGATTTAGTGCATTTTAAATAACAGTTACATCATACGGCTCCCTTGTCCATTTGTTCAGATAGATCACCGAGGGGGGAATAATTGTTATTTAATGTGTTTAGGAGAAACCCATCCGTAACAGGAGTCCTTGAAATTTTTTGTTTGGAAACTATGATCATTATTTGAATGTGATGTTTTATTTTGAAGACATGAATGCTTTTTATGATTAATTTAATAAATACAATAGATGATTAAGTTGAATTATCAAATTAATTTATATCACATTTATTATTATTTTTAGTTTTTTTTAAACTAAAAAATTGTGAAATGTTAGTTTATATTTAAGTTAACAACTTTCTCCAATCAATTGTTGTAGGTCTGCTGACTGTTGAACCAAAAGAGCGCATCTGTATGCACGATCTGCTGAAACACAAGTGGCTCAGAAAGAATGTCAGGTCCCCTGTATCCAGCATGCCGCTAAGGACACCTGGTGTACTCAGTTCACATAACAACGCCGTCAAGGACCAGATCAACTGCACCATGGAAGCCTTCCACCAGGCCACAAGAGATGGTTTTCGTCTTCAGGAGGTGGCATCGGCCCCACTGGCCAAGCGGCGCAAGCAGAAGAAACATTCTGTGGACACCAGAAGCAGCTCCACCGACAGCAACAATTCCAGCTCCACAACGTCATCGTGCGGTGCCCACAAGTCCCCCGCAAGGCAGTCGCCGGTGAGAGCTCTCTCACGAAACTCCAGTGCCTCCAGCATATCTCAAAGCTCTGTCTGCAGTATGGGGTTCGTCCCCAGCCTTGCCAACCTGCCGTCACCCCTGGCCACAACATTCAAACGATCCACCCCAGACATGCCACAGACCTCACCAAGTGCCAGCAATATCAGCGGTGCTTCAACAGCCACGTCCACGCCTGGTCCAGCCAGCACATCACCACCTCAGAGAATATCACCCCTGTGCTGTGAAGCGCCCAAATCCCCACTCCCCCTGTCTGTAATACACATTCCCTCGGTCGACAGCCTAGAGCAGGAAGACACTGATCTAGGCAATGAGGCTGTCCTCGCAAAAGGCAAGCGCGCGTCTAGAAAAAATAACAACAATATCATTCCTCCCTTTCGTCTTACCCGGGGGCAGAAAAGAAAATTAGAGAAGTCATCTGAGGAGAAAGATGATGATGAAGAAGACGGAGGTGACAGTGATTGTGTTATTGTTGAAAAAAATTATCCAAGTCATAGATCTGGAAAGAGTGCATTTAAACGCTTGAAGTCTGAGACCATTGTGATAGACTAAAGATATCTGTGTTGATAACAGAAGGACAATTTATTACGAAGTAACAGAGCACCATGCTATGTGGCTGATATATTTGGTGGCTCCCTTCTTTCAGAGAGTATTTGAATATGAAAGGCCATGGGAAAGCTAACAAGTCTAAAAATACTTAATACTTTTTTAAACAACTTTTTAATGAAAGTTATTGAAAGCAAGCTTTTTCATAGGTTATTTATTCAACCTTTTTTTTATCGATGACACAAGGAATACATCCTAGTCCAGACTTTGGGTGGGAGGAGATCATCAGCACAGCTGTTATGAGGATTCCATGTCAGGACTGCTTGGCAAGTCAAAAAGTGCTCAATGATATTAAACCTTGCCAAGACTCATTTTTGTTACCTAGTGATACATAGGTGATCCCACTACATGATACCAAGTGATACATGGGTGATCCCACTACTTGTTGAATTCCTTCAGCAATACCAGACTTAATTAATGATATGGGCTAGAATTCTGAAGGCTTTTCTGTCCATGTTGCCAATGTTGGCTCTACTTTGTTTGTTTTATTTTTTGTTGATGTGATGTTTTCAATAAGGAGTTAAACAGTAGAGAAGCACTCCAGGCACTTGAATTTTTAGAGTAATAAATGGCTCGATCAACATAATGTCACTTTCATGTTTTAAAAAGTATAACTTTATTGTTGAGTGTTACTGTTGCATATATTGATAGGAATTTCTCAATTCCTAATTTTGATGAAAGATTGGCCAAAATGCCTTTTAATTAAAATATATATCTACAAATGGCAAAACTGATGTAATAAAAATAGACATTCTCTGTATATTTACTTTTTTTTTTTTTAAATACATTTTTAATGCTGGAAACTATTGAGGTTTTAATAAATTAATTTCTTCAAGGCCAACATTTACATATAAAATCATGCATGTATTAAGTTTTTAAAAAAAGTCTTGATTGTGAAAATTTATACACTTGTATTAACTACAGAATTTGTTTTTCACATGTATTTAGGGTTAAATATATTTGATAAAAAAAACTCTATTTTGTACAAGTACTGTAATGTCTTCAATGTAATTTACAACTACAGCAATGCATTTTTGTCTTCTTAAAGCCATGTGATACACTGTGTCATTGTTTAGTATAAGGGAAGGCTGGAACTAGCTGGTTTTAAATTCTGTTGTATACTTAGGGCATCAGGCTGCACAGCTAATGATGCCAAATATTTTTAATTCTCTAATTATTTTAATTAAGATATTATGGAATTATGTCGATATAAAAATTGTTACACTTTATTTACAAAGCAATTTTTTAAGTTGTAAGGTAAGTTCATTGAGAGCTTAAGCTGTAAGTATTTCACCTAACATTGAATTAGCCTCTTTAAGCTCCAGCAGAGTAAACACAATAGGTGAAGACATATTATGTTAGAGCTGACTCCAGGAAAAAAAAATTGAATTTTTTTACATGTGTGGGGATACTTTGTTATGATGACTTGTCAGCATGCCATTCAAAATCCTACATGATAGACATGCCTTTCTGTCTTTTCATTGCTTTTTTTTTTTTTTTCCTTTTATCACTTTTATTTTTTGAAAGTGAAAGAGAGCTAGCTGAAATATAATTTGTTTTGACAGATCCTTCAAGTATTAAAAGGATCAACCTTACGATTGCCTATCATTGTGTATAATGTTTTTTTGTCTTGGTAATTTGAAATTCATTGTAAATTTTTTCTGACTCCCTTTAAAAGAAAAATCATGTCTTTCATAATCTTGATGAAGTTTCTTGCCTTAAACATGAGATATTGGACTGTGATGGTTGCCTTGTATGGTTTCAAGATGAAATTGTTGACATTCTGATAGTCCTTACAATAATTCTCAAGATGTTTCCGAGTTTTTTATTGCAGTGCAAACTCTTTGATCCTCTAAATTTATAGGATGGAAATTTAGACTGGGAAAAACAAATTATAAACATTGACTAAATTCAAATACCATTTTATTTTCCATAAAAGGTATGAAAGGAGCGTTTTAAATGGATCACTTTTTCAGGTTTGTTTACCTTAAATTTCAAACACTATTGAAATGCTTAGTGTAATTTTTAAATAATTTGAGATGTCCACTATTATTAGAAACTATCTACTTTAAAGATACCTGTTGTGGTAAAAATTAAGTATCTTTACATCAAGAAAGGCTCATATGCCTTGAATAAACATTTTTTTTGTGTTTTTAAAAAAAAAAAAAATTATAATTCTTTGCTTGTTATAATAAATGACATGTCTCTTTGAGTGACCCACATTGATTCGTAAATTTCAAAACAATCAACATCTCATGCCTGTGTGTGTAAGGACTTCATCCTATGAGATTCATAGGAGGGTGAATCAAGCATTTAAAATCCAAAATAAAAATATTAACCTTGTAATAAAGTATATTGACACATGCTTGTAGGGGATGGCCCTACTGTGTCATAATGGCTGAGATGAAATAAGTTATTCATTAAACACACAGCTGTAATATTTATGAGAGCAATTTTCTCTAAGACAGGTATTATCTAGATAGTCTTGCAATAGAATAATTTTTTTTTTTATTTGGCATAATTATTTAATGTATAAATGAAGCTATACATAGGACTGGTTCTATGGCCTCCAATGTTATTGTCATGTTCATGATTGAAAATGTTACTCTTCTATGATATGAGAAGTTTGTGTTTATTCGCTTTTTAATGAACATTCCCATTCAAATTTAATCATTGCCATATGTATCCCAAGGAATCGGATACTTCCTTACTGACTTGATGTGTTTTAAAAGAAAAAATTTGGATGCTTATTCAGCCACTTACATTTTTTAACAGTAAAAAAAAAAAAAAAATTTTAAAGGTAATAAAGACAGAGTTTAAAGGAATTGTAAATGTGCATGCATGGTAAATGTTCCATTTATTTTATAAAGCATAAATTTGAACGTTTTAGATCAGTTCAATAAAGAAAGGCACATTTTTTTTTGTACATGTAATTCATATATCAAGAAATATTTATCATCTTTAAAATCAATGCCAATCATTTTTTTAAACTTTAAAATTGGCTACGCATGTGAAGTGCAATTATTGTATTGTAAAGTTAAAGTAATGGAAGAATTATTCTATGGCCATGAGGAAGAGAAACAAAATTGTGTTCCTCAGAGATTCAAACATTTTCAAGAAGACAGTTCTGTACTTTAAAAAATGGCTTGCTGTCAAAGGATTGTTTTATTATTTACCGTACTTGATCACATAAATATCTATTTATAATAGGGTAATCAATTATTTGTTTTGTTGTGTTTTTTGTTGGGTTTTTTTTTTTTTTTTTTTTTAATCCCAACTTTTCAAGAATTTTTTTTTTTGTTTGGTTGTTTTTATTTTTTATTTAAAAATGGACAGGCCCAAAAGAGCTAAACACCTAAAGAAAAAAAAACATTCTTTTNCAACTGTAAGAGATAATAAGTTGTCTTATGCAGAGGTCCTCAAACATTTAACGTCTTTGGCGTTCCCCAGTCGGTTTTTTTTTTTTTTTTTATTTTTTTTTTTTATTTTTTTTTTTTTGGTTTTTTTTTTTTTTTGGTTTTTTTTTTTTGGTTGTTTTTTTTGGGTGTTTTTTTCTTTCGAGGTTCACATGTATTTTCCTGTCATCATCAATCAGTGCAACACTAACTAGGTTCTTAAGAAGTGCTTTACTTTGGAGCATGTTTTGTCAATTAACTTTAGAAGATGAGAAGTTCACACATTGCCGCCGTCATTTTTTTTTTTTGGGCAGGTTTCAACTAGTCCTAAAATATGAAAGTATCATTCTCTATTGGAACTTGCTGGGAGTTAACACTAAGCTGTCCTGATCTCCATGTGTATTGTTGTTCCTCCTCTAGTACCTCAATCTCTTCTGCCAAACAGTGGCCAAAAGATAAGCTTTAAGCAACAAGCCGCTAAGCCATCTTATTATTTATTTATTTATTTTATTTATATTAAGTATAATTGGAAGGGGGGGGGAGGGGGGCACAAAAGTGGTCTCTAATAATGTGTCTCATTATGAAACCAGCTGGTTTGATTTTATTCTTTCTTTTTTTTTTAAGTTTAAGTAGTTTGTAACACTCAAAATTCCATTTTGCTAATTCAGTAAAGCTTTTTATGATATATTTTTTACTTAAATTGGAACACTAAAATATTTGTTACTTAAGTTCATAAAGTACAAGTCATTTGAGATTTAAGCTGGAAAAAAAAGGTGCTCAATTTCAATCTTACTAACTTGTTTATTTTATATACATACAGAGAGAGGGGAAGGAATGGAGGGAGGGGGAGAGAGAGAGAGAGAGGGGGTGGGGGGGTCCAGTTTTTTCTACTAAGACAATAAAATCATTACACTCAGTTATGGGACTTTTATAGTTATAGACTACAACGGGCTTTTTAAATGAAAAAAAATTATTATCGCTCAGAATTCATTTCTCATTTAATGAAATTCATTTTATCAGCGTATGAAACGTTTTGTATTATAATATTCTGTCAGTTTTCATTGATTGTGAACAATTTTTTTAAGCTGTGGTTACCAATTCTGAGTAAATAAAGTCTTTCAGGAGTAGCTCTCTCTCTCATATGGCAAAAAAAAAATTAACCAATGTAAGAAATAACTGACAGGTTTGTTTCTATACCTTGTACTATCTGATACCTGAGAAATGTATACAGCTTGGCTGCCCGTTTGACACCCCCTCATCATGAAAGTCTTGAGAGTAAAAATGTAGACCCATACTTTGTGCTCTATTTCCCTGCTTTCCAAATCAATGTTAATTTAATACTTTTGTTTCTGAATTCACACTTAATGAGACCATGATAAATTCTGAAACCTTTTTGGTCTCTAGTTTCAAAGTCTCTTTTTATCCCCCCCCCCCCCCACACACCCACACATTTTATTTTTAAAGGTGTATATACACTTGGTATCAACTGCCGCAAAGGGTGTCACTATTTTATTTTCACTAAATTTGAGAATTCTTGATCTCAATCATCTAATTATATGTCAATAATTTTTATGGGGGGGGGGGGGTTAAAAACTTAAGATATTTTATACAGTCAATTGTATAATTAAAATGAGCTTGAGACATATGCTGTGAACAGCTAGATGTCTGTTGAACTCAAAATCGTAATGAAGTAATGAAGCTCTTGCCTGCAATACCATGTCATCTGACCTCGGCCAGACTTCATTTCGAACATTGGTTTTTATTTCTTTTCTCTCTACCATAATTCCATGATGTACAACTCTAATGACATGTCAAATTTTTAAGATGATACATTTTGACATATTATATTGACATCTAAATGTTTCTACCTATGCTGACGTTGGTTTCCGTGAATACTGATGTAATATTGTATATAAATATAGAAGATTTTGTTACTAGATAAGTTGTTATTGATGATTGTGTTTCTCACTCCCCCCTCCCCTAAGCATTGTCCCGATCTGTCAATGATGAAATGGAACATGAGAATGATCAATACAATATTTACCCTTGACCAAGGACTCCTCTCTTATCTTTTGGTTCTGTTATCTTTTGTATGAACTACTTGACTTAGAAACTCTGGAGTTTATAATAACAAGAAACTCTTTTATAAGTTTATACCTGTGCTCCCAAGAACTCAGGTGCTAATCCTCAAGTAGTGCACCTTCTAGCCTGATCCAGATCCTAAAAACGCGAGGCGCCCTAGATGCATACGGTTCCCTGGAGGTGTGATGCCCCCTGGAGGTGTGATGCCCCCCTGGAGGTGTGATGCCCCTAGAGATGTGATGCCCCTGGAGGTGTGATGCCCATGAGAGGCGTGATGCCCCTAAGGCCCCCTCAAGCATGAGGCCACCTAGAGGCGTGAGACCCTGGGTAAGGGCGCTACTAAGCAATGGCGTAGCTAGTGTAATTACCGTCCGGGATTAAAATATTAGTCCACCATTGTAACATGCTTGTAAACACAAATTCTTACTTTATTTTGTTGGATTCATATCTGGGAGAAGTAAAACTTTTTGACGAGAGTTATTCCTTTTTAAGAATTTTCCATCAAACTTTCGATTTGCATTTATACTATTAATTCAGGAATGTGCCGATATTATCATGGGTAAAAACTTGGAAACGTGCAGTCCACTGACTTTTAAATCAAATTAAATAGAAAAAAGTCGTTCAATATGTAAAGCAGAACGACTTTAAAAGAGCGAGTCTCTTAGAAGCGCGAGGCCATGGACCAGTGCCCAGAGGGGCCCATGTCTGCCATGGACCAGTGCCCAGAGGGGCCCATGTCTGCCATGGACCAGTGCCCAGAGGGGCCCATGTCTGCCATGGACCAGTGCCCAGAGGGGCCCATGTCTTAATTAACGCGGCACTGCTCTCGGCGGCGGAAAAAAAAATGTTCATAGTTGACCATCGTTTTCGCTTATACGTGATTAAGTGATTGTGNTTAAAATGAATCTTGTCCCTGGGCGCCTAACACTCTAGCTACGCCTCTGTGGTCATCCTTTCCTTCAATAACTTAAGAGCGTGGGAAAAGTATACAACGCTGAGCAAAAGGTGGAGAGACCCATGTGCAACTGCACAGCACATCATGGGCGCCCGCAGGGGGGAGGGGGGCACTTGCCCCCCCCCCCCGCCCCGGAGTGATTGGATAAAAAAAATTTAGACAAAAATAGAAAAAAAAATGTATTAAAGTAAAGAGAAAATAAAGAGAAAGTAACTAGGCTGATGTCCTGTCCGTTCGTTCACCATACAAATACGCTACAGTAAATTAAAACTACATTAAAACATTACTAAAAATTGTTTCCCCCCCCCCCTGAAAAGTTAATCGATTTGTTTTGCCCCCTCCCCTAGAAAGTTTTCTGCGGGCGCCCATGCATCACATATTCCTTATAAACAGGCAGATTAATTAGAAACCATTTGTGTAAATGAAGCAATGCAGGTTCAGCTTTAATAATGATCATATAGAATACAAATGTAGACGTTTGGGCAAATGCCTTCATCAGTACCCAAAAAGAAATGCATATTACATTGTATATAATACATGCATAGGAGCCAAAATGATCAATAAATTGATCGTGGGCCCTTAAGATATAGAAGAAGAAGAAGAATAGTATCCCACCTTAAAAATTAGAGAACAGATTAAGAGTGGGCCAAGTCCCTGTCAAAAAGCAAAGTTCAGAAGAACGGAAGTGAGTGGAAGTAAAACGTAAAAAACAAACAGGAAAAAGACATTGCATTTATATGTAAGCAGTGTTTCTTTCAGAAATTTTCCCGGGGGGTGGGGGCAGTGTCAGCTGTTCCAGTTGATTTATTGTTGGACATGTTTTTGCTCCGGGGGGGGGGGGGGCCAGTGGGCTTGGGCGGGGGGGGGGGTGGCTGAAGATATAGCTGAAAGAAACCTTGTATGTATGATTGTGACTTTGGTTTATATGTATATCTAGTCTTATTGCAGCAATTGGCTGTTGTTTGTCATAAGTGGTGAGATGTCGGTGAGTATGAAGGATTTGTAAAAAAAATAAAAAATGTTTACAAGATGTGTGTTGAAAAGATTATATTGTTTAGGTATTTCACAGGAAAGCTCATTAAATCGGCAGAGACGACCATCAAGGTCAGTTCAACATTTCATTTGCGTGAAAACAACTTACAGCATGATTCACTACACGATAACAAAACAATGTGCCGTGTGAAACAATGTGTCAGTAATATTTTGTCATTGTCATTAATGTGCTCCTAAGATTTTGTTGGGCGGTAGAAACGAACTTCAAATGCTATACCAATGCGCACCCCACAATGAGGCCACCACAGGTGGTATGCAGGTCACGGCAACATTTAATAAGTGAAGTGCAATAGTCGACCCATTTGTCAACTCTAATGTTAAACATGTGGCCTTACATTGGAGAGGCTAACTGCGGCCCAACAACAAGTTGTTATTCTTTAAGCAGAATGTTAAATAAAAAAAAGTATGTGCCATGATGTGAATCTGTGTAACGGGGTGCGGGGGGAGGGGAGGTATAGGATGGATTGAAAATGGCATAGAGTTACTGCGGTTTCACTGCCTCAATGACCCTTTTAAGGTCATCTAAAAAAAAAAAAAAAAAAAAAAAAAAAAAAAAATATTATAAAAAACTACCACAAATTAATATATATTTGTTTTTAATATAAAAAAATATTTTTGGGGGGAAGTTGGGGGGATATTTTGAAATTTAAAAAAAAAAGGGGGGGGGGGGGAGAGAAAAAAAAGAAGAAAAAAAAAGGAGGGAAGGAAGGCTTAAGATAATTAGCGTTTAATATTTCTGCCTCCTGTTGGACTTGCTATGAACAGATGAGACGCGGCAGCTTTGATCGTTCATCAAAACGAGCTTATATTAAATCAAAAAATAAACACTATTGAATTTTACCTTTTGAATTAACTACAGGCTGATACGTATTTTCAGAAAACAAAAAAAATCATTTTCGATTTGAACAATTTGAATTCATTTATTTATTTTTTTAATGTTGAAATATGTTTTGTTCTACTGCGTTGCCGTGGTAACTGTAGCGTCGGGAACATACGTCAACGAAATGGATCAACCGTTTGACTTTGAATGTCCACCTGGTTCAATCATCAGCTACATTTCGAGTGTCCACGACAACAGGTATGAAGGCAGACGGTGGGAGTTGCTCTGTAGGGCAGCAGGCAACACACATCCGTGCGAGGACAGTCAGTGGTGAGGTGTGGGG
>CAXITT010000069.1:657044-686634 GCA_964033795.1 Lymnaea stagnalis
GGGGGGGGAGGGGGGGGGGGGGGGGGGGGGGGGGGGGGGGGGGGGGAAAGCTTTTTAGTCATTCTAGCGTCAGTCAGTGAGTTTTTAGTTTTTTATCCATTTTCAACAATATTATTATCCATTCTTTTCAACAATAATATTATCCCTTCTATTCAACAATATTATCCAGATCTCTGCTTCTAATTTGTTTTTGTTTTTATTTTTTTTTTTTTTTAATCCCCAGGTTATGTCAATACTTTTGACAACCCGGTCTCCTTCAAGTGTCCCGGAGACAAGGTCCTCGCCGGCGTCAAGAGTTACCACGACGACAGCTACGACGACCGCAGATTTATCTTCCAGTGCTGTGCCATGATTGGACAAAGCCAGCACGGCTGTTACACCACCACTGGTGACGTCAACGCGTGGGACGGCAAGCTGACGCTGAGTGTTCCCATCCGTCGGGTCCTCAAGGGCGCTTACAGCCACCACGACAACGCCTATGAAGACAGGGTATGGAAATTTGAAATCTGCTCCACCAGATTTAATAACTTGCAACATTAGACTGCGCTCAAGTTTTTTTTTCTTTTTTCTTTCACATTTGAATTCTTAAGCAAAGAACCAACGGCCGAGTTTAAGGAAACAGCGCAGTATGGACTCAATACCACAGCGATTATAGTGCTCGAGTATATCATGACTATCACCATACTAAAATAAATAGACACATATTAATTGTATTTATTATTTATTGTAGTAGTGTGATGATGGATGTTGGTGGCTACTTTAGGGTGTGTGTGTGACACACTTTTTAAAAACCCTGCTGGCAGCGCCAAAAAAAAAAAAAAAAAAAAAAAAAAAAAAAAAAAAAAAAAAAAAAAAAAAAGAAAAAAAAAAAAAAAAAAAAAAAAAAAAAAAAAAAAAAAAAATTTTAAAAACCCTGCGGGCAGCCCCAAAAAAAAAAAAAAAAAAAACAACTGTAGCAAGGTGAATGTCTGGTGATGGTGGACCAAGGCTGACCGTTTTACTAAAATACACTAAAACAAATTCAGGTCTCGAGGACTACAGCTTTATTTGCACACTAAAGACAAATTATGCTGAAGAAAAAAAAGGGCTAAAGAAAAAGCCCCAAGAAAAAGGACAATATCTGAAAAGAAACAAATAGTACAGGCTAACAATGTCCTGACTAACACATTGAACAAAACAGCTAACAAATAAACAAGTCAAATAACTAAGTAATTACAAGTGGCGACAAAATATACTTAACCAAGAATGCAGTATACGTACATGTTATTTGTTATACACAATGGCAATGAAAATAATATTATTCTAAAATGTTTAATGATAAAATAAATCACGTGGCGTGTTTAATTTGTAGCACATACACTGTGTTAGTATTACCAGTGTGAGATGTGAGGGCCAACATAAAGGCCCAGAAATTAATATGGTATGCCATCCATCTATGGTGTCTATGCAAGAAGCACACAAAGCAGTACAGTTAATACAATGGTATAAAGTATGACCCCCGTTAGTTTGATACTTGCATCTATCAACCGCTGTGTCTTTTTAAGACAAAAGCAAATCGCAGAGTGACTAATTATATGCAATATTATCCTAACACCTGCACCATTTCCTATGTGAGAATGTAGCACAAGGCAGGGGTGTTAGCCTATTACACAAAGCTGGCTTACATTCGCTGGTTGTACACTGTTGTATCAGTAGCTTATAAGCACATTGCAGTATGCGTAACCACAGATACTACTTACCAGCTAAGTGCTATTTCTTATTTTTATACCGTTTTTTCTGTTGTTTTGTTCGCTGACGAAGGCTTTCTGCCGACACGTTCGCTGTTTTGTTGCGTTTATTTTTTCAGGTTTAACCCTACTCTGTTTTACTCATTTTATTTTGTACTTACCTGATTGCAGTCTCCCCCCTTATTACCCCCTTATTATTTAGCCTATGTATATGAAATGTATATAAAATATATTTATTGTAATTATTCATAAACAAGCCAAATTTAAAATTGACGCATGCATCGAATTTCAATCAATCGATTTTAGGGCTAATATTAATGACGGCTGCCACAGCGTCTTTTGGGTGTTTATTATAGTTGCAGTGAATTAGGGTTTAGGTTAGGTTGAGGATCGATTTAGGTTTCAGGTTAGGCATAGGGATCTATTTAGGTTTCAGGTTAGTCATAGGGATCTATTTAGGGTTCAGGTTAGGCATAGGGATCGATTTAGGGTTCAGGTTAGGCACAGGGATCTATTTAGGGTTCAAGTTAGGCATAGGGATCGATTAAGGGATACATTCGTGAAATTCGATAAAATAGTGGCAGTCGTCCTTAAAATTTACCGATTTCAGTAACGAAAGACAAGGTGCATAACTCTACGCGACTTATTCTTGATTAAGAGAGTAACCACCCATATAATAGTTGTCACAGGCACGATCAGACACAGTAACTCCTTAGTAATTAAAAAAATCTTCTACCAGCTGTTGACACTGCCATTACTTTTACCCTAAGATGTCAGTATCAGGCCCAGTTGTCTACAACATTGACAGTTGGATAGATGAAAATAAACAATATTTTCTTCCTCCTGTCTGCAACAAAATGATGTGCGTCAACTACTTTAGTTTTAGAATTAAATAATAATAAATTTGTATAGTTAATAAAGTCAAAAGGCTATTGGGACCCGGGTATCAGAAGGGAGAGGTTGGGATTTTAAAATATACCAATTATTAAAAATATTAGTGTAGGTTTTGTAAGACTAATATTGGTATCAAATGAAAGATGATGGAATGGACTATGACTATATATATATATATATATATATATAATATATATATAGGCCCTATATATAGCCTATGTCCTGTGTTTGTCAACTTACTTCTTCAGTTTAACTAAAATAAACTGCCACAAATGGCATCCGAATAGCATTTGTGGTAGTTCATTTTATTTAGTTCAACTGAAGAAGTAAGTTTAAAAATATATATAATAGGCCTATACAATTATCTTTCATTTGATACCAAATTTTGTTTTACAAACCCTAAACTAATATTTTAAATATTTCTGATACCCGGGTCCAAATAGTTGAAATAGCCACAGCCTAATAAAATAGCTGAGCTAGCTATGTTATAACTTAAAACCGATAGCCTGAGGCATTCTGCCCATACTTGTATCTACTACTTAGAGTACTAGTATGTACTCTTGTTCTAGGCATAGGCTATGTTGAGTAGTTCAGGGGTCTGCAACCTTAATCGGCTAAGAAAATATAATATTATGGCAGCTTATGGCATTACTTACATTATTATATTTTTTAAATAGTTTAAAATAGATATTATAGTGGCATCCGTCCGTCACAAGATGACGATGGTGTAGACTTCGCAGAACGAAATCCACACGGCCTGGGATTATTTTTCTAGGATTATAAGCTGGTTTCCAACAGCAAATCACCACTCTCCACGCTGCTGGATAACCCAACGGAACATCATGTGGATGAAACAGCTAGGCATCAGTGGCGTCGCATGAGTTGTTGGAATCTTTCATTGTACCAATATTATCTGCCTACGGGACTCCATTTCTGGATTTGAATTCAGAGTTTCCTTCTCTTAGATGAGTTACCATCCAAGGTTAACGAATCCCATCCACCTGTGGTGCTGGTGATGTTTTTGCTTGACTGGGCTTTGATGAGGATTAAACTCCAGACCATCAACTTGAGATTTGTTCAGTTTAGACCATTCGGCCACTCAGCACCTAAGATCATTATAACAACAACAAAAAAGAGCCCCACCCCATCTATCCTTCATTGGTTTTATTAACATTCAAAGATTTGCGGGATGTTCACCACTCTGACCATTGAGTAAGATTAATAAGAACATGACTGACATTGCTGACTATAAATCATAAGACCAAATACAGAAGAGTGAAAATGATTCATTTGCCTGATGAACATAAAATTTACACTGCAAATTGATGCAAGATTAAGTTAATGTGAATGTATTGATCCAAATAAATAGAAATGTTTTTAGATTACACTGTACATATTCATTTTCAGCACATAAATTAATATATATTTTAACAAGACACATTTTTACAATTATAACAATTTAAACACAAGGGATCCAAAGTATTTCTCTAGTTTAAAAATGCTCCATCAATGATCTTCCTTAGTGACAATAACGACTTAATTAGTGATCATTTAGATTTGATAACTGCTGGGGGAGCACTCTGGTCAATTTGTATAGACTTGGGAACAAAAGAATTTTTATATAGTTTGGTCCAAACTTAAAGAAAAAAAAAATCACCCTTATCGAGCTGATCTTAGGTATCTGTTGGGAGGAGGGTAGGATTCATGATTTAAAAATTGTTTAGTTTTACATCAGAAATTTCTTCAAATAGTTCAAGTGAAGGATGCTAAGTTTGAAATTGTTAAGAAAAAAAATTTAGAATGAAAAAAACCAATGATATATATTTTCCATTTTCAGGCATAATGATGGGCAGATGAAAGTAATGTATGTTGGTGGTCCAAATCAGCGTAAGGATTACCACATTGAAGAAGGAGAGGAGGTATAATCATGAAATATGTAACAATTTCCGTTCTTTTCTCTCATAAAAATAGTTTGAACACTGCTTTGAGTAGATCTCGTACATATTTGATGGGGCCCTTACCATCTTTTAAGTAAACACAAAATGTTTGGGAGAAGTAAAACATCACTAGAAAATAAAGATTGTATCCGAGTGCTGGCTTTTTTAAACTTTTGGTGTAGTTTTGATGCTAAGGATTGCATAGAGAAAGATCAATCCAGTGAACTACCAGTGTCATTGAAATAGCAGATTAGTACAAATATTGTAGCAAATGTTGAAGATTTCATGATAAGCTAAGCAGTTTGTGCATTCTACTGCTTTTACTTCAAAGGAGAGCTTTTTCCATGTAAGTCACAAAGTTATCAATTAAACACGTATGAAATGTATGTTACCTTCTTTTGTTTGTTACTCTGGCCATCCAACAACTGATGTTGACGTTTAGACAGACACTAGCAGGCTACTATTTCGTATTTGTTGTGTCTGGCTTCACTGAAGATCTTTAATGATCCGTCCACAGCTGTTTTACATGTTAAAGGGAGACATGTGTTTGAAGGTTGTTGAACATGGACAGCACAGAGACGTTGTGATCAATGAAGGAGAGGTAAATAGTTATAATGTTCTATTTGTCTATGTTTGAATCTGTTGATGTAACGAGCGAAAAGGACTTGAAGACTATTACCTTTTTTTTTTAATGCAAAAGATATCACATTTTCAACTCTCTCATTTGACATCACATGTAAATTGTCACTTGCACATTTGTTGTAAAGAAAATTTCATGTCTAACAATATTTTTATATAGTCATTTAAAGTCATTTGCTTAGCTACTAATACACTCAAGTTTAAAAGAAAATTACTATCATAACTATGATAAATCATAACCATACACACACAAATTTAAAAAAAAAATGTATTAAATGATAATGGTCTTAGGAGGACATTCATTTACGAATTAGGAAAGAAAATAGTTTTTAAAAAATATTTTATTAAATTAAAATCCTTCTCCCCCCCCCCCCCCCCCCCCAAGATATTTTTGCTCCCAGGTAAAATAGCCCACTCTCCACAACGCCAAGGAGACACCATTGGGCTGGTGATAGAGAGAGAGAGGGATAACAGTGAGCTGGATGGTCTAAGGTGAAGATGGAAAATTTAAGTGTATTTATAAAGTGCAGTCTGTTTTAAATTAAATGGAGTTGCTTTTTTTTTTTTTACCACGAAGATTTAATTTTAGTTAACCAAAGCAAGCATAGACCAAAGTTACTTTAGTTTGCAATAAATTATCTCATTGATATTTAACAATTTCAGATATTATCAAGAGGTGGATGGTGTGCCTACAGCAGAATCTCTCTATGAGGAATGGTTCCACTGCACTGACCTAGGTACCCAGCTGGGTCCCGTCATAAAAAGGTTACCTATCACTTTGATCATCTTGGCATTAGCTTCTCATAAATGTCAGCTCAAGCGTTGAGCTCACTCTGTCTAATAATTAAGTGCCGATATGAGCGGCACCAACGTCAGAAATCAGGACGAAAAATTTTAAAAGTTGCCAACATCACAGTTGTAAAGTTAGTCAAAGCTCAGGAGTTTTCTTTCTTCATTGCAGATATTTTGGCTCGGAGCAACATAAAACAGGAAAACCAGTGCCTGGTAATTATGATTATCTTTTTATCTAAAATGCACAGTAAATGTCCAAACAAAGAAAGAAAAAAAAGTACTCTGAATTGTTTTAAATATTTTAAAAAAAAAATTATTAGGCCCATGCATTAAAAATTTTTGTTAAAGATTGTAACATTCTGAATGGTTTATTTTCATTCACGTATCTGCGCTTAAAGAGTTTTAATAATGGATCTGCATCATTTGTAAAACTCGAATGACAATTTTTGTGAACAGGGACCATTCCAGAAAGCCCACCCATCATCCTTGACAGTGAAATCAGCATGCAGGACCCATTCAACCTGCATGTGTGGATAGAACAGAACAGAAAAGAACTGGACAGCAAGGGCTTCGTCCAACTCTTTGGAGATAACTTTCAGTTTTCTGTGAGTCCCCGTACTTAGTTTAAAAATAATAATCTACAGATTTTCTTCAAGTGTTCGCCATGTACATCAAAAGCATTCAAACACAGATGGATGAAGAGAATATTGAATGGTGTTGGTCACCGAACAAATGATTTTTAATAATACAAAAACAAATTTAAGTTACTTAATAATTTTTCCAGTTCCTTCTTATGTTATCTTGAAGCATGTGATTCATACAGCAGTATACTGTTGGGTGTACACTATCCATCACAAATGCTAAACATCCAAGGGGTTTATTACAGGTGAAGCTATACGGAAAGGGAGAAAATACTGGACTTTGTGACAATGCAGAGACTTGGATATGGCAGATGGTAAGATACCCTTCTCAGATGTTGTTTAAACTTTTCCTTTCTGAACTCCCTTGTCTTTTTAAAAAGGAATTTTTCAATTATTTTCACCATTTTTTACACCTCTTTAAGCTGTGCTTCCCAAACAGTTCGGTGATGTGAATATGAACAAAATGATTGCAAACAATGCTACTCTATTCTAAGAGCATGTAGAAGATTATTTTTCACTGCAGTGGAAACAGAGCTGATACTTTTATCTGTAGCATGTCAGAAGGAGATGCCTGTACTTTAATTTTTAACATGTCAGAATGAGATGCCTGTACTTGAATTTTTAACATGTCAGAAGGAGATACTGGTAAATGAGACCGAGTTTTTATTTCCAAATAACAAGTTACCCCACTTGCAATCAATAGGAGAAAAATATAAGGTAATGGTTTTTAAAAAAAACACAAACTATTTCTTTTACATCAGGAAGGTGAGTCAGTTGTTACTCAAAATGACAAGGAGTTCAAGCTTCAAAAAAATGACTCGTTTCTGATAAGAGTTGGGGAAAGGTAAAAAAAAATATTCCAACTATTTTTTAAGCTGAATGTCTTCTGCAGATATCAAAATACAAAGCCCTATATCTGTTGTTTGTTTTTTTTTCAGTTACAGTGATTTATTGCTTAATAAGAGTTTGATATAATAATCATTCACCGCTTATCTATTATGTACATAGCCTTAACTATCCTTAACTTAACACATCTCTTATTTTATTTAATAAAATTAGGTATAAAGCAGCTCGGCCAGAAGGGAGTATTGCCTTGATCTGCTACCAAGATCCATCTCGGAAAAAGTAATAAAGATGTGACCAAGAAATTTACAAGTTCATGTTAAAATTGTTCAGATGATGTTCACTGTTAGTCCCTGTCAGTCAGCAATGACAGCCTTCACTGTTTTGTTAAATGAAGAAATTAGATGAAAAATGATTATGAGTAAGTATCAAGGGATCTGTTGATGAAGATCACTAATGTTTTCAGTCTTTGAAGATTTTTGTGAAAACTTTATTCTAATGCAAAATTTAACCAGCCAGCATTTATGCAAGATTTATGGCATTTATTTTTTTGATGGTTTTGCTGCACCATTTATATAAACTTATCCAAATGCATTCTTGACACATATGTAATTTTTTTGGTATCATTTTATTCCAGTGTATTTCAGGGAAATTACAGCATTTCTGTAATGCATCTGTAATATTGTTGTTTTTAAATTTAATTTTCAGTGTTGGTTTTTATGTAACTAGTCCTTGGATCTTGTGTGCATATTTCTATGCCGTTATTGTGTCCATCAATTTCTGGCTAAGGGAAGTACTTGTTTGTAATCTTATGCATTTTATTGCCCTAAAGTGATACACTATTTTCTTGAAATAATTTTTTGTTATCAGTTACATTGAATGTTGGAAGATAAATAGTTATTTTTATCCATTTGGAGAAAAAACATGTATTGAGATGTGCCTTATTCAAATATATAAATGAGGTGAAATCCTCCCCTTGTTGATACTTAGCTTTGTTACCACCTAAATGCTTATTAATAACAACTTACACATTAATTATATAATTATGTATTTTTTCATAATCCTAAAAGTTGTTAAGACATACAAGCAGTCCCTGGGTTTGGGACTTTAGGGACAGCATGCTAACAAACGGTCTCTAAGGGGCGTATTCATAATTAGATTAACTATTCTGATCTAGGAACTGAGTAAAACAAATTAAGGTTAAACCTGAAAAAAAAAGGAACGCAACAGAACAACGAACAAAGAAAGGAAGACTTCATCAGCGAACAACAGAAAAAAACAGAATAAAATTTGAAAAAATATGACTTAGTTGAGAAGTACTGGCACAGAAAGAGCGGAGAAGTAGTGGTGGGGGAGATGTGTTAAACTTTTGAGTCACATTCTTTTGCTGTCCTCTGGGATACTACTTCTCAGCTAAGTGCCATTTTTTTTCTATTTTATTCTGTTTTTTTCTGTTGTTTGTTATTATTTATTATATTCTGGGATATAAATAAGCATATTATTTCTATTAGTAGTATAAGCCTAGTTTAAGTGAAGGAAAAAGCCCATGCATAATAGTTCCTGTAACTTATTTTCAGTGTGACTGCATTATTAGGTCAGTCCATCAGAGAAACATATAATTATTTATGTATTCATTGGGATAACACACGAATCAGACCTTATATTTTTATCAAAATGTATCAAGTTTGTAACATGCCTTGTAAAATAGCAATGAATACGGAGAAAGTGAATAATTGTTAAAGTTACCAATGAAAGAGTATTTTAGGATTATATATCAATTAACTTCACAAAATAATTCTTTAGGAGTAACAAAACAATTCTACCAAGTTGTTTTTTTTCTTTTTCTCTCTTTCTGAATCTTATTTCTATCAGTCCGGCATGAGTAATTTTTTTTTAAATTTCAGGAGAGAAACTAACTTAAAATATCATGAAATTAGAAAAACTTTGGCTTTAATAATTATGACTCAATGTTTCATCATTTTTGTGAGTGTCATTTCCTAATGACCACAGAATGATTGCATGTAACTAATTATTGGTTTTAATGAATGAATTATTGCATTGAAACATTATTTTATAAGGTTAGTTTTTAAAATTAATAATTAGCTTATAATGTTAATGTGAATCTTTGTACATTTCCCTAATGATCTTATGATAGGCCTACATACCATTAAAAAAAATTAATTAATGAAAAATTCCAAACAAAGTCAAACTTTCTTTTGATTGTGCCTTGAATATTGTTTGCATTTACAAATGTATTATCCTAATCTGTTGTGTATACACTGTTACATATTAAAATGTTTTTAGCCCATATCTATATATAAAATATACAGAAGATTTTATTATACCATAATTATATATCCACAATAATAATTACCGATTGATTCGATTGTTGTGAACGTAAAAAAATTTGTTCAGTTTATAATTATTTAAATGAATGATTTCAAACATGCTTCATATTAAGCCAAGTCACATGTTGCAGTTAACTGTTGTTATAAATTTTCCTGAAAATTTGTCAATGAACAATAAATATACTTTATATAACTTATTGTTACATTCTTTTTCTACAAATATTTTAATTTGTTTGGAAACAAAAAAGAGTTATTCTATTTATTGAAAAACAACAGTGGCGGTTATTGACTGACCCTGGATACCTGGAAATGCCGAGTATTAGCACATCTTGCAAAAACGGAACTTTGTGTGGGTGTTAAAAAAAATAATTCATCTTCTTATTGTCTATAATGTGTTCCACCCAACAATCTCAGTGTAAACACAAGGGCCTAAACATATCAATAATATATTTGTTTATACACTGAGACACAGAGCTACGTTGTGATTTTGGGAATACTAAAGTTATACGTTTTTAATTAAAATAATTTGTTGTTGCTTGTTTTGTATTGTCTTCTAAAGAAGACATTTAGCCGAAACGTTCTTTTTAACTGATTAAATTTTCTGGTGTGTTTTCTTTTTCAAGCCTAAACATATCTAATCTTGTGCCACTATACTATTTATTTACTTCGTACGGTTTGAACTTAGCCCCCCCCCCCCACCCCACCCCTCCCATCAGCATCTCTTATCATTCCTGTACCTATTCATATTCATTAAGTCATTTATGCATTTAGCTTTCTAATTAATAATAGAAATCTTAGCCCATATTTAATCATCATAAACTTATAATTTTCTTTACTATTAAAGAATTTTATTAATGTATAAAGCTTGGTTTTAAATTGACAAAATTTTTTTTAAGTTGAAAAGGACCATTCTCTGGTAGATCTCAGACTTGTCTCGGTTTAATTTCGTATCTCGGTGAAAGTGTGACCTAGCACAATTTAAAGAATTAAACACGAAATGGCGACTGAAATCATAACAAAACTTTGTAGCAAAGCAAAACTCGACAGAGATAGGGGATTTTCTGAGCTTGAAGAATATATAAGCACTTGCGACGAAGAAGACATTTTAAGTTTTGAACAGGACATTTTAAGAATGCTATCACAACCTGATGATGGTTGGGAAAGTCGTCACGGCGGTTTGAGTGGTGCTAGGTGTCTCTTTGAACATGGAAAAATTAAACTAGAAGATGAGGAAATTGGATCTGGTGGAGATTCCTTTGCTTACACAATGATTGAGAAGTCCATGCTGATGTTAGAGCATGACGAATTCCGTGTTAGAATAGCAGCAGGTAGGCCTACTTATTATGGTTATAATTAGAACTGGATAAAATTATCATAATTGGAAATTGAAATTAAATGATTAATAATTAATTATAATCAACTGTTAACTGTAAGGGTACTCTTCAGAAAGGTGGTCCCAAATTAAAATACTATTCTTTAGAAAGTGTCTGGCTAATAGCTGCTGATAATTGAAGACTTAGGCTAAATGTATTCATTTTTTAAAAAAATAATAAGATCACGATCTTCATCAGGCTCTTTAAAATCATCATCTCCGCCTGAAGAAAAGAAAAAAAAGAAGAAGAAAAATAAAGAAAATACAAGAGAGAAACAAAAGTTGTCTCTGTTGAATTGCTGTTAGTGTTTGATATTAGTATTAGAATTAGATGATGGTCAGCTGGCTACACTTACACTAACCAAAAAAGCACAAAAAAAGACTTAAGGGGGTTAACTACCTTCATTTTCATTTTCTAAATTATAAACATTTTAACATGTTTAAAGTTTTTATATTATGTATATGGGCTTAGATAAGTAAAATATGGTGGACAAATTTAATTATTTTAAAAAATTTTACTTCAGCGGAGCATATTTGGGGTCGAGGTGGTAAAATCATGGGAACCTTAGGAAAGGTTTTATATAAAAGCCACAGCAGCTACAGGTCTCAAATTTTGCATTTAATTAGCCATAAGCCTACTAAATATGATAACATTGAGACTTTGGGTAAAAAGATAGCCAATTTTTTTTTTTCATGTCCTTTTGGTGCTGTTTAGTTTTTGTTTGGCCGCGCAACTTTTTCTTTAAAAATATCACTTTCAATAAAAATATTTTTTTTCCATGATCATTTTTAACCTAAACGGCTCTGTCACTATAATCTTAAGCCATATTTAAACAAGTATACACAATTTCAAAACAATTGAACAGGTAGATTTTGAGAAAAATGAAGCCTAACATTTAGTATACCTTAAAAATTTTATTTTGAGAAAAACAGAAAATAAACTCTTTTTGGAAGAAATTTAAGTCTTATTCATAATGTAAGCAAATAAATTTCATCTTATTCAATATAAAAATCATTGGGCATGTTAATAAGCAAAAAACAAATGTAAACCTGTGGAAAATAAATTTTCAGTGACAAATATACAACACCCTCCCCGCGGCAAAATTTTTTTTTTTTTTTTAAATTTCCAAAAAAAATTACTTTGCATACCAAAAACATTATTTCAACATTATCATTATGATTTAAAAATAGCATACTACATAATTTATAAAAATTGGAAGATATATTTTTTAATTTATTAGTAGACGACATAAAAAAATCAGCCCCTTCAAGTATTTCTTGCGGCCACCCTTACTCTAACTCAACTCTGCATTTCTTTTTCTGCAGCTATTTTTTAAACCTCCTTCCAAATACTTCATTATTTTCTAGTGACCTCTGGGCTTTATAGATGCAGAAACTGTCCCTTGTATTTCCAAGTAGATGGGTCTGCAAATGGTGCAGCCACAGCCTGTCTGTTTAGAGTGTGGACACTTTCAAATTTTTTCTCAGTTTTTACCGCTTCGCAGGTTGCACAAAAAAAACAGCAAATATACTGCAAGTCTACAGTTTTTATTTCTCATCCTGTAGAAGGTGAAGAGACTAAGTACTGCAAGAGGCACATTGCAGTCCAGTATAGCAAACTTTAAATAGCAACATAGATTGTTGGCGAAGGTGAATCGCTGGGGCTGTCGGTGGCAGCAAAAAAAAAGCCAAGTTCATGCTTTCATGCATACCCGGCAAAATGACTGTCCCTGTCCCAAAATGACTCGGGTTGTATATCCTGAATATCTGCTACAGAGTGGTTGTCCAACTGGCAGGGAGGGGACAAAGCGATGGTTGAGAGTTCATTCTTCTTCAACTTGGCCGCTCTTGCCATAGTTGTCGATGTCTCTTCAGCTTAGATCTTGAAGCAGTACTCTTTGTCAATTCTTTAGTTGGAGGCATAACACTGAAGAAATAGCAATAGAGAAATAAAAAAATTGTCAATAAAAATAAAACAATATCATAAACAAAGCAACTGGTATGTCAAAAAAAGTTGCAAGAATGAACACACGTACCTGTAATTGAAAATAACCAAATATTATTATTATAAATAGAACATTTTTAATTTAGTAAGCCCAATAAGAACTAAATAGGTACAGTGCCTGTATATTGTAAAATAGATCCAGTCATTATCAATAGTCCTATATAGCCTATAAATATTTCAAATGTGTCTCCCCATGTGGTGTATGAGTATATGAGATGCACTATCACTAGTACTAGTACTATTTTTAGTATAGTATTATGGTATGATTACAATTACAATTAATTATAGTATAGTGTAGCCTACCAGAAGTAAATCGTTAAACTATTATTAAAATATTTTAGTATTACTATATAATATGTACATTTAGTTTGTAATGAGAGTACAACAGGTCTAATGTTTGTAATACACAGTTCACGTGTGACTTGACTAAGTTTACTGACTCGGTCTAGCAGTGGCGTCCTAAGACTAGACCACAAAATTACCAATGAACGAAATAATAATACCGAATTCAATTATAAAAATATCATATACAAATTAATCTTACCTTATTTTATGAAATCAATTGAAAAATAATCAAATCCTAAAACAGTAAAGCAAATTTTCACTTCGAATCGACGAAAAAGACATTCTCTTTGTTTACACGTCGTCAGGGGAAAATGTGGAAGGTCACGGCTTCCGTATAGGAAAATGGCGGACATGGACCAATCAAAATGCAGAGAATTGTTTATAGCTACGAATTGGCCAATCATCTACTTTTGTGTACACGTGATACACATGGTTTTTACGTGAATGGTTATTTTTAGATAAATTAGTCATCGGAATGGCATTCTTTATGCGGTGATAAGCTTTCTAACGATACCAAACATGATAGAATCGAACCGGGGGTTTCCGCGCAATCAAGTGTTGAAAAATAGGTCATTTCGGGTTAGGTGTGAACAAAAACATAGACCCCCAACCCCTTCAAATCACAATTATTATACTAAAATTAATTAATTTCATAATTTTTACTTTATTTAATGATAAAAAAGATATTAATCTAACAGAAAATCCAAGTTTTGAAGAATCGATATTTTTTTCAAATTTCCATTATTTTGTGACCCGTGGATCCCCTTAACTTCTCATTTTCTATAATTATGCAACAAAATCTACTGTCCTATGTCATAGTGATAGTGAGAGTGCATTGCCTTCATCAACTTTTAGTGTCGACTTTCCTATGTCGATGTGAGAGTGCATTGACTTCAACTGTTTGTATCGAAATAACCCACTGATGACATTGTACGCATGAAGCTCAATACACAAACAATAACAACACCAAATAATATTCACTCCCCTATAGAAAAAAAATCAACCTATTTACTTGAGTTCATATGTCATGCATGAAGCTGGCTGCGCGACCACCTATCGCACTCAGCACTATTACTATAAAACATGAAGAGTTGGGGGTGGGGGCTATTTTTCAGAGAAAGCTGGATGAACCAGAAGCAAAAGATATTTTAGGGATAATAGTAAGCATAGTATAGTATAGTTTGGCCAACTGAAAATTTAAGCAGGTTATGCTGGGGTAAGTTATTTGTTGGCACCATTAGGCTCATTCTCAATTATGTCTGTAAAATTCTTTATTCTATATCCTCTTTATAACTCATGGAGATTTTGAGTTATTCTTAGAGTACATAGACCTACTGTAATACAAATGTTTGACACCTTGTGAATGTAGATCCACACTTGCCAACTGACCAAACCACTCAAATTTTAGACTGAAGTGAAGCGGTGCTGCATTCTCTCATTACTTTTCTACTCAAAATCCATTGATGGGCTGATCCTTTAAAAAAAAAGAAAGTAAATGAAGAAGCAAGGAGCATAGTCAATGTGTACCTCAGAGTCATTGCTTACCTCAGTGGCGTTGCTTGGGAACCTACACTAAGCTGATGGCAAGCAACAGGACATCCAAGATTAAGGATCAAGGTTGCAACAGATTGTGACAAGGAAATGAACCTAAGGTTCAGCAAAGCAAATCAGAAATTTTGAATACTGAAATCCATCTGGAGATCAACCTAACTGAGCAACAACACCAAGACTTGAAAATGTAAAATGTTTACTAGGGGTGTGCCGGATCCGTTTTTTCCAACCGGATCCGGATTTTCTTATGCGAAATCCGCCGGATTCGGATCCGGATTCCGGAATAATCCGGATTCCGGTTTCTCCCGGATTTTGGTACTATTGGTAGATACTTCGGTAAGTCAAGGTGGACTACTACTTTTTGTGTATGGGAATTCGCAATCGGCGCCAAAAAATCCGAGTTTTTAATTTTCCGATGTGTGTGTCTATTTATTATTAAATTAGTACTTTCGATATATATTTGAGTTCCGTTCCATTTGGATAAGTGTCTTACGAGAGACGCCATGTTTCTACGCGTTCGCAGCAGGTTATGCAGCTCGCTCAACCTAATTTCGCCATGGGGTTGGCCACGCCCCCCTTTTTAATGGCGGAAGTTGACGATACTTAGGAAATATTAATTTATTATCACTATTTACATCAAAATAATTGATAACTTGTGTTTCAGAATGCATTTAAAGACATTTAAACTGGAATGTTTTAATTTGAGCTTTAACAACCCGGTAGAATCCATATTATAAATGATCAGAATTTACCGTGTGCAACACGTTGTCATTGGCAACCATTCACAGCCACTTGCATAACTGTATCGTAGTACTACCTCAGAGTTTCATTCATAAGAGTTTGCCGTGTGCAAAAACTATTAAACCATTGGTCAGGGAAAGCTTTAATTAATTATTCATGTGCCAAAGTTGAAAGTTTAAACTAAGTCTAAACAGTATTTTAGTGATAAGGCAGGGAATGCGTTGCCTTATATAAACTATATAGTCATTGCGCATGACGGGATTGGTGGAATGAGATCACAGAATGTGGAGATGCAGTCCATGTTAAAAAATGACAAACCAAGTCGTACTTTAAAAATTCATAACTTTAAAACTACAACAGCTAAAAATATGATTTTGGTGTTATAATTCTTTAAAAAATTACATCTTTTCAACTATGCCATTGGTTTATTTTTACAAAAAGTTTAAATTTTCTTATCAAAGTCCCTACACTATTGGCCACTATTAGCGGTGCTGACTCTAGCCTCTGGTATGTACGGAATATTAAACATTAAACAAGCTCAACGCTCGAAACAATCGATTAATGTATCGTGATCGTGTGGAATTCGGGAAAGAGAATTACTTTTATTTCAGATCAGATCCGGTGAGTCACAAAATCTGGCAAATTCCGAAATCCGGTATATTCCGGATTCCGGAATCCGGTTGTTTCGGATACATGTAAATCCGGCGGAACCGGATTTCACCGGATAGTGCAAAATCTGGCGGAACCGGATTCCGGACCGGATTCCGGCACACCCCTAATGTTTACTTTATTGATCAGATCTGATTGCTAAAAGGCCTGTAGCACATTTAAAAAAAACAGAAGCTGCAAGTTTTCTGAACCAAATGCCTGCGAAGGAACCATATTCAAGAGTAATAGGACAGAAGAAGATGAATCAGTAGAAAAATCAAAATATATTCAATCTTATACTTTTCATTTTCAATAATTTTAATAAACACATTTATTTAAACTTATAAGATTTAAACAATCCTCTTGAAACAGGTGAACTTTTAGGTGTGCTTTGCAAATTGATTGGAACAGAAGTCTATGAGAGAAGTAAAGAACAAATCCTAGGAGGAATTCGTTCAAACTTGGAGCGACAAGGACTTGGTCTCTCAGAGGATTCCTTGGAGTCACCAAATGACCAACCCCAAAGTATAATGTTTGGTTCACCCAGTACCAGTGCCAGGCTCATAGAAAGGGTAAAAATTAAATTTCACTGTGCAAGGATAAATATGCAAGAAAACTTTTTTTAATTTCTTTTTTTTTTTTTCTTTTTTTAATTTTTGGAGAGTAGTAATAATTTAATTAAAATCATAATCTAAGACTGCTAGATTCTTGAACAATGAAGAACTCTTGTCACTGTAAGCATCAATTTGTCTTGTTGCAGCGATGTAGTGATTCTGCCCAGATGCTCCATGACACTGCTGGGTGGAAATCATTGGAAACCTACATGAAGTTTGTACTATTCAATGAATCACTATGAATGCACTTATGCAAGTACTTTTCTGTAAATATTAAACCTCTTGAGGGGCATTGCAAATCATTTTAATTATGCCAAACATAATTAAAACTTAAAGCAACATTTATTTATTTATTTAGTTCTAGCACACGTTTGCAGCCATATTATTATATATTTTGACAGGTGCCTTCAAAGTGTAATTTTGGGCTGTGGCCACTTGTTCAATGACTATGTTGATCAAGAGTTGCTGGACCTTATCTTTGAAGCCCTGTTGCACACAAATCGTTTTGTTAGAGAAACAGGATTCTATGTGTGTGGTGCCTTGGTGACATGTGGGAAAAAGGACGGATGTATGCATTTTTGATATCATTTTTTGTTTATTAAAAAAAAAACTTCTGGAATTCACTCCTCTGATCTTTACAAAGAGCCATTAAAAATGACAGCTCTGTTTTAAACCTAATTACTTAGGGAAATAAAGGTCTTGTCAATAACCATGGGGTATTCTTATCAAACTTTAAAACATTCTTTTTAGTAGTTTTTTTAAAATAGTTTTCAATTTATCTGGGCTGTGCCTTAATCTGCCTTGTTATGTCAAATTTTCTAATCTTAAAAATTTCAGTTGAAAGTGGTAATGATGCTAAGCTCACTGAGGAAAATGCCATTTACCGGCATGGTGAAGTGTTTTCAGAATATCTTGGAAAGGGACTTGCAGATAACTGGAGTCAGGTGTGATTAAAATATTTTAAAAATGAACCGTAAAAGGCTTGAGTTGTGGAAGTATTTCTTTTCATTTAAATAATGATTAAGTGTTGTTCCAAGTATCCTGAATAATAACTTTAATTGCACATTACTAACATAATTTCCAGGTCCGCATGGCAGGCTCAGTAGCCACACGTCAGTTTTTAACCAGCTTACCAACTGAAGAAGCAAGAGAAAAGTTCTACTCCATCCTTATTCCTAGAATGTGCCTAAACAGGTTGGATATTTATTATTTAAAAAAAATATGTACATTACCTTTAATTAGACACATTATTTTAATTTTTTCATTTGTATGATGAATGACCTATGCACCAAAGCAGAAACTCATTTATTAAGCATGAAAGTGTGCATATTTTTCTTCCATTAAAATATTGTCACTCTGTAATTTTTATGTTAGAGTTTGATGGAATTAAAAAAAATAATTTTAAAGAATAAAATTTTTGTAAATTTGATATAGTTGTATTGTGTATGTGTTGCTTTATTTAATTTCTAGTGTCTTGTATTTAAAAACTGTGTATTTTATTGTATTCCTAGGTATTACATGGCTGAAGGTGTTAGAATCTATTCACAAGAAACATGGCGACTCATCACTCATGGGGAGGGTAGATTGTTGGTAGAAAAATATATCAAACAAGTTGTAAGTAACTTTAGGAGTTTCTTTTCTCTCATATCTTTTACATTTTGAACAAGTTCTTCTTTAAAAAAAATATTTGTAATCAATTTTATTTAAGCTATGATTTGAATTGTCTTCTTTCCTGTATCAGAAAGGTTTTCACTTAGAGATTTAATGTTTACAGAGGTATCCATTTCAAATTTAATGGAAATGTTTCAATGTCACCATCATCATAGTACATTTATTTTTGTTGAGGAAAAATATGTGTCCTTGTTTACTAATGAAGCTCACCGAAATGCTAACAGATACTCCACGTCATCATATTTTGAAGGTTCACCACAACGGGAAATACATTCATTATTTAAGCTAGTCGTAAAAAAAAATTGGAATATAAAATGTGTAATAATAATAATATTCTTTTTTTAATGTTTGTTACTGTTTTATTTTTGAAGTGATTCATGAAAGGTTTTTTTGGTACAGGTTGAGTTCTATATTGAAGCAACAGAATCAGATAACCATGCAGTGAGGGAGGCTGCCTGTGCTTGCATTGCAGAATTGGGATCAAAGGTGAATCTATTATGATCATTATAATTGAATTTTTAAAAAAAAATTAAAAATTTTGCATGCTGAAAGAAATATATAACTTAAAATCAAAATGTAGCTCTTATTATTTTTATTGGCAACTAGTTTTGTTTTCAAGATACATTAAAAAATGTAAACAGCATAAGAAATATTTTATGACAATTTTTTTTCAATTATATAATTTATGCTATCCTTTATTGTTCCATTATGAAATACAAAGATTTTTTATTTCTATGGATAATATCTTAGGTACCGTGTTCACACTGTTTGGGGGAAATAGTGGAACAAGATGTTTAGTTTTGACATCAAAAGACAGGACAATTTGGATTAATGCCTTATTCATCATACAAAACACACCAAGAAACAACAACGAATTACAATTCAAAAGAACTTTGTTCAGAACATTGAGATCTTCGAACACATACGTTTTTGATTTCTAATTCTTTGTTGCTTCTTTTTTTGGCTTGTCTGCTGAAGAAGGCATCTAGCCAAAAACGTCCTCTCAATTGTCCTGCGTTACATTTCAAGATGAAAACATATCTAGTTCCACTATGTGCTTTTTTAACCTTTAGAACTTAGTCCACGCAATTTCAATTGTTTAGCTATTGCATTACCAGTATATAAATTATCAATCTAGATTGACAAGTCAGCAGTGAGCCCATATGTATCAAGATTACTGGAAACTCTCTTGATTTGCTTCAATGATGACAGCTGGCCTGTCAGAGATGGTACATTATTTATTTTTGAAATATCATTTTCTATTTATTCCCATTAACTTTTTTTCCCAACAATAGCTATTACTGTACAAAATTTGTTTACACTTTAGCACTAGTCTTCTTCTTCTATATCTTAAGGGCCCACGATCAATTTATTGATCATTTTGGCTCCTATGCATGTAGATGGGATTTGCAATGTTTGTTGTTGCAACTAGTTGTTGTCTTCATTTCTTAATGGGAAATAGTTGTTTTTTGTTATTTCTCAAATTGATTTGTATTATTTTATTATGTTCAATTCTATTTTTATTATTATTTTTGTACTTATAATTTCAGCTGCCTGTATAGCTTGTGGACATTTTGTGCTCTGCTTTCCAGAAGAATCCAGGTAATTACAAAATTGAAGAATTTAATGAAAGTTATAGAGGTAATTTATTCATTCTCTAATTGTAATAATTTGAAAAAAACATTTAAATGATTTGTTTTTCAAGTTTATTTTTTTTTATTTAAAAAAAACCCAGATCATCCTTACCAGCTCTGTATCCACTGTTTTTCAACAACCTGCAAGACAACATACCCTCAGTGCGTCAAGGTGCAGCAGTAGCTATTACAAATATCGTCAAAGCTTATGGTAAGAATATTTTCTTTTATAATTGATAATATAATTGATAATAAATCATTTCAGTTAATAGTGATATTGATATATTATATATACCGGAGTTAACTCATTCCCTCCGGCAGCGCTGCTTCGGACTTAATTTATTTTCCTGAGAAAAGGGAAGCAACTCAGTTTTGAAATTGATTTATATTTTTAAAATATTTTTTTAATGTTAATGAATTAAGAACAAATGCAACAAATAATGAATAAGGTTTAATATAAATATAACATTAGCGGGGAAAAAATAACGTACAATGGCCAAAAAAATCGATTTTCGGCACCTCGGACGAACACATGCTACATATAGACGCGCCGTACTAAAGCACATGTAGTTTTAAAGTGAAACAAGATAAAAACTTCCGGTTTCTAAATTAAATTCACGCAGAAATCATGCCATAGCCGGAAGTCTCGAGGGAGACAAGATTTCATTGCTATTTTTAACTAAAAATAAGAGAGGTGTGTCGCTATGCGCCGGGACGCATTTGGACGCATCAGGAGAAACCCCCCGAGGACGCATTTAGTCGCAACCGCCGGGAATGAGTTAAACATAAAAGATCAAACAGAAGTTGTAGGAAAAACAAATTAGTAATTGTATTTTTAAAATAAATTAACACAACCTAAAAAGGTTTGCACTTTGATTAAATTTTTTCTTTAAATCTCCTCTGAAAAGGTGGCGCTGAGCAGGAGATTGTCTTTGCTAAAATCAAAGAAGGGTTTGAGAATATTAAAGATCAACCAGCAACCTCAGAGAAATATGAGAATGTGGACAAGTCACCTGCAACCTATGGGGTTGTCAAGCAATTAAGAGACAATGACATGGATCTGCACACTGACCAACAGGTAAGTCAGCGTACGGGACAGTTTGATGAATGAAAGATGGCGTTCTCTAGAAAATAAGAGACATGGATCTGGCCAACAGTAAGCCTCTAGTTTACTGGACAGTTGAATGGATATAAAAGAACATGACTTTCAGTTCAGAAATGACTTTTCTTTCACTAATGGATTCCTACCTGTTGCAGCAAAAACCATCATCTGATATTTGTATACACAGAACAAAATAATTTCAAACAACTCTTGACTTCACAAAATTTTCATTTAGTAAAAAAAATATTTTAAGATAGTTTATAACTGTATGGAGTTAGCCATGTTGTTTCAAATTGTCTGATACTTGTTGTATAGCATTCCTCTGTTTCAGTGGCTCTCAGTCTTGCTTAGCCAATAGCTATCTCTCTCTCATTTGACTTAAATTTATTTCATTATAATTTATAAGATATCCAGATACTCCCTCTATACCTGAAAGTTTCTTTCATTTATCATTTTAATATAACACTGTTATAGCCTGTGTGTTGACCTAGTTTTTGTTCACCACGAGCCGTGGCATGCAACTTTATCACACACACCCCCCCCCCCCCCTTTTTTTTTTTTTGGTTTGCTTTTGACGTCAACAATTAACTCTGCCATTCTTGTCCCCCCACCGCCTTTGATTGGGAAAGTTTATTTACATTTCCAAAAGGGTCCACATAGATTAGAGGGAGAAATACTCTCTGACGATTGAATTTCTAGACTTTCTATTCTAGAGGTTCCTTACTCCCTCACTATATAGACGGTCAGCTGTTACCAGCAGACTTACTAGACTTCCAGAAAGGTTTCTTTTTTTTTGGAAAGCTGCTGGCTTATTTTTTGGCAGGAAATTAGAACCTTCCAGGAAAAGAAATTCAAGAAATTGCATCACCCGATAGCATTCTTTAGAACAAATAGAACATAAACAACCTTTTCCCAATCAAGGAAGGGGAAGGTGGGGGACCCGGTACACATTTAATCGGTGATGTAAATATTTTTTTAAAAATGGGAGGGGTACAATTGGTGGACAAAAACGTGGTCAGTACACAGGCTGTTATAACAAACATGTTTTGTTACTGTCTGTTGTTTATTGTAACATGGTTTTTTTATGGTATTTTTATTTAAGATGTACTCGTGTGGATCTCTAGCACCTAAGATGGGGAGAGGAGGTGGATGTATGGATCACAAATTTAGAAAACCTCCACAGCCATGGGAATTGGCTGATGGGTAAGTTGAATGATTGAACTACCATCATTCCATAGACAGCACCTTGAGCTATTGGAAGTGTTCGCTCAAATCAGGGGTTCTTACCCTGTGGTCTATCTAAATTTCTTTTGTAATTGTATTTTATGCATTTAAAAACTTAATTCTAAGAGGTTTTTCATCTTATTGGCAAAGGGGGTCCGCTGGACCAAAAGAAAAAATGTTTAAAAAGATAATTTTTCTAAAAAAATTGCTTTTGTCTAAGTTCTAACAAACGGTTAAAATTTTAAAATTTTATTGGATGTATCATTAATCCATCTATAGCTTTATTCAGAAGGAGAATTAAACTGTATGGTAATTAAAGCTCTTTATCTTGTCCAAATTGTATATCTAGCTGTGTCCACCTTCTGGCTGAATTGAGTCATGTCCCATCAGTGAATGGTCAAGTCAGTAAAATGATTCCTGTCTTGGTCAAGGCATGTAATATGAAATCTTACACACACTATCCTAACTTCCTGGAGACAGTGTGCAAACAGGTAATTTTATCCAACTGAATATAAACCATTAATTAGACATTTCTCCAAACACAAGTGCAATATTTTGCACATAAAAGCACTTCTAGCAGCCAGAAAGTTAATGTTAGATGGTGCCAATACTGGTTAATGTTAGGTATTTCTTAATTGCCCATTCTGGTTATTAATGTTAAGTATTGCTTACTTTCAAATTCTGGTTAATGTTAGGTATTGCCCAATCTGGTTAACATTAGGTATTGACAATTTTGGTTAGTGTTAGGTATTGACAATTCATGTTAATGTTAGGTTAGCGTCTACTTTCGAACGCTGGTCCACTGAATATATCTCCCTGGCATGGAACTGCTTTAACAAAAAGAAGAAAAAAGTCATAACCTTATACATAAATATTCTCACATAAATTCTTATGTTTAAAAAGTATGAGGGCCGTCCATATAGTACATGCCCAGGGGGGGGGGGGGGGGGGGGGATTTTTCAAAGATATTATGGCCGAAGGGGGTTTTGGCAAATTTACAAATTCTACAAAAATCATCCTGATGTTCTGACAGTCCAAAAATAGCATATTTATATCTCTGATGCTGTTAAAATATCAAGCAATTTTTTATGGAAATTTTGTCATAATTTTGCCTTGTGAACTTACTAGATTTCACTTTAATACTACCCTGTATTATTAGTATTACAGTAATATTTAGTCCACAGTATGATCAACACGTGTGTAATGTATTATGTTCGGCTACACCAGTGGTTCCTAAAATTCTTTTATTCCTGGCCAAATTTATTTTTTCACCAGGAGTCCTGGTGTTAAATTTATTTTTTCACCAGGAGTCCTGGTGTTAAATTCTAACAAGGACACAATAGCGAATGCATTCAACAAATAAATAAAGTAAACATTCAGGTAAAAATCAATAAAACATATGTGTAGGTCAATAAGCGTCCCCTAGTAAATGCAAACAGTTGTTACTCAAGCGAGCTACTGGATATAAAAGTGGAAAATAAAATGATGAAAATCGGGAAATATTTTGTGATGCCCCTGTGAGGTAGCTGCAGCAACCCAGGACAGGGCCATGGTGAGGAAAAATGGTGGCTAGGGTGAGGCTGGAAAATAGTGCCCTTCAATATATAGAAAAAAGTGCCCCTGGGATGGACCAATAAAAAGATGGTTTTATCCCCCCTTGTCTTAATGAAAGAAATGGGATTTTACTGTTTAATTCATTATTTAGGCCCCACTAATTTGACTTTACTTTTTTGAATGCATATTATACAGATGACCCTTTGTTTGTCATCCGTGTAGGTGAACTTGAGAAATACTTTACTGTTTTTTTAACACATGGCTTGTTTCTTTTTCAGCTTTTAAATATTGCAGAAGGACTTGGAAAACGACCATTTAAAATGTTTTTGGAAATGTTTTTAGATTACATATTTGAAGCACTGGTAAGACTTACTCACATGATAAAAATTATTATTTCTGCAGTGTGCATATAATATTCACAAAAGATGAAATGTTTCAATTTTTTTTTTTTTTAATATATACACTTTCAATTTTGTATTTCTTTTTAAAAATATAATGTTCTAATTGAGAAAAATTTCTTTTTCGAGACTTAAAAATTTTTTTTTTAATTGTGTTTCATTTCATACAATAATTCCAAAAATATGTGAAATGATGTTTCAAATTTTTTTTTTAATGGGTGAATGTTTTTTCACTTAAACACTTAAAATCAAAATTTATAAATGATCACATTGCCTCCACGCTCATGCATCGACCAAATTTTTATGTTACAGTTGGGTTGTTTTTTTTTGTATGAGCACTGATGTGTCAATAAATGTAGTAACTTGTGCCACGCAGGACAGTGATGTTGCCCTAACCTCAGCAGCTGCCAGCCAATGCATCATTAGCTTGAGTGGCTTCCTGGGACCAGGGATCTTCAGAGGGAGGATAGAAAGCTACAACAGCTCGTAAGTAGAAACTTCATCCAGTATATAGCAATGCTGACATCTTTGTTCTTTTTTTTTTTAAGTCCCCCGAGTTAATGAAGTTAGGAACTGCCATCAAATCATCCCCAAATCTGTGTGCTAAAGAGTGATTAAGCAACTGATGCTCATAGTCATCTCCAGTCTTGTCCTATGAAAGAGCAGCTTGCTGCAGCTTAGTATATTTTAAAGATTTGTTTCATGCATTTACATTCACAGTTTTGGTTCTTGAGGTGGCCACCATTTCTTCCCATTTGTTGTAAGGAAATAAAATCAATGAACAATAAATTACTCATCTCCTCCCAGCATTTACATGCACAGTTTTGGTTCTTGAGGCGGCCACCATTTCTTCCCATTTGTTGTAAGAAAATAAAATCAATGAACAATAAATTACTCATCTCCTCCCAGCATTTACATGCACAGTTTTGGTTCTTGAGGCGGCCACCATTTCTTCCCATTTGTTGTAAGGAAATAAAATCAATGAACAATAAATTACTCATCTCCTCCCATGCACAGTTTTGGTTCTTGAGGCGGCCACCATTTCTTCCCATTTGTTGTAAGGAAATAAAATCAATGAACAATAAATTACTCATCTCCTCCCAGCATCATTCTTGCCTCCTAAGAGTTATTTCTTTTCTTTATTATAAAATTGGATTGTTGTCTATTCTTTGTGAGTTCTAGAAATGCATACTTATTTATTCTTGTAATGCGCCCCATGCAATATAACTACCTTAAAGGTAGTTTACTGATTATTTTTCAAAATTATTTTCATTGCAGTCTGTAACTGTAACATGTGTTGGAAAAGTATGTCTTTATACATTACAATCACAGTGCTTGTCCAAAAATTAAAAATAGCTTGATGTGTGAATGTTTCTCTACTTTCAGGTACCTTTCAAAATACGACTCCTTGCCAGGACTTCCCCAGTAGCTGCCATTTCTGTAGGACTGAGTATCAAGCAGTATTATGTGTCCAGTACATTAGTAGAGCAACACAGATATTTTGATGATGTATATATATGTCTATTTGAGGTGCATAGAGCATTGAATTGCTTTTGCTTTCAGGGCTGAATAATGTCTTTAATGAGCTAGTCTTCTTCATAGAATCCCATATCCATTGGGAAACTTGTGTTTAAAAAAAAAATGAATTTAAATACAGCTAAGTGGATTGTGATTTCTTTCATTGGGGACAGTACTAAAGCCTTTTGAACAACTGACAAGAGCAGCAGGGGACATTTTTGCAAGCAACATTGCCAGCCAATCAAGCAGTCTTGCTGTATCCTGCAGATGGAAATTGGGGATGATGCACTAGCATAAGAACAAGCAGCATATCCCCCCCCCCCCCCCCCCCCGGCGGTGGGATTTTGAAAGCAATTGTGTTTTCTTACTATAATCTCATGACATAGATCAAATCCCCCTAGTTATAAAAGGTGATGTTTTTACATGCCAGCCAGAGGTTTTCATAGTTATTGCTCCTATATTCTAACCAAAACAGTCATTAAAATATTTCCACTTTAATTAAAACAATAATTGTGTAAATAAGCTGATGGTTGCTTTAAGTTTGCCTCATTTTTCAAGGAAGTTGAATTCTTGAATAACAAAACAAAATATGGTTATGTGCTGAATGTGTTCAAAATAAAAATGTTAGAAAATAAAATGTTAGAAAATAATGTTCAAATATGGTCCACATCTGTGTTCCCCAAACTTTTAAGTTTGGTGGACAAGTTTCAAAATTGTGCCACAGACCGATGTCAGATTAATTAATTGTATTTTCTTTTTATTTGACCATAAATTATTCATGTTGAGGGAAACCGGCAACGTTAGACTGGCGGACTGGTGTCGGTCACCAAACCCAACTTTTTGGAAACATTGGTCTAGATATCTTGAATATTCTTCCTTCATGGCTTTAAAAATGTTTAAAACAAAAGGATGAAAGCACACATGTGGTAGAAATTCTGTATTTACAAACAGATAATAATTTTGTGTATGGCAATTAAATTTGTTTATTGCATAGATTATCACATACTGTTCTGGGCTAATATGTTGATTCCTCATGGATTCATAATAAACGTTAATGTTATTTGTTATTGAAACGATCCTGGCCGAGCCGCACTCATTACTCTGAAATCTTAATACAATCATCCATCAGTAAATATAACTCATTCACACTTGTAAAGTGACACTATCGAAAAGAGACTTTAATCCAACTGCTCATACAATGAGAATGTGGTAATCTGTTTACTAGGAAACATGTTGGTTACCTCAAGGTCATGAACAAAAGCATTTGCAGATGCTTTCATTTTCATTATTGTTTTTATGCATATTAAATTAACATACTGGCATAAGCTAAATAGAAATTGAAATGAAAGAACACATTATAAATAATGCAATGTTTATCATGGTCTGATACTGGTAGGGTTTAGGTGATTGAGAGGTGTAGACAGAGTCTGTGGCGTTTGGGGGAGGAGAGTTTCTATCTACTTAATGTACCTACTTCTATTTTTCCAGTTTTTTTGTTTTGTTTTTTTAAAAAGGCTGCAATGATCTACTGGAAGGGGCTGGCTAATAACTCTTGCCTCCTGCATGTCAGGATGGAATGTTATCTCCCTCATATTATGATTTAAGTTACAGCACAGCAGAGACATGCTTTTTTTTTTTCCTTTTCCCCACTGTTAGATTCCTTTCCCCATGGCTTTGAGTGATGCATGACAATAAATTGATGTAGACCCACTGTATTTCGTGTTACCAAATGCTGAGACCTACACTGACCATGGGGGTCAGCTGCATTGAGCATTCCCACTGCTGCCGGTCCAGGCTCATCACAGTCATCTGTAAATGTAATATTAATCCCATCACCTGTTCACTTCATGAACCTGGAATAACATTTATATGTATTTTGACATTTTTCAGAAAATAGAGTGCCTGTTGTAAGGGATTTTCAGTGTGACGATACATCTTTTGGCTTTTGTGTGTTTGTATGAGATGGTCAACACGATCACATACACAAGGCACGTATCACTTATTGGAGTGTTCTTAGTAACTTCAATGTTCAAATTGACTGGATGATTAGAAACAGATCCTTGGAAATTGTTTGATAATATTTGAGGGGAAGTTATTTAAAACTGGTTGTGTGTCCGTCTTCATGCGGAACTGATAAGGTTTGTTGAGTTATTCTCTCTTTGTAAACTACATGCTGACTTCATGCGGGCCTGATCAGGTTTGTTGAGTTATTCTCATCCACATTTTTATATATCAATATCTTGATGACAGACAGCTGGGTGGTAATGAAATCTCATAGGTTTATCCTAGTCTCTTTTGGTTTATTTCATATGTATAATTTTTTAGGAGCTTGTTCATCATGAGGGCCTCAGAGTCCCATATTTAAATGTCCCGTTCCTCAGACACCTTTTTCCTTTTACCAAAAACCAATTATTGTACGTGAGATGTGATGATACAAAGATGTTGCGTAGCAAATAAACTGTCTGATTGTGCCTCTGAGTCTGACTCCATTTCTTTTTGTCTCCACTTTAAATTAAAAAACTGTCCTTATTTTGGTTTATTAGTTTGATTGTGTTAGATGGATTGATTTTTTTGTTAAATTCATTAATTCATATATAAGTTGATTGCTACCCAACACCAAAATTGAATGAATTCAAATCATTAGTTATCAAAATATCCCTTCCATTAAACTGTAGCTAAACTCATTAAACTTATAACAATCATCATAGTCTCCACATTGATAAAAGTAGGACCCCCAGAAATTTCCCATTTGTAATAAAAAAAACGGATACATGTAATGGCAGAGCAGGGGTTCTCAAACCAGAGGGTTTGGGAAGATCAGGTTTAATTGCATTTTTTATAAGCATTTTAAAAAAATCTTTTGTGTATGAAAAAAAAAATAAAAAAGGTTGTGGGGGAGGATTATGATTGGACTTCAAGAAGCTCCTTTCGAAAAGGTTTCATTTCATGAGAACCCCTGGACTGGAGAGGAAAAATGCTATAATCATTAGATTTCAAAATACTTTACAGTCTTAGTATTTGGCATTTTTATAGCTCTAGAAAATATTCTAAAATTGGCATGTGGCTAGCTCTGATAATTGGCATGTGGCTAGCTCTGATAATTGACATGTGGCTAGCTCTGATAATTGGCATGTGGCTAGCTCTGATAATTGGCATGTGGCTAGCTCTGATAATTGACATGTGGCTAGCTCTGATAATTGACATGTGGCTAGCTCTGATAATTGACATGTGGCTAGCTCTGATAATTGGCATGTGGCTAGCTCTGATAATTGACATGTGGCTAGCTCTGATAATTGACATGTGGCTAGCTCTGATAATTGACATGTGGCTAGCTCTGATAATTGACATGTGGCTAGCTCTGATAATTGACATGTGGCTAGCTCTGATAATTG
>CAXITT010000069.1:690116-724855 GCA_964033795.1 Lymnaea stagnalis
CCCCCCGAAAAACCTGAAGTACACCTCCCCCCAACCCCCCCCCCCTCCACCCCTGGGAAAATTTCTGAAATAATCACTGTTTGCAGTCCTGTCAAACTGAAACAAATATATAAAATTTGGGTGGAAAAAATAATGTCTGTCGACCCCCTTGGTATATTTTTCGCTGTATCCACCGCTGAAAAAACCCACAGAAAATTAGGACATAAAACAAGCAGACGATTAGACCCATATGGGCATCTCTACGTAAAAATGGCAAACATCCCTAAAGCTGTCATAGGATAACACAATTTCAAGGATGTGACAGGTGGCGCCAGTGTAGAGCTGCCGTGAGTCACTAAACAGAAACATGACCGAATCATTATCCCGTATTTTATTTCAAATTTACATTGTGGTTGTCGCAAGGGGCTTCCACAAAACTGGTATTAAAATTACACCGTTGTATAATAGCGTCACTCAATTAGGCGTGGAGACATGCACGGCAGATACTTACGTCAGGATCAGTTGCCGGAACAAAAATGCATTTCTATTTTCATGTATAAAGATAGTTGAGTTCCACTCCCCACCCCCTTAGCAACAACAACAAAACATATATATAGCCCTATATAAAATAAGACAATTGATGTTTTTTAAAGTGTATAATGTATACCCCCCCCCAGCCCAAGATTCACAAGACTCCTCGAATTTTTCGTTGGATTTTATTGTTCTCATTTTCATGTGTGTTCCAGGGTTGGGCAAAATTATGGGCCCCCCCCCCCCACCCACCCCCCCCCCCACACGTTTTACAAATTCTTTCGCGTTGGTTCAGGGTCAAGTTTTAGTTACATATCAGTACTGACAAATGAACAAGTCATTTTTTGTTTTACATGTTCATGTCATTTATTTAACGGACCAAATTAGCCAACATTGTAGTGTTTATTATTTTTCCTCACTGATGTCATTAAAAATTCAATCTAAACCGAAATGCCCATTTTTCATGTATTTAATTATTAATAGATTGGGGGGGGGGGGCAGCTAAAAGCGCATGGACAGGCCCGCACCTAGGGGAGGGGGACAACCTTGGCATTGGTCAGGGGCCCAAGCTAGATAGTGGCCCGCCCTTTTTCGAGTTTTTAAAATATACGCACGTGTTTGAAACACGAAAGGGGCCCGAACTCTGTCAGCTGCCTAGGGCCCAGAATCTCCTTGGTGTGGGCCTGGCGCAGACCCATAGCACGTGCAATTTCCCTCTCAATGTTAGTTGGGCATGAGGGTTTGCTCTTTCGCTAAATTGTGTTTCTATTTCTAACTAAACTCTAACAGCTTGTTCTATTTCACTGCACATGCAGGTAAGTAGCAGCCAAGTAGGGGTATTGATTACATAATAACCCCCACAGGATGTCAATAAAAAGTTAAATAACTGACGGTATTTTAATAGCAATTTCCTATTTATTGATTGTTAAAATCGTTTTTTTTTTTATTACAGTATCCCCCACTGAGCTATAAATAAATTAATACGCTTTTCGATTTCATACAAATTTTTCATCTTTATGTATGTGTTATTTTTTACATTTAAATTAATGATTTTAAAAGTGTACTTTTGGGTGGGGTCGTTATAGGAATGAGTGCCGGATTTCCCGATAGGGCTGTGTAAGGCTTAAGCCTAGGGCCTCAAAAGTTACGAATGAGTGCCGGATCTCCCGATAGGGCTGTGTAAGGCTTAAGCCTAGGGCCTCAAAAGTTACGAATGAGTGCCGGATTTCGCCATAGGGCTGTGTAAGGCTTAAGCCTAGGGCCTCAAAAGTTACGAATGAGTGCCGGATTTCGCCATAGGGCTGTGTAAGGCTTAAGCCTAGGGCCTCAAAAGTTACGAATGAGTGCCGGATTTCCCGATAGGGCTGTGTAAGGCTTAAGCCTAGAGCCTCAAAAGTCTAAAGGGCCACAAAGTTATTAAAGAAACTATAAAAATATACAAATTAAAATAACATTATTTTTTTTAAAAATCAATCAGAAATAATTTAACTTAAATACAGTAACGCGCACTGTGGTCACATTAAAAGAAATATTGACTAAAGATCATAAAGAATACTGGATAAAGCATGGCAGATTTAGAGTCAAATTATTTCAGTATTGAGCTTTGGGTTAACTCTACAAAATGCCGATGCATTTCAATGGTAGGTAATATTTAGCGATTCACTTTCAGGCAGATATTAACATTACCATCTTGAGAACACATTCCAAGAAATACACGTTAAATTTAAAAAAAATAATAACAAGAATAATTGATAGAATGATTAGTAAAATGTAAACATGAAATATGTTACACTATACTAAACTTTTGATGTAGCCTACATGAGGTAACATTTTTTCTCTCTGATTTAATGGGGTTTTTTTTTTAAGGGTTGGAGGGGGGGAAGGAGGTTGTGGTGTGGATGTCATTGCAAAAGCAGTTGGGGGGGGGGGGGTTGGCCTCAACATTGGAATATGTTAGGACCTCTTAGGACCTCTCGTGACCTCAATCCGACCCTGGATGGGTCTGACTAGGATTTATAGGAGGGTGGCTCCAACTAGGATCTAAAAGTGTGATGGGTCTGCTCAGAGTATAGAAACGGAATAATGTTTTTTTTTAAATACAACAGAAAATGGACTTTCCCAGCTCTGCTCGGTTTTGATGAATGTGCTGCTCCATTCGATAAACCCAACGCAATAAGTGACTCATTTAGCCTCTAATTGCAGCTAACTACGGTGGTTCTGTTATTACAGTACATATGGTGTGGGCGGCGCTAAACAAAGCACATTCATATTTGTATGGAAGGAATCGTGTCCTTCCTATTTCCTTGACAACCCATTACGGTAACTATCACATCTACCTCATAATTTTATGGTAACTATCACATCTACCTAATAATTTTACGTTAACTATCATATCTATCTCATAATTTTACGTTAACTATCATATCTACCTCATAATTTTACGGTAACTATCACATCTACCTCATAATTTTACGGTATAACTATCACATCTACCTCATAATTTTATGGTATAACTATCACATCTACCTCATAATTTTATGGTATAACTATCACATCTACCTCATAATTTTACGGTAACTATCACATCTACCTCATAATTTTACGGTAACTATCCACCCTCTCCTACGATCCTATCCCCTGCTCACGAACTCTCCAGTAACCCCCTCCCCCACCCCCTTCAGGCCTAAAGTAATTTACATACACCTTCATGCATTATTTGGTGGAGTGCTCCCAAAACCTGGGTAAATGGCCCACAGATCAATGTCAATGTATTTCCCTTTAAGCAATTGGACTAGAGATTAAACTCCGCCGCAACTTTGTGTAGACGCACGCGGACCAAAGTGACCAGCGTGTACCGTTAATCGAATTTAGACTTTTAGGGCAGGGCAGTTGCATGTAGTATTTGCTTCGCACTGACAGTTGTACAAACAATGGCAGACATGTCATTTTTTATCGGTGGTACTGTGGTTATAAATATACAATTTTGGGCAGCATTGATTTAGCGAAACAAATTAACATTTATAGGACAGCCTTGAGCCTATTACCGCGGTTGACTTTAGAAAAAAAATGTGGAGCTCATAGATTCAAAATCGATGGTGGAAACATCTGCTCTTACTCCCTTCAAGTGTTGGGGTGAAGGGAGAGGGGGGGGGGGTCAGCCTCTGGTTTAGGCTACCATTGTAGTGCGCCGTGTTGTGTTGCTTATGGTGTGTAGCCGCTAAATAACAAAGTGGCGGGGTTTTGTGGTAATTGCTTCTAAAGATCAAATGTGCGCACCGCCTGTGGATTGTTTGAGTTAACGGTGAGTGAGATTTTGGTAATGCTACCCCCCTCCCCCCAAAAAAAACAACAAAACAACAACAGTACATTGCCCATTTTGATCTATGTTTGTGATCTATGTTTTTTATCTAATTATTATTAGTCTTATTTTATGCGTTTGATCGCATGTTTCTGATAAAATGTTTGTGAGCTATGCTTATAATTGTGATACGTGCGTGAAATCTATGCTTCTGAGCCTATGTTTGTTAAATTATGTACGCCTGTCATTTGATGCCCGTGATCCATGTTTGTTAAATTATGTACGCCTGTCATTTGATGCCCGTGATCCATGTTTGTTAAATTATGTACGCCTGTCATTTGATGCCCGTGATCCTATGTTTGTTAAATTATGTACGCCTGTCATTTGATGCCCGTGATCCTATGTTTGTTAAATTATGTACGCCTGTCATTTGATGCCCGTGATCCTATGTTTGTTAAATTATGTACGCCTGTCATTTGATGCCCGTGATCCTATGTTTGTTAAATTATGTACGCCTGTCATTTGATGCCCGTGATCCTATGTTTGTTAAATTATGTACGCCTGTCATTTGATGCCCGTGATCCTATGTTTGTTAAATTATGTACGCCTGTCATTTGATGCCCGTGATCCTATGTTTGTTAAATTATGTACGCCTGTCATTTGATGCCCGTGATCCTATGTTTGTTAAATTATGTACGCCTGTCATTTGATGCCCGTGATCCATGTTTGTTAAATTATGTACGCCTGTCATTTGATGCCCGTGATCCATGTTTGAGATCTTATGCATGTAGCACGCGCTTGTCATCTGTATGCGAATATGATCTTTGTTTGTGATCTATGCATGCTATATATGTTTGCGATATAATGCTCATGATCGATGTTTGTGATGTATGCACGTGATCTATGTTTGTGAATGTGATCCATGTTTACGACCTATATTTGCTATCTATGTTTGCACTCTAATGTTTACGATCTATGTTTCTGATCTTATGCATGGGAGTCGCGTTTGTGATCTATGTTTTTGATGGTGATCTATGCTTGTTATCTTTGTTTGTGATCTATACTTGTGGCCTATGCTTGCGATCTAGTGTTTGTGATCTATTCCGATTATCTATGTTTGTGATCTATGACTGCTATCTATGTTTGTGAATGTGATCTATATGTGTGCTATGTTTGTGATCTATGTTTGTATTCCATGCTTTTTTTAGGATTGTTTTTACATTTTATAACATAATACTTTTTTTTTATTACCATATGAATCAAAATTATTAAATTCATTTCCCTATGGCCTATTGCTTTTATGTTAACATATCTAACTACCTACCCCACCCCCTTTTAAAAAAAAAAATGTTTTTTATTCAATTTATATTCTACACTATTACAGGGCTAACAGAATCCATTATTCAAAGTGCGGCCATTCACAGTACATAGACTTATAGATTTAACCATTTCACCATACAGAACATATTGTAATTTGTTCCTAAGGGTACACGGGTACCCTATGCTTATATAGAATATAGAACATATTCCCGAAAGTTGCCTGATTTGACAACAGAGTGGAACTATTCAGGCGTGCTCAGTAGGACCGGAAGATGAGTTCGGAAAATCAGCCTTTGCACACAGATGAGCAAAAACAATCGCAGAATTTCTTTCTCGTTAATATCAAGCTCATCAGCAGGACACTCGGATTAATGACGATAGCAGGTAATGCCATTCAGATTTATTAAATAGTTTCAATAGTGCATGGGTAATGTCATTGATATTTCTTAAATAGTTATAACAGTGGGGAATGTCATTGACACTTATTAAATAGTTATATTAGCGGGTAATGTCATTGACACTTATTAAATAGTTATATTAGCGGGTAATGTCATTGAGAATTATTTATAGTTATAATAGTGGGTAATTTAAATTGAGATTTAAATCCAGGTATTGCAGGGGCGTAGCTAGGGGAGGGGAGGGGGTCCAAATTCGAAAGTCCCCCCGGGCCCCTACTTGAGGGGGGGCCCCCAAAGGCGTGTCCGATTTTTTTTTTACATTAAATAATGTCGAATGTCAAAATGCAGGGGCCCCTATTGAGGCCAAGCCCCCCGCCGGGGCCCCCAAATCCCTAGCTACGCCACTGAGGTATTGTGAGATAACCACACACACAAAAAGCACACCGACAAAGACTATTGATTTGAAGTAGTGTGTACGCCCAGTGGGGTACAAAGCCAAGTTTTGACACGAATTAGGTCTACATGGGGTGGTACTAGATTCTTTTTCTAGATTCTAGATTCTTCTAGATGAAGATTCTTTTGTTAAACTGCGCCTGCACTTCGCTTAATCCATGCTGCGTCTAGGCAGACTCAGACAGAGACGTTCTAACTGGCCTCTGGTCAAAAGGAAGTGACTGAAGTGGCATAGCTCGGGTCATTGCCGCCGTGCCGCTCGGGACAGCCTGAGCTTTTGCCGCCACTTTCCACGAAAAATAACTCTGCAGGCCACCTGAAGTGCCGTCCCTCACTATAAAATGCCGCCCCTTCGCACCCCCTTCCTACGCCCCTGAGATACTGTCTTGGCTACTTTAACCTTTTACCCCTCCGTATATACTCCTGCTGATTTAACACACTATTTGTGTCTTATTTATTGTAAGTTGTGCAACATTACATAAATTGCACACATTATATACGTCACACACATTACATACAATTAGTACACCATACATTTGTCCTATGATATTATACTAATGACTTATAAAGACCTCGGGCGATTCGTGCTCTATAGCTGCACCCCAACAGCTCGCTACTGCAAACCACTTCTTAATTAAAGCTGTCAGAACTTGGACAAAAACCTTCCCGGGTACCCGGATACCAACGCAGCGGGTGCTCATGGCGACAGAGGGTCACAATAACAACATTCTTATTAGAAAATTTGATCGTTTTGAAATGATTTTTTAAACGAATTTCTCAAAAAAATCGGGTACCCCAGAATTCACCGTGGCAGTTGGCCTCGGGCGGGGACCCGGGGCACCCGTCAACAGCCCTAAGCCTAAGCCGAACACGTTCACTTCTGTCAGTTATCAACGATGGATTCAAAATTTAGCCTACTTCCATGTTTATTAATTTTAAGCTTATACCTCACTAACCGTTGAACAGAACTGGCCACTGACCTGTTGTTCCGAGTTATCATTTCTATAAATTGTTTCCCCTTTTTTTGACCAGTTCTATGGATTTCTACCGTCATAATCATCAAAGACCACAACAACAGCTACATTGGATATTATCTCATGTAAGTTGTTTGTTCGCTACAGTAGAGTCAGTAGACTGCGGACAGGAGGGGGGGTGTGGTGTGGGGTGTAAGGATGGCGAGTGTGTTACATTATCCTCCTATATCCCCACCGCCTATATGGCTTTCAAGCTTCATGGGAGTAGGAAGAGTGGGGGTGGGATGGGGGGAGGAGGGGGCTGGGGAGTTCACATCGGGCGTCACTTAAGTTGGGGAGACACTTTCGGTCCAGTTCATGTTATACTTATTATTTTTTTAATGCCATCATGTATGCATCGCTATTTACGTTAATTAAGGGCGGCAAAGTCAAAGAAAACCCTGGGCGTAATAAATTCACGCTACTCCACTGTGGGGCTTTAAACCCACACCGAGCGCCTGAAACTAATCTAGTTCGCGTGCATTCCATTGTTAGATAATCAAGCCGTTTTTAAAAAATATCTTTGAGATTGGCTTCCTTATAAGGATGCACGTGTCTATCCAGACGGAGGCATTAATTAAAATATATTAGGATATTATGAAAGACAGGAAGAAAAACTTGTGTTGGTAAATAGTTCCATGTTAACGTTTACCGCTGATCCATAGAACTGACTCTCCCAACCCCCTACCAACCCCCTACCAACCCTACTCCAATACTTTGACTCCAACAGCGTTTTTGGGCATCCAAAGGCCGATAATTCGTGCTTTATTTTTCTGTCTACGGATTGTCCGCGATTTTCTCTCAGGAGATCCTTTTTTTTTTTTTTTAAATGTCACCAACTCAAAATTTTCTGTCTATCTCACACTCAATGAAAGTGTAATGCAGAGCAGCCCCCCCCCCACCCCCCCATTAATTACACCCGGAATGCTACTGACAGGTTATCACCACCGGGTATTTAAAGATAAGCTTGACCGAAACATTTGTGTTGACCATTTCAGAGCTGTGTCGGCGCTGGTGACATTTTTTGAGGTGACCTGGATCTTTGACAAGTCGGCATGCTGTGTGTGAGTACATGTATGTTCATATCATCTGTCCTTATAATATGTCAATATAATTTGTCCATATAATGTGTTCATATCACCTGTCCACATAACATGCCCAAATATGTCCTAAAAAGACTGTCCCTAAAGAGGGCCCATGTTTGTTTATTTCCCTTTTGTATTCAGCATTTCTGAGTTATTATATCCCTTTACTATTCTAACATCTCCGGCTTATTTCCCCTCAGACGCCAGGGCTGCTGCTGTCGTATCTGGGCCGCCATAATGTGGGTAGACAACTGGAAGAAGTTCATCCTGTACGTGCTCCTGGCTGTACCACTTTTCCTTGAAGACTTCAGATTGGTTCTAGGGATTGTTAGCGGTAAGGAGAAATTAGGCCGCTTACTGTAAAATTGCGTAACATCTAACAGATACCACAAATAAGTGGCGTGCTGTTTTTGGTTTAGAGCAGCGGTTCTCAACCTGTGGGTCTCAACCCCTTTAGGGGTCAAACGACCCTTACACAGGGGTCTCCCATGACCATGGGAAAACACATATTTATGAAGTAGCAACGAAAATAATTTTATGGTAGGGTGGTTACCACAACATGAGGAACTGAATTAAAAGGTCGCGGAATTGGGGAGGTTGGGAACCACTGTATTAGAGGAATTAGCAGATCTCATTCTACTACTTCATGTAAATGCAAGTGAGTTTTCATGTAAATTCTCTCTAAATTGCGCATCTAAAATAATGTTACAAGAAATTGTGGTGACAGTGATACAGAGATAGGATTTATAATTACGTTTCTTCATCTGACGATGCTTCCAGGTCTGTTGCTGATTCTGCTGTCCACCATGTACCTCATCAAGACGTTCCGGGGCCAGGTCTCCATCACGTACGAGAAGACAGAACGGCGCATCGTCACGAAGACTCCCGTAATAAGAACGGTAACCCACGAGATCTCAACACAGACCGACACGGAGCACTACGCTGTCAGCTACACGACGACAACAGAGATTTCTGAGGATGGTGGCGCCACCTCTTCAACGACAAGAAGCGATGGGTAGCACTAGAACTGATTAACCACACACCAAGACTGTGCGAAATAACCAGTTGACATTAATGTTTTGGACAGGGTTTCTGAATCGTTTTTGTTATTTTTACAACAATGTTTATTGGATTAACTCCCCCCAGAAAAAGTTTTCCCCCCTTTTCATCAATATTATATATCACAGTGTGTCCTAACAGCTCAGCAACATTCTCAAATTGGCTGGTTGCACTAAATATATCTCGACATTGGTTGGGCCCTTACATCATGCTTGCTGATTTGTGATCTCTGAAGTTAAACTTAAATTCCGGAGCTTTACAAACTAAAGTTGGACCATAAAAATTTGCTTTGATTCAGGTGAAAAAAAAAAATATATATGTATGAAAAATAATTTGGGAACAAATATTTTTTGAACTTTATATTTTAAATCTGGCATTTAATAACAACGTTGAGTGACGTCATGTGTTGGTGAACGACACGGAAAACGTGAGTAGTGTCAAAGACTCCGCAATCCTGATGAAGACACAATTTTGCTCACACTCACACACGCTAGCTACCTTTCCCACAATGCCGTCTCATATTTCAGAAGAGTTCAAGTCTTGCAAAAAAAGAAAAAGGTAGGACTATCCATTGACACAATGTAACGGACGACTGAGGTGTTCGAGAAGTTGGATTCCCCTCTTGTATAATCTCTGCTGTTCGCCGTAAAGGTGACCCCCCCCCCTCAATAATAAAGAAAAAAGTGCTGACAGAAAAGGGGCGGACCACCCTCTCCACACCCCTCCCTACGCCACAGTGGGTAATATTCGAGCACAAACCGACATGAGTAGAGAACAGGCATAACTTGTTAACCACTTCATCGCAATTAAAGTTCACTGTAAAAAAATTTTATTTTTTCATTGAAAGGCCAAAAAAAAAAAAAAAAGGAATTGTATGGCTTAGGTTCTTGAATTGATGTTATTGTCCACTGATGCCCATCTGATCTACTGTGCTATTATTATAACCACGGGCCCGGCTGAAGGGCACATTCCCAAATGGCCACAGGATCGGAATGATGATGATATGTTAATATATTCTATGTTTATTTTTCTTGATCGCCTAATCATTTTCTGTTTACGTCTTTATTGGAGGAATTGTCGTGCAAAAGTAGGTAGGCAGCCTCATGTGTGGGGGTGGGTGGCGGGGCGGGCGGGGCGGGGCGTCAAATTTGTAAATAAATTATCCATAAATATATATTATATTTATTTAATAGATATATATCATTACGGCTATATTCTATATCAGGCGTGCACAACTCAAAATGTAAGGCGGGCCGTAATACTTTACGAAAAACTTGCTAATAGAACAGGGAGGAAAGCTATGAAGAAAATAATAATAATAAAGACTATTTCGTTACTTCGCGGGCCGCAAAGTGAGTGCTGGCGGGCCACATGCGGCCCGCGGGCCGTATGCTGTGCAGACCTGTTCTGTATCGTTTATTGATGAAACGTGGTGCACGATTTTCAGTCTTTGCCTGGGGTAAACCTTGTAGCTTGCACGGACCTTAATTCGGGGATACATTTTATGAACAAGATTAAAAATAAAAGATAAGAAAGTATTTGCTTTTTGTGCAGGCATTTATTTTTATAAAATAAAAAATTGCTTTTTACCATTATACCGGTAAGCGTTTAGTGTAAAGAGTAGGCTGTCTGTACCAAATCGTGTAAGGGAGAAAATGTGGTGAGAGAGAAAAGCAATGGGACAAAAGCGTCCATGAAGCTGCAAAGTTCGGTGAAAAAATGGGATTCTTTGACTTGTAAAGGCCCTTTCTCAATATACGTATTGGGTAAAGTTAATGAATGGGATCTGTAGTGTAAATAGAAAGCGTGCTGTGTAAAGTGATGTGTTTATAATGCCAAGTTTTCTTTTACTATAATAAAGATTAAAAGAAATATTTATATGTACACTTGTGTATACAGTTTATGGCTATTTGATTATTTCATAACAGTGATAGAGTAATATACCTGTATGTTTTAAAGTTATGTTTATAGTTATAGATTTAAAAATATTATTAGTTAAATAATGTATTAATTTTAAGAATTTTTAGAAGGAATTTTTCTTTTTTTTTTTAAAAAAAGAGGCATTAAAAGGGGAGAGAACACAGCGATACATCTGAAAATAATTACCTGTATTTAAGTATAAATTATGTAAATGACCTATAACCGTAACAACTCTGAAGTTTTAGGGGACATTCATTTGACACTTTTAAGTAACTTTTTGGACAGAGTTTTTTTTTAAGGTCCTTTTTGATATTGTTTTACTTTGTCTAGAGGTGAAAAATTAGTGGTGACCTTTCTGTAGTAAAAATGTTGAGATTTTCTTTTTTACTGTTATCGGGAACAAGTAACCATGCATAGGGAAAACCCAGTAGTGGCCCTATCACTTTCCATTCAAGAGATATCCACAGAGGTCCCTCAAGGTCCAGTGGGGGTCATTCAAGGGTCAGTGGGGGTCACTCAAGGGTCCGTAGGGGTCACTGGTTTTATTGTCCACGGAGATTGGTAACCGTACGGAGTTTCAGCTCAGTTAGAGATCAGGAAGTGGATCACAATTGAGATTCGAGGTTTGACCCAAAGAGGTCACTCTAGGGTCAGTGGAGGTCACTGGTGACCTACCGATGATGCAGTGTTGTATTGTCACCGGTAATGAATAACCATGCACAATTTCAAGGCCATCGGACGAAGGTAACAGGTCGAAAATTGAGTTAAAAGATTTGACCCAGTCAAACAGACACAATCGCAAGCTAAGTGAATGGCGTAAGAAATTTAAGATATCATGACACATAAATAAGAAATAAGAAGTGCTTAAATATCCCATACACATGTCGGGTAATGAAACATTACAAATAAGTTTTAAAATGTATGTTTTCTATCCGTGTCACAGTCGTTATGCTGAACAACAAAAATTTGAAAACTAACAAAGGTTGGAGGGGGAGGGACGGACAGCAAACCAAAATATGCAACAACAAAAAAAAAAAAAAACAAGAGTCCAAGCTTACTACACCCACGCATGGCCGGAAGAAGGTTGGTGCTATTGATGCTGCAGCGTATAGGCCCATTCTTGAAATAGGCCCAGGTGAAAACAGAAGAGAGTTTACCGGAAGCTGAACACTATTCCTTTCCTATATTAACCTCAAAATAACCCCCAACATTAGGACACCTAGACGCAGCGTTACTTGATAGACAGTTGCTACTATTCTTTATGCTGTGACGTAACCATAACGTCCGGTGTTGGCCTTAGGTATAAGCGGCTGCCCAAAGCGGGACCTTTCAAACTGGGTGGCAAATACCAGAGAAAAAAATATGGGGGAAAAAAATTATGGTAAACAAATTATGAAAAAGGAAAGAAAGGAAAATATATGACGTCTCTCACTCCCATAATTGTAATTAAAAGATTAGATGCACGCTTTCTTTATGTATATAAATTTTCAAAAGTGGCGACATAAAATTTAATTGGCTAAGTCATGTGGCACGTTGGATCCTACAGTCAGTCAGAGTACGGCAATTGGCTTAGTGGCATCACTGGTCAACTCAGTTCAGTTTGCACGGGACATATTTGACGTGTATGAGCAGATGGCGGCCGACGAAGTCCAGTGTGTCGTCCAGTGTTTCGTCCAGTGTGTCTTCCATGTCATCCGAGATTCTTAGCATTGTCCCCGATCTAATCAATGACGTTAGCTCCGAGAGAAATCTGAATGTTTTACAAATATCGTCATGCGCCTTCATCCATGTTTTCCAGGTCAGCTAACAGAATGTCGATCGTGACCAGGAAGACACACTGGTGGCTGAGCTTATAGAATTTTGCGGCATTAAGAGGCGTACTCAGAAAACGGTGACTACGAACGAATCAGCGGAGCTTGCTATCTGCATGCTTTTGATCATCATTGAATCTTTCTCAGACATTTCCAAACGTCTAGATTTTGTTGCGCATCTGTCTGTGCATGATGGTGTCAATAAATGCCTTCGACTAGCGGCGCTCCTCAGAGTTTGGAAGAGTCAAAGGAGAGCACTGATCCTCAATGGAGTAGGAAAGACTGAATATGCTGACGCTTATGAGCATTAGCTGGTGTACAGCATTGACTTCATGGATACGATAGAAGAGTTCGCGCTTGCTAAGACTCGAAAAACAGGTTAATTTGATTTGGTTGTTTAACATTTTCTGCATTAAGTGTAATTTTCAGACAATAGCTTTTGAGTGTTGATGTTACATAGCAATGGTGTTAATCTTGAGTTGTTACGATACTAAGTCGTTATTATTATTCGTGCTTAATGAAGGATGGCTGGTTGCGTCGCAAGTAATTAAGGCTCGATCGGTCTGAGTGCGCATGCACATGCACCAATGTTGAGAAAAAAAGCATTTTTTGCGCTGCAGCATCAGACCAAGTTTCAACTTAATCTGGCCCTGCACCCAGTCGGGCACCAAAGATCCCCCCCCAACCAGAAAAGAAGCAACCTGATGACAAACAAACCCCAACCGCCCAAAAATGCCAAATAAGCCAACGAAAACCGCAAATATTGAAAAGGGAAGGAATGCTAGACAACAAAGCCCAAATAAACAGAGTCGGGTTTCGAATCTGGGAGATGGGCAAAATCCAAACCCAGAAGCCCAGGATACGGGCAAATCCAGAGTCATGCCCAATAAATATGATTTGATCAGAGTTTGACATAAATTTTGGAGTCTTAATATTTCGAGGAGAGATAAATAATAATAATAAATTGTGATTTTCACACATTAAAAAGTATATTCTTGCTGGTTTATACATATCGCGGAAATTAGTCTTATTCAACAATGCTATCTTTATTTCCGGTTCCGTTTCCTGTTAATTCTGTGCTGACGTTTATTCCAAAATCAAAACAAACCGGTTATTTTTCGTATATAACCGGTATTGCTTTATACAGCCAGTCTAAGCTATCCGAAAGAACTACGTCTTATAATGGCAGATGATGTCTCAGCAATAGTTTCCAATTTAATCACAGCTATCGATACTGAAAGAACGGACGTTATTTGCTCAGTTTTGAGTGAACTGAAAAAAAGTAGGTCTGCCCCTTTTTTCTTAAAACAAAAAACGATATATTTTTTTAAATTTTTATCTACATACCTGTGGACTGCAGTATAATAACAAATTACAGGGTATAAGTATAACAATTAACATGATGGGATATAATGTGACTAGCCCTAACCTTTTAGGCTAATGCAGAGAATTGGTGCTATTATTAGGCCTACTTACTATTAGTAATTAGGCAATTAGGGATACATTTAGTAGATACTTCGATGAAACAAGGGAGACTACTACTTTTTGTGTATCGGAAATAGAAATTGGCACCGAAAAATCCGAGTTTTTAATTTTCCGATGTGTGTGTCTATTTATTATTAAATTAGTACTTTCGATATATATTTGAGTTCCGTTTTCGGCCTTATAATTAGATAGACATCTTGGCCTACATTTTGATCAATTTCTTTTTCATTTACAATCAGTCAGCTTTGAGAAAGTCCTTGGTAAATATAAGGCAACTTTCATCATTAAAATTAAGTAGAAGGAAAAAATTTGTCACTATCAAATTTTTTTTGCATCTGGGGAATGTATTGATCTACATGTATGCCAATTTTCACAGCGATAAGTGTCTTACGAGAGACACCATGTTTCTACGCTTTTGCAGCAGGTCATGCAGTTCGCTCAACCTAATTTCTCCATGGGGTGGGCCACGCCCCCTTTTTACTGGCGGAAGTTGCCGATACTTAGAAAATATTAATTTATTACCACTATTTACATCAAAATATTTGATAACTTGTGTTTCAGAATGCCTTTTGAAGACATTTAAACTGGAATATTTTAATTTGAGCTTTAACAACCCAGTAGAATCCATATTATAAATGATCAGAATTTACTGTGTGCAACACGTTGTCATTGGCAACCATTCACAGCCACTTGCATAATGGCTGTATGGTAGTACTACCTCAGAGTTTCATTCATGAGAGTTTGCCGTGTGCAAAAACTACTATACCGTTGGTCAGGGAAAGCTTTAATTAATTATTCATGTGCCAAAGTTGAAAGTTTAAAATAAGTCGACCCTAAACAGTATTTTAGTGATAAGGCGATGCGTTGCCTTATATAAAGTATATAATCATTGCGCATGACGCGATCAGCGGAATGAGGTCACAAGATGTGGAGGTTTCGTCCATAGTAAAAAATACCAAACGAACTCACACTTTAAAAATTCATAGCTCAAAAAGTACTTAAGCTAAAAAGTTGATTCTGGTTTCATTTTTTTATTTGAAATTTGCTCTAACTAACTGTGTTATTAAAAAAATTATTTCAATTTTTAAAAATTTTGTATTCAAGTGCCTACATTTAGGTAGGTACTCCGCCGAAGCAAGGGACACTCCTAGTAAATTTGTATCGGAAATGGGCGTCGGCGCAATAGAATCAGAGTTTTTAATTTTTCCTGTGCATGTAATTTGAATAAATTAGGAGTCCTTTTGGCCCATAATTAAGGTCTGACTCCGCCCATTAACGTTACAAGAAATGTTGAACAACATTCCCCTTGAGTTAATTTTTTCTTTATATCAACGTTAAGTAAGGAAAATGGTATGTCAATATAAGGCATCTTCGCATTAAAAAATTCGGTCTAAATATTCAAAGTAGGTCTTTCATATTAAAAGTAGGCCTGCATAATTTTTTGAAGTACACGTGTGCAAAATTTCATTGAGATAGCTCATGAAACATTTTCACAATTCTCCTCAACGTTGACCTCATTACGCAAAGGTCGCAAACGATGTGTGATAACATTCCTGTTCTTTATTGAGCATTACTCGCGCCATAAACGATACGTCTAATATGAAGAAGTATATAATATTGAAATGAAATTTTCCATTAATTTGTATTAAAATTCAACTTACACGTTTCAAAAGGAAGGAAAAAAGAAACACATCCTTGCTGATACCGTAAGACCCAACACTTGTGAAAAAAATGAGCCCGCCAAAATTGCTGTATTTTGATTAGTTGAAATCAAAATACCCGTATTTAGGTAACAAAAGGACGACTACTGCTTAATTACTAATTAAATTGCATTTGAAATGATCTTCCCCCTCCCCCAAACCCCTCCCCTCGCTTAAAATGCCAAAATAAGAAACATAGAAGTTCCCCTCCCCAATATAACAACAAAATATAAAATAAGAAAATAATAACTTGAATTATGTAAATACAAACAGCGAAATCTTTTTAGTATGGCACTGTAGACAGCACTGTTGATGGTAATGGACCTAGGGAAACCTGCGTGACCTATATACCGTGGAACACATTGTCGGCCTTACCGCTAACTCAAAACCAGCCTACATTTAGTTTTCAGGTTAGGTTTAGAATTATAAAAGTTCACTGGTCGTGGCAACCAAGAAGGCGGCCTTGTGATATGTCATGGCACCAATTGTCTGCATTACCACATTTTATTCAAATAAAGCCTGATAATTTCATGGCGCGCCAAACCAGCATTTACCAAAAGCTGTATTAATATTATAATTATGTCATGTAAAGTTACAAATTATAATAAAATGCTACCTGACTAGCATCTGAAAATATAATCTGGCTGGCTATTTCAGACAATCCAATACCACCCTGAGTTTCTGTGTAGGAGTATGAGTGAAATAACCTAAAAAGAATCCTTTACATTTTTATATTTAAAATGAAATATGGTCATTCCGGTATGAAGATTTGGCGTACATATCATCAATAATACAAACCCCTGGCTAGTATTATTATCAAACCTATTTTGAAGTAGCATATTTTACCCTGTACATACAGTATTTTACAATAACTATTTTCAAGTTTTAGTCATTCAAAATCATATCTAGCCTAGTGTCAAGGGTATGATAATCACAGTCTATATTAGTGAATTAGTGTGAATGTTTTGTGGTGAGAAGTGTCATGAGTTGTAGTTTGGTGCCTTAACAGTGATTGGATGACAGGAAAATGATAAAAAAAACAAGGGAGTGGAATATAGGATTGACTGTGACTGGCAGACTTATAAAACTTACATGATTTTTCTCTGTGTATGTGTGTATTAATATTTGTACCTTTCTAGTGCTCTAAGTTAAGAAAGCTTTTATTTCTGGATATTTAATTTTGTATTTTTTCATCAACTTAATAGTATAATTAAATTGATTGTTATTAATATCACTAGCTTAATTTTTCTTTGTATACTGGTTTTCAATCTTTTGTCAAATATCTTTAATCTAACAAACCAAATCTTTAAAAAGATTAAATTTGGTGAACATTAGAACGGTTTAAAGACATTAAATTACATAATTTTTTCTAGACACTCATAATCCTGAACTGCTTGCTAAAGTCCTGAATGGACTGCACACTGAGCATGGCACCCTACTTCACTATGCAACAAAGGTAACTGTTAATAAACTAATAAGTATCCATAAGTTTTCTTTAATTTATTATATTCCTCAGCTATTTTAAAGACTTTCTATCTAACCGCATTTCCATCTAGTGTGTCAAGGTTATTTTTTGTTTAAATGCGTAACTGAGCGAATTCCCTCGCTGTCTTTTGGTCACCTGTAAGGTCACATCAGAGTTGTGTTTCTGCTTCGTTCAGTGAACAGTGGGGGAAAAAAGGGTGTAGGGTAGGGTAGGTAGCTGTAGAAAAGTAAATATACAAATTTAAATTTTAATACTTAAAAGGACATAAAATAATTTTTAATTTCTTAAAATGCGCCACTCAAATAAAGTCAGTGCAGAAAAGATGTTCAAAAATTAATTTTAAAAAAACATTTAAAGGTTTTGTTTACATTCGATTCAAATCCTTCGACAACATAGAGTGCAAATCTACACTTCTGCATTACCGGTATCTTTCTTTGTTTATACATTTTAAGAAAATTTAAATTATTTACTACTTTTTAGTGGTTTAAACTCGTCTGTGATAGAAAGTCTTTTTTTTTTTTTAAATATTTTTTTATTCTTATCAGACGTAACCGAATTCAGATGCCCATTCATGTAGCACTTACTAATTTCTTAATCCCTCTACATACCCCTTCACTTTCCCACAAGTTTTGAAATAAAATTGGCTGTTAAACTTTTTACAAAAAGGAAGTGTAAAAATCAGTGCTTCCAAGAACTGGGTAAATTTGTTTATATTGAGTAATCATACACTCTGGGATAAAACTTTGTGAAAAGGGGTTAAAGGTGATAAAGAAAATTTTTTCAGAGTGTTGTATTAAATTATCATGTCTGCTAAAACACCAAAATTTCTTTTATCTCAATATTTTTGGGCCAAACTCACCTAAATTCATAATGTCAAATTACATCATTTGTGGATAATCCTTAATTTATGAAAGCTTCTGACTTAGTTTTAAGGCAAACACAGTTATCCCCATTTCCATAAAAATCATAGTTACGAGTAAGGGAGACAAACTCTTAATTTGTTTTTGGTATCATTCCTAAAATGCTCACAGCCCTGCTTGTTGGGATATTTAATTGATAATTTATTTAACTTTAAAAAAAAAAAAACAGTTAAAGATAATAATTAAATTGGAACAGTTTAATTGTGTTTATAAATACATTTGAGAACAAGAAATAATAATTAGTTTATGATGAGCACAAAGACAAAGGTTACATGAAGGCTCAAGCACACATATTTGTTTGCTTTTTAAATTTACAGCACAGCAAAGTGGACAAGGTGAGGGCGCTGCTTGCCGGAGGAGCAGATCCTGGTATACAGAATATGCAAGGACAAGTTCCTTTAGACGTGGCATCTAGTCAGATAAGGACAGTATACAATGAAGAGCTTCTTAAGGCAACAGCTCAGTCAAAGTATGTATTTGAGGATGTACACTCTGTTAAAAGAATATTTTCTAAATTACATGCATTGCCAAATTAAAAATATTATCCTCTTGTTATACTATAATAAATAACATTAGAGTTTTTGGTCATACATATTAGACTGTCAACAAATAAATTTATGTGTTTATTAATCTATTGTGACTACAATAAAAATATTTAAAATTGTATTTACTTTCAAAAGCTGCCCCTTCATCTAATAGCAATTATGTCATCAACAGTTTGGGTAGAGTTTGTCAGCTTTTGGCTGCTGGTGTCGACATCCACCTGACTGACAGCCCTGAGATGTTGAATACCCCTCTGCATTGGGCTGTTTGCCATGGGAACCGAGACATGGTGCAATGTTTATGTGGTGAGCACGTTTAAACATATCTTACATGTCTCAGTATTTATTGTTACCAGTTATTTCAGTAAAAGCTTTTGATGTAACAACACTTTTATGAACATATCTTTTGTTGTTGTATTGATGACATTTGAATTTCTTCCTTAAGCCAGAGGGGCTGATCTAAATGTCTATAATGCCAGAGGACTGACACCCCTACATGAGGCAGTGAAGAGGGGTGATGCTGGCATTGTTGAGGAGTTGCTCAATTATGGTGCCAATGCTGACTTACAAGTGACTTTGGGGTCAGTTTTTATTCTGCCAAAATTCCTGTACCTAGGTTTTCTTAAAATATTTGTTTTTGTTATATAAAAAGAGTAAAGTTATAGAAGATAGCTTCATCAAACACGTTTGGTAGATCTGTGTTGGTGCACAAATATCTTGTAGATGTATATTGGCCTGTGTTTTAATGGTTGCAAGGTATGAAAGACTTAGAATGGGTATTCTCGTATGTAGTTTTTGTAATGTTGTATTTTGTACTTCAATGTGGTATGTACAGCGCCTCGAGCCTTTGGGGATGAAGCATGATTTTCAAATAATCTTTATTATTATTATTAAATATTATCATTTCTTACATCAATAATGTAGCCTTATCTCGACAGAAGCTCATACAAACAGTATTATGAAAATTTGGCCTTGAGTTTATTTAAGCATTATGCTCTGCTTAAAAACTGCATTCTTATATTTCCAGAGAAAATGTTGGCCAAACAGCCATGGACATGGCAGCAGGGAAAGAAAATTTACTACAAGTATTTAGGGCCCCTCGCCACTTCTTGGAGCCAGTTGGGAAATTCAATCACAACTTTGGTACATGTCCTGATTTTTTTTTAATAAAAAAAAAATTCTTAAGTTTTTAATCCAAGTTTCAAAGAATTTCTTGTTCTCTTTGCTTTTATCTCAAGAAACATGATTAAATTAAAGAGATCTACCTTATGGGTATTACTTTTCAGCTATGACTAAATATGTTCTCATGTAAAATGTCTGTATGAAAATGTTAAGCTGATTTTTTTTCCCCGAAATTATTACTTTAAAATAAATGTAAAACTTAATGTTCAGCCTTGCATCTGTTGCAGACAGCAAGGCAAATCTTGTCAGACTTGACAGCATGACCTCAACAGAAAGTGTACTTGTTAATGGTCTGGATGGGGATGATTATTTGCAGTCCCCTAAGCTGGCGGGGCCCCCGCTCAAAGTAAAGTGGTGAAGTTATCTTTTTTGGGGGAAGGGATTTGAAAAAAATAATTCATTTAGTTTGTTAAAGTCTGCAATGGTAACTGATAAGAAGGCTTATATTGTTATTTTAAAAAAATAACAGCTGCATGAATGAAAATAACACAAAATTGGCAAAATTTTCAAGCATAGATAATATTTTAACTCATTCCCTCCTGCAATGCTACTTCCGTATTTAATTTATTTGCCTGAGAGAGGGAAGTAACCCCGTTTTGAAATTGTTTACATTTTTTAAATATGTATTTAAGCTACTAAATATTATTTAATTTTAACGAATTAAGAACAAATGCAACAAAAAATGAATAAGGTTTAATATGAATATAACATTAGCGGGGAAAAAATAACGAACAATGACCAAAAAATCGATTTTCGGCACCTCGGACGAACACATGCTACATATAGACGCGCCGTACTAAAGCACACGTAGTTTTTAAGTGAAACAAGATAAAAACTTCCGGTTTTTAAATTAAAATCACGTTGAACCATGCCATCGCCGAAGTCTCGAGGGATGCGAGATTTCATTGCTATTTTTAAATAGATATGAGAGAGGTGTGTCGCTATGCGCCGGGACGCATTTGGACGCATCCGGCGAAACCCGTAAAAGACGCATTTAGTCGCAAACGTCGGGAATGAGTTAAAGTTGTTGGTCAATTTAGTTCTTTGTAGGTGTATCTACATAGTTACATACATTACTTCGAAGTACATAAATTAAAAAAATTAGTGAAATCTAAAATCAGTTATTAAAATTTAAAATGAACTTATTTCAGAAAATATTCTGTTTCTGGTGTGACAATATCAATGGCCTGTCAAAACTGGCTTGTATAGTTTTTTGTTGCTATTTTCATTTTTTTGGTCACAGCTTGAATCAAAAGTAACCTTTGAGACTCACAGCCCCTTTCAGCTGGAGACTGATGAAAAGCTGACTCTCTTGTGGCCCACTGTGCAGAGTTTCAAGCAAGGTGGTGGAAAGCCTTTTGTAGTCAGCAATGTGTTACCTGTGTTTATTAAACCTGGTCCACAGGGAGGTTAGAATATTGATTTTTTTAAAATTGAACTATTTAATGAAATATAGATTTTTGTTGTTGTCCATTACCAAAACCCTATATCTATAATTATGGCCTTCACATATAGTTCATAGAAAAAAACTATTAAATTCAAAGAAATCACAATATATTTAAGACCTCTATTATTCTATGAATTTTTCTTTTTAATTACTGCTTAGAAATGTTAGGATGTTCTGATATATTTTTTTCCAGGAAAGCATGTTCAAAATTTACTTAAACAATTGGTTTAAAAAATATATATTTAAAATATGTATGTACATGATTTTCACATTTTGTTACCAAGCAACAATGATCAATTCGATATCCAGCATTTTGTTTCCACAAAAAACAGCTTCAGCCTCTGAAATTGCCTTTCTATGGAATCTGAGGCGCCATATGTTTGAGGAACTGGATTTGGAACTTTCCCTGAATCTCTTAACTCCGCTGTCATCCTTTGAGTCACCTCACATTGTCTGTCATGTTAACAAGCATATGTCAAGGCAGCTAGGCTCATACAAACTAACCATTACCCCTAAACAGGTATAACTAGCTACGCCAGCTCTAATGTATTTTTGCATATATCTGCTCTAAATGTTACCCACATAAGTTTAATCTGAAATTTACTTGTAACACAAATTGTTTGTTAATTTGTGATTTTTATAAAAGTGGTGAAACTTAGTTTTGGAACTAGAAAATAGAAATGACCACCAAAAAAATTTGAGTTAAAATGTCTTTATAGGAAAATTTATTTAAAGTAAAATGTGCCGTTTTTTCCTGCAACAGATAAAACTAATTTGTGGGGATCTGGAGAGTTTGAATCATGCCATATCAACTGTGCTACAGTTGCTGTCCTTGTACAGAGAGGAAGAAGCAGTTAATATTCCAACACTTTTGGTATGTTGGGCATTATTTTTCTTGAGGTTATCTTCTTCTTCTTCTTATATTTGAAGGGCCCACGATCAATTTGTTGATCATTCTTGCTCCTGGTTTAAATTCAGATTATTTCATGTTATTCTGGTTATTCATGATTAGCAGAAATTCATGTGCCAACAAATAAATGAAATGAAAAATTTAAAAATATAAAAAAAAAAAATTTGCTTGTATGTGAAACATTACAAATAAAATATGTACTATTGAATCTTGATAAATTTAAAATTTACCTGAATTTATATTGACCATCTTACAGATTGAAGACTGGCCTAACCTACCACACAGAGGGGTGTTGTTAGATGTTTCACAAGGAAGGATACCTGCAATGGTAGTTTACACAATTGGATGTTATTCTAAAAATTAACAGAGAAAAAAAACACAACAGATCTCTCTCTCAAGTAGTGTGTTTTATTTTTAGGTTCATTTATTAAAATAGGTATCTTGGATCAATCTGTATAGTTTAAACACTCCCCCCCCCCAGCTGCCAAAGCCCACGTTTTAAGAAAAGTTAGCACATTTAAAAATGATCTGTGGTATAATTGTTTTAGGGCAAACTATAATTGTGTTGACTCATTTCCTCCAGGAGAGCTTAGAGGAGCACCTTGACACCTTGTCGCTACTCAAGATTAATCAAGTGAGACCACAAAGGAATAATTTTTAAATTTAATATCTTCCTTTTTTCACTTTATAATTTAGTTGTAAATGGAAATAATTGGAATCCACTTGTAGTTTTGGCTATCTTGTTAACAAAAATTGGTTCTAGATTTTCTGCAATAATAAATGGAGTTAAAATGAGGTCATTGTTGCCTGGTAGGGATATTGTGTTAGCATCTATTTCAATTTAGAAAAGGGTAATCATAAAAACTCATTTTGAGATGATGATCAACTTTTTAAGGTTATTCTTTACTTACCTAATGTTTATGTCGACCAGATAGTCAGAAAATAATTTATAGAAAACAAAATCTTTGATATGTGCTTATCTTTCTAGAAGTAGATGTACTCAAGAAAATTCCCATTCTTAAACCATCACACGACAACTTTGTGCAGACCTTGAGTCACATTTAATTCCTTGTTTTCTTCATCAGATTTATCTGTACACTCGATTTCATTCCAACCTTCCACCACAGTGGCAGTGTCCATACACAAGGAGGTAACTAGCTAAGGTTGATAGTTTTGTGTTTTGACTTAAAGGGCATGTTGAAAACAAAAGTTTAACCTATGCAAACTAAAAAAAACAAGTTTTTTTCCTAAACATTTCACTCTCTTCAGACTCTGTATCGAAATATTTAATGATCAAAGCTTTCCTTAGGGATTTCAACAAAGAAATTAGAATCATGAAATAATTTTTAAAAATGTTACTCTTGCTGTAAGCAGGATATATCACAATATGTTGTTTAGAAAGCCATGGTTTGGTTTTCCAGGTGTCCTTATTTTTTCTTTTAAGTCTTATATCAACAATAATAAAATCACTTACTTTAAACATAATATTTGTAATTTAATGTAACGTGTATTAAAGTTATAACCCTACCAAATAGTTAATGAAAGCCATAATTTGAAACAGACATATCATTCTGTTTCCAGCGAAGTTCTCCACTTGTCTGAATTTTGTCAGAAGCGTCACATGCAGCTAATCCCTGTGGTTGAGGTGGGACCCCGAGTCCAGTTTGAGGACCTGTCAAAGCTCTATTCTGTTTTCCAGGATTTTTTAGCCTGCTTTGGAAATGCTGAGTACGTTTTGAACAGCCGAAATTTAATAAATGCGAAATCTGAATATTGTGCTGAATATTATGGCGTATAACGTGATCCAAGTATAAAGCCGCACCCTAACTTTTTGTTTGAAAAACGCCTTAAAATGCCATGTCCGCATACATTGTGATGTGTTCCATGAGATAAACTTTTCCCCCGGGAGGTGAAACAAAAAGTTATCAAACAGTAAACTAACTTTGCCAATATGGACAATATTTATTTATTATAAATTTATTATTTAATTATTTAAATGCAATTCGGTGTACTTAACAGGAATATGTATTACTCCAGATAGCTAGCATAATTAATCTATCATTTATTACTCCAAATTTTCTATGTATTTTCATCATCTTGAGTCAATTTAAAGAAAAAAAAAATTGCCACATCGATGTGACTGCACAAAATTTGATGAAATTCTAACTTTAAAGAAGTTATTTTCATTCAAAAATTGTGATTTATCTGTTAAGAAAAGAATTAACATGTTAAAATATGCATATAATGTAGTGGAAATCATTCATACAATTTTCTTGTTGCTATATTTAGTATGAAGTGTTACAGGGTAATAAAAAAAGTTGCTTATGCATGTATAATGCAAATCCTTAACTAAAGTAGCTTTTTTTTACTCTTTATTTCTCGCAATATATCTGGTAATGTATGGTATGTCCAGACTTTGTTAAAGATGTTGGGGAAAAAAATAATTGTTCAACTGCAATATATGTCCAGACTTTGTTAAAGATGTTGGGGGAAAAAATAATTGTTTAACTGCAATCTATCAAATTGAAAATTAGATATTTAATAACTTTGCATTCATTTGGTCTACATGAATAACTTTTAAAAATAAAATATTTTCCTTCCAGGTTTGTTAGTGCTGGACCAAGACTGAGTAGTTTTATTTTGGATCAAACAGAAGATAACCTAGGTGTGGATGATGTTATGCGTTACCTCCCCTTGTCATCACATCAGACTTTACAGCTGTGTGGCTACCCCCTCCATGACCTCGGCACTAGCTTACTGCAGCAGCTGCCACCTGGTGTTGTTTTTAAAGAATATGCAATTAAGGTAATAAAAAGTTTGTTATATTTATTTTACTCAATGTTCATATGATGAGCTTTAAAAAAAAAAAAAAATAAATAAACTCTGCCCCTGAAAGCACTTGAATGAAGTTGAATCATGTGACTAGAACAGGGCAGATAAATTAATATTTTTTGAGGTTTTTATGAGGTGTATTTCACAGAGCCTTGTGACTACATGCGATGAGCCTCATACATTATTTATTATGTATAGGGCATACCTTTGTAAAAAATTGTTGTAAGATAGTCATCCTTTATTATTTATATTCTTCTATTGTTTCACTTTCAGGCTGACCATGATTATAATAAACTTTGCACACCCCTGTCAGAACTAGGGTAAGATGTGGTTATTTGTAAGGATGTGTTTTTTGTTATCTCAGACAGCAATAAGTAAATGTTACACAGAAAGCATGGTAACCAAAAAAAAAAAAAATGAGTTAAAATAATAATAATAAAGTTCATTTCAAAAACACGCTTCATCCCCAAAGGCTCGAAGCGCGGTACAAAGTCAACAAAAACATATCTATAATTAACCACATTTAAAACAAACGCAACACTACAAAAACTAACTACAGGCATACAATCTCAAAGTCTTTCTAGTCATTTCAACCCGGAGCAACACAGCCATTATGCATTAACTGGAAAATAAGGTAGACAATCATCCCAGAAGGTATTTGCGAAATAGATGTGTCTTTAGATCGGTTTTAAAGGACTCCAGTGTCTGGTTGTTTCTGAGATCGACTGGAAGGGCGTTCCAAATTGTTGGACCAGCAAATGCGAAAGTGCGCTTTCCGTAAGTCTCAAGGCAAACACGTGGTGTCGAGAGTTTGCCACTATCGGATGAGCGGAGCTCTCTAGTGGGTACATAAGATTGCGATTTTGTACTCTATGCGAGCACGCACCGGCAGCCAATGCAACTCTCTCAGAAGTGTTTTTGCATGGTCGAATTTGCGTTTGCGGAGAACTATGCGAGCCGCATTATTCTGTGCTATTTGAATTTTATCCAGGAGCGTAGCTGGAAGACCCACCATGAGAGCATTGCAATAGTCCATGCGTAATAGCACAAATGCAGACATCAGCCTCTTTGTTGTATCAATTGTTAGGAAATGTCTTTATGGGAAAATGTATTTAAAATAAATAAGAGATAACTTGGAGCAGGAATAGAAGCAATTAACAGAAAGAGAAGGGGGCTATGCTATTATAAGTTTCATCACCTGTTTGATGTAGGTTTTAGTTTTATGTGATCATGGAATTAACTGGTGTGCATCATAATGTGACATCTTTCATATAACTCATGTGTTTTGACTTTGTTTCAGTATCAACTATTTTGTATGTCCAGGCACAGCAGCATGGAATAGGTAATTCACTCAGATTTATTTATTTATATGTTTTTGTATATTATATTTTCATTGGACAACATGGCTCACAAACAGTAGTTGAGGGAAATAAATTATAATTGAGATAAGATGCATAGGGTCTCTATTTACAAGAAATTGTTGTATTTTTTGTTATAAAAATTATATATGCAACTTTAAACAGAAGATATATGTTGCTGATAAAAAATATAGTTGATGATATATTTTATAAGATGTCTTAAGTTTATTTTTAAAAAATTTCTTGACACTTTTCATTAATCCATCATCATCTTAAAGGGTTGTTAATGATAATATTTTTTAAAAAAATCAATTTTGCATATTTTTAAGTCTTGGCTGGGGGAAGTGATTACCGCTTGTGAAATCATGAGATTAGGTTTATAAATGTTTATTTGTTTTCAGCCTGGCAGGTTGTCCAGAAGCAGCCATTGGGAACATCGCATCTGCAGCAACCAAAAGTGAAGGTGTTCTAGGAATGGTCATATGTGACTGGACAGGCAAAGGACACCTCAACCATCAGCCATTTTCCTGGCCAGGGATCCTGACGGGGGCTGGGATGGCATGGAACAAGGCCACTAGAAAAGTAGGATTTGAGTTTTGTAAGCTTGGTTAATGTAGACAAATTTGACGTATGTTTGTTTTCGAATACTTACATGGTTTGCAGTGATGCCATTTACAAAGAGTAAATTCTGGTGTAATCTGCACCCAGGCTAGGGAGTGAGAGTCTTGGAATGGAATCCCTCCTTTGCTGCGAGACAGTTGTGTAATACTTTGGAAAGACTGGTTTGAACAGACAGGATAGCCAGTTTTAGTATGTAAAAAATATCATGTTAAAACTGTCTTTTGTTGAAATTTTTAATTTGATTCAAATTTTTTCATCCTGTGTGTTTTAACCTTTGTCTCACAGAATAATTTTAAATGTAACTATGCAGCTTGACAATGGTTAATGAAAAATGGTGTAACAGGAACGGTGCATTGTAATCACAATAAATGTTCATTTTTTAAAATGTTAATTTCTTTATTAAATTACTGGTATATTATATGAATTTGGAAATTATTCCTATAACTCAAAACGAACATCAAATTGGACTTAAATCTGTTTACCTGAAGAGTTGACTGAGGATCAAAATCTTAGTAAATACTCTACACAAGACAGGGCTTTGGTCCAACTCTTGTGATTTAAGTTTTAAAAGGAATAGTGAGAATACTTTCAAATTTCAAGCCAGAGCCACTGATTGCAAATACTGTTGTTAAAAATACTTAAATAATATTTTAAATAATTAGTGTTGGTGCAACTTTAATGTTGTAGTGAATTATTGGTTAATTGTCTTTTTTTTTGGCCTGCCTTCAGGATAGAATAGAAAGTTCCCTGCCAGCTTTATTAAATCAGCATGTCTTCAGAGACAGAGGTGGTGCCCTCGGGAACATCGTCATGGAACTAGGCAAAGCTGAAACTTATGCAATAAGACGATCTCGCAATCAGGCAGGTCCGAAAAAAAAAAATCTTTTCTAATTTTCATTTTCTCTCTGCGTCCTTGGATCTCTTCAATAGTTCTTACTGGAGTTAAATTTTCGCTGAACTAATGCATTTTTTTGCGTTTCTTGGTTCACTTTGAGGAAGATTAAAATTTAGCCACACAAGTTTTAATAGTATTTACCCATTCACCAGCCAAACTTTTTGTTTAAAAAAAAATTCAGATTTTAAATGTTTTACCCATTGGTGCCCTAATAGCACAGCCTACATAAAATGTCACATCATTTTAAGCTAGATTCACTTCATATCATTAAGCAAATTCACTTCATATCATTAAGCTAGATTCACTTCATATCATTAAGCTAGATTCACTTCATATCATTAAGCTAGATTCACTTCATATCATTTTAAGCTAGATTCACTTCATATCATTAAGCAGATTCAATTCATATCATTAAGATAGATTCACCTCAACCTCAAATGTAAGCTTTGGTTTCAGAATACTTTATAAATGACTATTCCTACAAAAGAAATCAGCTTCCTTACCTGTCAGTTGTATTTCTGAACTAATTGCAGCTGAGGATAATACTGACCTGCCAGAGGAGCAAGGCTCCATCCTATACAGATTTCTCACCCACCCTGATGGAGTGCCTCTAGAATATCTTTCCACTGACGCCTTACAGGTTAGCAGACTAGTAAATGTTAAGTTGTTTCATTTGTTGAAAATTCATGAATATAAAAGAAATGAGAAATTAATTGTATAAGTGGAAGCAAAACATTGGTTTGGAAAAATAGTTTTAATTAGAAATTGGTGTTGAGTTGATGACCCTGTTGAATGAAGTCTGTTGTTGGAGTGTAGACTGAACCAGATTTTTCAGTTGAGTTGTGATATTTCAGCAAGTGACCAAACATATCAGAAAGTGCCAGACTACAATATTAGCGGCTGATTCCCAGTGCATGTTTGGGGACCTTCTCAAAACTGAGATACAGTTGACCACAGAGCTAATGCTACTGGCATGCAAGTAAGTCACATTTATGTCCAGTGTTAATATTTGGAAGTTTACATGGCATGGTTAAGGATTGCAAAAGTGAATATGTAAGTTTACACAAAAAAAAATATAGATATATATAATTCCATCAAAATTTTTTTTAAGAACATCTGTTGATGTAAACTGCATTATTTTTCACCTTTTTTTTTTCTCATTTAGAATTGGCAAAGCTTTAGTGTTGTCAGGACGTAAGCCTGACCGCCAGGCTGGATATGGAGTGGTCAACTTTGGCATCAGTAATTTGACCATCACAACAAGGACAGACCTTGCTAACAAGTAAATTATTTTTGTGGACTAATTAATAATTACTGTCTCTAGCCACTATTCTTTTAAGTGCTTATATAAGGCTTAGTCTTAATTGAGTGAATTACAAATTATTTAATTTTTTTCTATGTCATATCTTAATAGTTGATGAGTATTGCTGTAAGCAAACTAGTTTTTTGTAATTTTAATGATTACAGGGTATTTAATAATTAATATATTAATTAATAAACTGCTTTTTAGAACTGTACTACAAGGGCTTGAACTTTGTTACATTCATGCTACTTAAAAAGATTACTACTACTACACTAACTTTCCCTTAGGTTTCATCTTAGTATAACACACTTGACTGATGGTGTACTAAAATGTAGGGATTGTTTTTGTGTAGCAGTCTCTTATCTTCTGCCCTCATAGTACCAAAGAAGGAGCCAGTTCTCATAGAAATTCTACTTATTCATACCAAAGAATTCAGAGCTGTGATACTCCTATCAAATCAATAGACCTGCAAAATAGTGAGAATATTTGTCCTCAGACTCTGATGGGCTGTTTTAAATAAAATCAATATAATGAGCCACTTATTTTCACTTCTCCATGTTTTGAAACACCCTGTGATACATCTTTACATAAAACAACTTGGACACTTTTTTATTTACCCAGGCTGCTTGAGCTCATCAAACAGTTCAAAGAAGTTTGGGCACAGCGCTCCAATCCCAGCGTGGGACTGGATGACTCCATCGAGAGGCTACGAAGTTTATTCAAAGTATTGTTGCCGGAGACCTCACACTCTGAACATCTCAACATGGAGTCCGGGTACTGAGATCAGGGGAGACGAGCCCTGGTTCAATTTTCTGCTGTAAATTTACAGTCAATCCTGGCTCAAATTATGCAGGAGCACGCAATACTTAAGCACAGGTGATACATTGTTTAATCGCTAACTCGAGTCCTGGAAGCATGGAAATCGACTATTAGATTTCCTAAGCAGGTTATTGATTTTTTTTGGGGCAAACTTAAATTTCATTAGTTATTTTGAGGACATAAAATAAGCTTTGGTTGCCACATGCAACCACTGGGCTGACTACAAATGAAGTACTTGATATTCAAAATGACAATTTGGGGCTACTTGTTATGGAATTGATTGTTACATCTTTATCTGGCCATATTGAGTGTAACAGTGTACCGACGGCACCCACTGTGATATTTGTCTGGCTATTCTTTTCTTTTAAAAAAATCGGAGGGCCATTTTATATATTCCATGAAAATCTCCGCTACTTCACAAATGATAAAAACCTGACCTTAACCTTGTGTGCTTCCTTCTTCAGCATTTTTATATAATGCTCAGTATTGCAGTATTCAAACTTTGGTCGGGATTTGAGTGAAGCTTAGTTTTAGTAACATGGCAATATAAGTCTGATAGGAAGGCATTGTTGCAATAATACTCAAGTATTTTTAATAAGTGTTTTAAAATTTATTTATAATGACTTAATTTAAAGAAGTTTGAACTGAACAAAAGAGAAAATTCTGATGTTTTGATAAAACCCTTAGCCAATAATAATATAGTTTATTTTAAAATTATTATAATTTTTTTTAAATTTAGGTCACTGGATTTCATTGAATTTTTAGCTTTATTAACTTTGTACTATTTGTAACAGACATGTTTTATGTCACCACATATCACATTTTAAATGTTGGTGTGTTTTGTTTTTAAAGTTTTCACTTCATCTCGGTATACTACATTTTTAAAAAAAATGATTTTAACAAGGAGAATTTAACCATAAGCTTATTGTGATGCTATAACCAGTCCTATGAAAACTATTGAAAATGTTGACACTTCATTGAGCTGAACACCCAGATATATTTTTATGATGCATCTATTAACACATATTTTTGATTAATTTATAATAATGGGTTTCAGGCCTTGATTTAGTTTATGTACTTTTGGTATATTAAGAAATAAGGAGCTTAAAACTTAAAGTGGGCCCTCGTGCTGAGTGAACTGTAAAGAGATTCTTTGCTGGATTTGCCTTGTAACCGTTTATTTTATTACATCAGAGGTGCTAGTATTGTAATATATTGAACAAAAATGAACAAATCATCTCATTGCATTATTATAATCTTTGCTAATCAAAATTAGATTTTCATGGAACTTCACGGTTATCAACTTTTAACTAAATTGCGTATCCTCAGACCTGGTTACCCTGGAACACCACAAAAAAAGTACATTCTCCTTTCAGAATAGTACTTCATAATCATGCTATACTGTATTATACAAGTAAATAAATAAGCATGCAGTATAATGTATACAATAACTATTCACATCGCATGTCAAAAAAAGGTAATTCTCCATTGTAGGTGGCCGATGTTTATATATATATATATTTTTTTTTTTTTAAAGTAAAAAGGTGCCCCTCATCACTACTTTAATAGTCAAAGATAGTGTGGGGGAGCGGAAATCGAGGACGCGCGCCGAAGTCACCTGAGCAGAAGTGAGGGTAGGGTTTGGGAAGGGTCTGAGCCCCCTCCCCTTGAATTTTTTTTTTTTAAAGATAAAAAATACAGGGTTTCACTCTGGCGTATACTTGAATGAGAATGAGCAGTTGAGAATGCATTTAATTATTTTTTAAATCCAGTTTCCCCCATTTCTGCAAATGTTCCAGCCAGAGAACAAAACAATTATGTAATAAAATTACATCATACAGCACTGAAGCAAACAAAAACCAAAGTTGACTTAATTTGTCGACTACGCTAATATTACCTGTTGCTTTATCTAGCGATTTCATTGTGAAAACACAAAGCAACATTGCGTCATTGATCACCATCATTACGAAACGTGTTATTTCATGGTCTTTAAAAAAAAATTTGGGCGCCTCCCCCCCCGTAAGCTCCTAAGTATACACCACCCGCTTCGACTCTCATTGCGTACATAATATAATTATGGATGGTCTCCAACCAAACCCACTTGGACTCTCAGTGCGTACATAATATATGTATGTATTTTCCCAACCAATCATCTTTCTCATTCCATTCTGGGTGTAGAAAGGAGCTCAATCTAACAGCAGAAATAGTCTTTTCTTTCTTTTTTTTTTTTAATCATAAAAAAAAACAACTACTGGAATATATTTTTTCAACTTGGTTTCTTAAAACCATAAACTTTGACAGGTTTTTGACAGGTCTCAACATACACTTTTTCTTTTTTTTTTTTTTTTATTTATAATACTTTATCTCATTCCATTCTGGGTGTAGAAAGGAGCTCAATCTAACAGCAGAAATAGTCTTTTCTTTCTTTTTTTTTTTTAATCATAAAAAAAAACAACTACTGGAATATATTTGTTCAACTTGGTTTCTTAAAACCATAGACTTTGACAGGTTTTTGACAGGTCTCAACATACACTCTTTCATTATTTTCTCTTTTTAATTATAATACTTTAGATAGATAAAGATGTAAGTGTAATCATAGATAGATAGAGATGTGCTTACATCTGCTCTTTACCTATTGAATACATGAAAGTTTTTTCCCCCTCCCATTTATGCAGTTGTGAGTTTAGTCAGGGGTTCTTTTATTATTATTAATTTTTTAAATGAAAGAAATCCATTTATTTTTGTATCTTCCACCTTCCATAAATTATCTGAGAACCTTTGTTTGCATAATAATAATAATAATACAATTTTGTTATAAATTTTGAATCTCTTTGTGGCATGCCTGGAGACTTACATATTTATTTTTTTATATACAAAAGCTGTATTTGATGCTTGACGGCGAGTGTGTGATTGTCTCGACTTGTTTGATTTTTATTGAATCTCTTTATGGGCAAAACTTTGGGTGATAATAGGATGCAGGCTGTTAATAACTTGTTTTGTTACATTCAACCATGGTGGTTCTGTGCAACAGATTTGGGCAATAAATATTTATTTCCAAGGAGGTTAGTTTTCATTGTGGATTCTTCCGTTGTTTTGTCCTGATTTTTTAAAGTTATTTACGTTGGCAAAGTCTATGAGAAGAAATATACCAACACTAAAATTTTTTACATCTACTCAATTAGGTGGTTTCTTTGTAAAGAGGGTTATATGGTTTTTATTTATATAAGGGAATTCATTCATACACAGTGACAGAAAACCCAAATGATCCATGCTTCTATTTCATTCTCATGTTTAGTTGACACCTTAAACCGTTTGATAAATAAGACATAAACACAAGAAGATTGATTCCAGCCATGGTGAACAACAATAAATACACAAGTTTGAAAGTGAAATCAGTAGAACCCATTTATTAACAGTTTTTTGTGTGTTGTTGTTAACATAGCATCAGTGTAAATAAACTGCTTGGCGTATGCGGCAAATTGTTGTAACATGACAAATTGACCCATAACTCACAATGACACTTGTACTTGTATAAAAAAAAGACTTTTTCTTCCCAAATTATCTCATACATTTGTGCATGTCATGGTTATTAAAAAAATCATTAAAAAAAATAATAAAGAAATAAAGAGAACAGTGTGCAAATGAACCGATAACTCATCATTGTCAATTCTCGAGATGTCCAAACTAAAAGGATCTTGGAATTTACGGCAACCCTGCCCACCTAAATGTTTTAAAATGTTATATTAGATTTAGAGGGAAAATTTTTTTTTTCTTAGGCAATACTCTGTTCTTGGCATCCTTCATCAGGCTGTTTAACATAAGTGTACTGCACCCTCCTCTCCTCATACCTCACCCTCTCCTCATACTCCCCCCCCCTCCTTCCGTCAGTGTCAAGAATAAAAATGTTTTTCTCATGGTATACAATGCACAAAATTTCAAAATCAGGGGGGACATGAAAACTTTAAAAATCTGGATCCTGAAATTTATGTGCAATCATAAAGGAAATATTCTGCCATGTAGTGATAAAAATTTGTTTAAATTTTAAATAGACTGATCACAGAGTGAGTGGCTAAGGTAATGGGGGCATTATGTACCAATGTCAAATATTATACTTCTTTGTGAATTGATTATGTATGTGCAAAAAGCTTAACACAAATTGCTGCATTCCAAGTTGTACAATAACTACTTCTCATCTGACATTCAAATGGTAGTGCCACTATTTCAACATTTGTCATGTAAAGTGACACACAAGTAAGTTGTGAAGATATCTTGATGTAGTTGGGTATAGAGATATGTGAGATTAAATAAAAGGCAAAACTGGAATGTTAAACAAAAAAAAAAGAGGAAAATAGCAACAACACCCCCCCCCCCC
>CAXITT010000069.1:725074-740305 GCA_964033795.1 Lymnaea stagnalis
TATATATATATATATATATATATATATATATATATATATATATATATATAGGGCTAATTGAATAGCCATATTATTAGGGCTAATTGAATAGCCATTTATAAAGTCCATATTGAATATCCATATTATATAGGCCTAATTGAATAGCTGGAAAGTTACATCACAAATTAATTCAGAGATGAGAAATTGTTTAGAAAATTTTTCAATAAATAAATCTCCACCTGAGATAATTGACATTATCTCTGGTCCTACCTAAGCAATTAAAAAACTCAAATAAAAATCTTGCTAATTTTTGAACTGAAAAAACAATTAAAAGATAGTTTATTCCATGCAATTTTTAAATGTCTTTTAAATTCAACAACAAACACACCCCCCCCCACCCCCCATGCTTGTGTAATGAATGTAAACACAATTCAATTGTGGATAACTTGCTGTCTTCATTTCACTTTTTCTGCAAAGTCTATTTTTCTAATGAACCATCTTCATCAAAATCATGAGATATATATATGTTACCCTAATTCACATAGATCTTTATTAATTAAGAATGACATAATATATGTTAAAACACACACACACATTAATGTATTAATATAAAACATTAACTCCATAAATCAAGCAAAGGAGAGGCAAATTTACTATGGCTGTTGGTGTCATCATGATATAGATTTGCATTAAATATATAGCATATGTATACATAACCCTTATTCTTTGATATTCTATTGGACTATAAATGACTTTAAAAAACACAAAACAAATATGGCAATAAATCTATTCTAGACAAAGCTATATTAGTTTCTGCTCAGACTATATTTAACCCACGAACTGTGGCATGCATTATTCTGTGGTGTGGAGCTTTTCAGAGCATTTTGGGTGACATTTGAAATTGCATTAAATGACATAGAAATATTGATACAATACCCCAATAAGTATATATTTTTAGAAAGGTAAATGGATGGGGATAAAGTTGGCCATTTTGCTCAGTGTCCTTGACCTTGGAATTCTCAAGGAAAAAAAAATCGACAAAATGTCTTGCTTTCAAGTGCTCATAACATCATTAATTTTTATAGATACACTTAAAACACAAATCTAAATGTTGTAGCAAATTCATTTATCTTTCAGAAAATGTATAGTTTGCTAAGGTTTTGATTGCAATTAAACACCTGAAAGCAATTTTATATAAGAAACTGGGGACCACTGCTAAAACCAAGTACAAAATCTCAGGCAAAATAGTTATTATTGACTAGTAAACATTTAAAAAGGAACTGTGGAACTGATTTGGTTTGTTTAACTATAAAATTTATTAGTTCTGAATTATAATCTGTAGATTCTGTGACTAAAATTCAGTCAGTCCTTGCCCAACCTCCAGGCCTGGCTCCAAGTCTAACAGTAGCCTCAGTAGGCCTACTTCAGTATCACTTAAAACCTCTCCTAATAAGCTTTCAAACATATTTCTATTAGTTCTTGCACTGGAGGCCCAGCCATAGCGTCATTTATTTTAGCTTTTAAAAAAACAGCGATATAAAACTCCAATTAAAAAGTATTATTTTCCCGTTACCACGAAACAGCTTGAACCGGAAGATGATTTAACTATTAATAAAAGGAAGTGACTATAATTCCGGTTAAATATTGGATTGGAAATCGCTTTCAGACCATGTTTTTTATCAGCCGATTTTTTCGGCCGCCACAGTACACAACGAGAATGTCGGCCGATTTTTTCGGCCGACCACAGTTTGTGGGTTAAAAGTAAGAACAGATATTTCAAACAATCTTTTAAATGCAACACCTTGTCAAATAGACACAAAATTTTCTATTGATTAAATTAATTGTTTCAATGTTCAAAAATTAAATTTAATCTTGGACGAACAGATTATTTTTCTTTTATTATTCTTAAACATATTTTGTGTAAATTATTGGTCCAGCTCACACTCTCCTTTCATTCAGGAATTTATCATTTTTAAAACTAGGACATTTTCTGATGTCTCCAACGTGCTTGTACAGGATAATTGCAGGTATTGAATAACTCACACAGCATCATAGCAGATTTTTTTTATAACACACCAGATAATAAAAGATATAGGTAACACACATCACATAGTAGAGGATATATAAAACACACATCACATAATAGACTTTACCAACTGGTCAGCTCACCGTTGTCAGTAAGGTAGTTTTTCCCATTATAAAGGACCCATTAATATCTTAGTGTTAAAGAAATTTCTTATGGAAAGAATGAGGACCAACAAAAGTTAAGACAACTCTCTCTTTCATAACACACCAAATCATCTACTGACTGTTTCAGAGAAAATTCCCTCCCTTCAAAATCAAACAAAAGTTCACTTCAGACCATTTCCTTTAAAATGTGTAAGATGTTGGACAACACACTGACTTGAGTTCTGCACATACTTTCCCTTCTCTTCTCTATGTTTTAACCATTTAAAAAAAAAAGAATGTCTCTCGTTGCCATATTTCTGAGGCTGTTTGAAGTACAACCCACATTGTGCACAAGTTGAACATTTTTACGGCTTTCGTCAGCAATGGATAGGACAGACAACCACCCACTGTACATTATACAGAACACCAAATAATTTAATGTATTTTTAAAAAAAAGAAAGGCAGGTAAAACCAACTAATATATTGTATGTTGCACGAAGTAGCTGTGTGGCTACCAGACAGTTATGCCACATATGATTGTTTACTCAGCTGTAGCTGTTTACATATTTTGAGCGGGAAAAAAATTATTTAAAAAACAAAAAAAGGTAATTTGACCACTTATGAGTCTATTTCTTAAGTATAAAAATCCAACACCTCCTGTAATTGTTCTCATTTATTTACTAAAAATTCATTAAAAATAAAATAAATAAAAGCAAAAATTTTATTGTAAGATTTCAATGAATTAGCCATGTTCTCTCATTTTATAATCAGCCTTTTTTAAGAATATAAGACAGTAAAAATCATTTTTTGGGGGTAGCCTGTTGACATTTAAAATGTTTTTCTTTAAATTGAAACTATATTGTCTAAGTCATTTATAAAAAAAAATATATTAATAAATGAGATCAAGTCTTACAGTGGGACTTGGCAAACCAAAGACACAATGAGGAGGTTGAGTTATACTTAATTATTTAATGAAATAATCCAAGGCTGTATTGAGAAAAGGGGGGGGGGGGGGAGAAGGGGAATTATCATTAAAAACTTAAAAGAAGTGCCCCAATAGCATGAGTTGCCAAAGTGATTTGATATCACTACATTTGAATGATTTTGGAAATAGTGAATTTCAATAACCATTGCCGTTATTGAATGAAACAGAAAAAAGAAGTGGGTGCGGGGTGTGTGTACAGAACCTTGATAACCCAGTATCAGCAGTAAAAAAAAATAAATGAATCACTCTGAAGGCAATGAGTGAATTCATTTGTAATTTTATTACTAAAATTTAAATGTTTAAATATTTAAAATGTTGCAACCAACATGATATAGTAAAGATTTTTAAATTTTTGTGGTAAAGCATAAGATTAAATAATAATTAAGTTTTTTTACTCTTTATAATAAGCATGAGTTTTTTTTTTTTTAAATCATTGTTGTGATCATTCCCAAGTGATTTATATAATTTTTACTTCATTTTCATGAGTTTAATTTACTTGCTATGTTATTTTCAATTTTTTAACTTTCGCATCATGTGACAAACAACAACATACAGAAACCACACATTTCATCATGTTCAATTCAACAATATTCTGCAATGTAGAAAAGCTTTACCTCTTCTAATAACAAAGATTCAACAGTTCATAAATATTTTAAGGTGTTGTTAAAATTTGTGAAACTTTTGCATTCATATAAAGGACGTTTTAAAAAAGCCACCAGCGCCTGTATCATAAGGAGGTCCAGAACAAACACACATCACAAACACACAACACAAACATTCCAATGACCTCTCTCAACCAAATAAAACAAACACCCATCAGGAGTTCACCGTGTAAAAATTGTTTAGTCCTTCCATGGGTAAACCTCGTTTATTTCCCATTTCTGTGATTCATTGTCCGTATTGCATGGCTGCAGGTGGAGCTTGTCATCTTTGCCTGTGCCAATGCATTTATTCAAAGACCCGTGTCTCAGTTGGCCATGAACCTGGGTCAGGATTGAAACAATTCAAAATTATGGAGAGGGGTAGTCCTAAGGTTCATCACTGACTTAAGGAATGACAGACCGAGGTGAAGCTAGCTGCATCCTATGTCAGCCAAAATCTTAGACTTTTAAACTTTCAAGTTATTAAAAGAGCAAAACTACACCCCCCACCATCAATAAATCAGTGTAACATTGCTGCTGACAAAATAGAATGTTATGTCCGTTGTTGCACCACGTAATAACCGGAGACTGCTATTGGTTGTCCTTAGTTATGGATAAAAAAATACATATGTATGGAATCTGATCTCAAAATCAAGTATAAAGATGAATATAAATGAATATAAAGAAAATATACTAGATAAGAACATTTTTGTAAATTTGTTAAAGAAAATAAGTATAATTTTAAGGTCAGATAAAATTTTTTTTAAACATTTATTAAAAAAATAATAAGTACACTAGATCCCATCCTTATAGTCCCATAAAATTGCATTACTGAATTTTCTCTTATCATGTGTCTGACAACTCTTCTTATCATGTGTCTGACAACTCTGATCATTTTTTTAAAAAACCTGTAAGGGAAAAAAAAAAGACATGCTGACCCCTCGAACTGCAGAGATGTCATGTTTTCTTAATTAGGTCAAATTATAAATATTTAAAAAAAGTGCCTGTGAAAATTCATGAGCCAGCCATACTGACCTTGTTGTACTCCCAAGGGCCCTCAGGCTGTATATCACAGACACGGATGTGTAGAGTATCCTGGTTCTCATCTAGAATACAACGCTCTCCTAGACTGAGCTGACCTTTCCTGTTCAGTCGGAACAACTGGGAAAAAAAAAACAACACAGGAAGGTCTTATCAGCGTTTCCACAAATGGAAATTTTATAAGTGCACAAACAATGTGTAAAACATTGGCCTGATCGTCAACTTTAATTTTTTTGTTTTCAGACAAAGAGTTAGAGACTATTTTTTATAATAGCTTTTCAATTTTATCATTTTTGGTACTTATTACTTGCTCTGGACTCTAAATGAAGCGGCAAAAAGTTTAAATAATAAACATGCAGTCAAATGAAGAAGATCGTGTACTAAACTAAAGAAAAGGGGTTGGTAAATAAAAAATTTGAAGCAAGAATTCACCCTGCATGAACAGTCTACAAAATAATGATCCATATCTTAAGGCATGTACATAAGGCACACAAAAACTGAACTTGAAACAGAGATTATTTGAAAATACAAGATTTGGGATAAGAATGTTCTACAGGGGAGACTACTCCTGATTATGGGAAACAACAATGCCGCTCTGCTCAGGACCATACTTGAAACAGAAATTCATTTACAGGAAACCTTAAGGAAAGAATCCAAAGAATAAATCTAAATTGTTTAAAAGACCTAATAAGAAACAATGAGAAACAAAGCCAAGAAGAAATCCTGGTAATAATAAACTGTGGTAGTCTATTTTAAAGCTTTATCGCAGTCCAACACTTTTTATAATTAGTTAACTAAACTTAATTCTGACTGCTACTATTTATATGTACCTGTCTTCTGTCATTTTATTACTAGTTTATTTTGACATACTAGTGCAAATGTTTTTTTCTGATTGTTTTAAAAAAAAGCTTACTTAGCTGCCATGTCTTTTTCCTGTTTGGTTTTTCCAATTATGTTAAAATCACTTCCTTTCTACTCCTCTTTAATTTGTTTTTGTCTGGTTTTAGCGCCCTCTCCTATTTTTTTTCAGTTTTAGGTAGGATATGTATATTGATATGTAAATTTAATTTATACTTATTTAAATGTGTTTTGTTTGTTTGTACTGATGAAGGCATGTGCCGAAACATTTAATTGTGTATAATGTATAATTATTATTAAAGCTAACTCATATTGTTCTATTGACACAATTTGTTCGTGTCTTATTAATCTAGTCGAAGGGTATTTTTTTTTTGGGGGGGGTGGAGGGGATGTGGGTGGAGATGTAAATGGGACTTCCTCTATTGGAATCAACACATATTAGTATTATGTTACAATTATAAAATTGAATTTATCATCAACAGCTGTATAAACAAAGACTATTGAGATCTTGTGTTAATGACTCAAAGAATAGGGTGGTCTTCATCAACTGAAGCTATCACGTTTTTTTTTCTTTATTTCAAACATTCTTGATTTTAACACTGGGAGGTGGGGTAGCTAGGTAGGTTGTAGGAAAACAAAAGGAGTTCAAAGGTGTGCCAAAACCTCAAAAATAGTGTTAATGTGTGCAGCCCAGCCCAGTGCAATGTCCAAGGGCCGGGTCTTTGAGCAGAGACAATTCCAAACCAAAAGCGGGTCGGTGCCACAAACTTCCAGAGGAGCACGTGTACCAACTACCTGTGAATGTGTTTGACCTTGACACCAGCCCAGCGAAACAGGCTTGCCCATCCTGCCTTTCCAACACCTCCACTCCTTCAGGTGCCAGATTCTTATCTGTGGTTGGGACCATACTAGTAAAATTAACACACGACATCAGAAACAGATGAACATTTGTCCATGACAGAGTCTCTGCTTCACATGATGGTACTGTCCTCATTGCAAGTGTACATGTATCATGCAGGCGTTTAGGGGGGAAAAAAATCATATAATGGACATATTCCCCAAATTCATTTGTTACAGAAACTTGCAGTAATCAACTTGTTAGTTGCAACATTCAATTTTCAAATGAACAGCTGGGGATCCAATTATTTCAACTTCACTATAGAAAGTTGTCAAGCCCTGAAACCCGATCGCAAAAATTTCAGAAGTTATTCATAATGTCCTATAAGTGGCTAGGCGACCACACATTAATATCAAAATTTAGAGTTAGCGACTGATTGGTCATCCGCTAGTTCTTGCACAATGTAATCAGCTGAGCTCAGTTCTAACACCGACATTGTCACATGAAAACACTTGCACTGAGTACAGAGCAGCCCCCAAGATGTCACAGGTTCTGTCAGTCTCAGCTCACCTGATTACCACCTTGGCCGTGGCAAAAGAAAACCCCGATGGGCCCTCCGTTAAGAGACTGACCGACTGTGTCCCAGCACTTGCGGTCACTCCCAGTGTGACGTATCTTAGAAAACATGATCATGAGGCAAGGGCACAAAATACAGTTTAGATCAAACATATAGATAGGATTAACAGCATTCAAGAATATTTTCTGTTTTAAAATGCATTATTTTAAAATCAATTGAGTACCATATGTTTTAGAAAAATAATTAACTTTAAAATAAGAATTTCCTCTCTTATAGAAAGTTAGAAACAAAAAATTTGAAATCTAAAGAGGTAACCATTTGAATACAAGTTCATTTCTAATACATAATCAATAGTTAGCTAAGGTTCTTAGTTGGGTCTTATCATAGAAGGCCATCTTGGTTACAGTGGAAAGAAATAACATTTTAGTTCATCAAAGGCCATCTTGGTCTCAATGTAAAGAAATAATATCCTAATCCATTGAAGGCCATTTTGGTCTCAATGTAAAGAAATAAAATTTTAGTTCATTAAAGGCCATCTTGGTCTCAATGTAAAGAAATAATATCCTAGTCCATTGAAGGCCATTTTGGTCTCAATGTAAAGAAATAAAATTTTAGTTCATCAAAGGCCATCTTGGTCTCATTGTAAAGAGATAATATCTTAGTTATTTAAAGGCCATCTTGGTCTCAATGTAAAGAGATAATATCTTAGTTATTTAAAGGCCATCTTGGTCTCAATGTAAAGAAATAATAAGTTAATTCATCAAAGGCCGTCTCAGTGTAAAGAACTTATTTCCTAGTTCATTAAAGGATGATAAATTTATTACATAAATCCTAAAACTATAAAAATTAATTTAACTTTAAAATGTTTCCTAATACTGTGAAGAATGGCTCATCTCTTGATGATATGAGAACACTTACCTCACCCCAGGCGACATTTGGGGGCAACGGTGGAAATTTATCATAAACATCGTAGGCTACATTCTCCATGAACCAATGAAAACTTTTGCAGTTCTTTTCTTTCTTCATCTGGAGCTGCTTGGAGACATCGCCGTACGGAGCGCCCCTCAGCCACGGCTCTCTTGTGTAGAAGTACTCTTTGAACTCACCCTCCATCCAGACCTCTACGACCCTCAAGTAGTTCTAAATGACATGTTGGTTCAAAATGTTCTAAATGTCAAGTTGGTACAAAGTGTTCTAATTGTCAAGTTGGTACAAAATGTTCTAAATGTCAAGTTGGTACAAAGTGTTCTGAATGTCAAGTTGGTACAAAATGTTCTATATGTCAAGTTGGTACAAAGTGTTCTAAATGTCAAGTTGGTACAAAGTGTTCTAAATGTCAAGTTGGTACAAAATGTTCTGAATGGAGGGTTGGTGAAATATTCAATCTAACAATGATCTTAAGAAAAGATGTTTAAATATTTTGAAAAAATAAAAATTTTTACATGATCCAATCTACCTTTTTTTTTTAAAAGTAAATTTTACATTAGAAATTAAAAGATTCATGCTGAATCATGGTAAAAGCACCAATTTGTAAATTACACGTAATTTAATAACATGCATTGCAGTCATAAAATTTCAGTATTACATACACTATACATGAATTGTGAATTTATTCAAAAACAATGTCGGAGTTTAATTTCCTTTGATGTAATGTAATTCAAAACACACAGAAAAATTGTCATGAAATAGTGTCATGGAGAACAGGATATAAAAGAGAAAAGGTCAAAGTTGAAAAGCTAGAGGGTAATAAAAATGAATAGGGACTAGTAAGCCAGACGAACAAATAAAAACAGGAAAGCAGACGTTGTGTCACTTGTTGAATGATGAAAGAAATAAGAAGAAAGTGTTTTTTTTACTCACAGCATAAGAATGGGGAACTTTAGGCACAGGCTGCGGTTTCTTGGGCGCACCTCCACTTCTGGGTCCTCTGTAAATATGGCCGACCCGCGAGCAAGGCACCCATTCTGAGCTCCCCCCACACATCCACACCTGGGGGTGAAACGAGGGTGGGGAATGACACTGCCTTAAACAGATCTCTCAAATTACAATCTAAGCTTTCAAACAACCCCGGTATTACTGACTTCAGGTATGTGGATGAAAATAGCTCTAATGAAATTAGACTAGATATAATCATGACATGTGTTCCAGGGTGAGTAAAGAGATAGCATTTCCTTAGACTTTGGTCCTATCAGTTTTTCCTTGTTAAATATAACCTGAGAAATTTCAACCTTATCAACAACATTGATCAACTCAGATCTCCTACCTTGAAAGCGAGCTCATAGTTCTCTCCACCCCAAATTTTCAGCCCAGGATCGTAAGCCCCCAGTTCAAAGAAATAGGCCCTGTCCATGGCCAGTAGCCCGCCAGCATGAGTTGGGGAACTGGACACACAAAAATAATAATATGTTAATGGAAGAACTAGAGTTATGTCAAAGATTAGGTTTGGTGTCTTGAAATATAATTATTCTGAAATCTCTGAACTAACTTTAAATGTGAAACTTTGGCAGTAAAAACAACATAGAGTAAAAACAACAGAGCGTAAAAACAACAGAGCGTAAAAACAACAGAGAGTAAAAACAACATAGAGTAAAAACAACAGAGAGTAAAAACAACAGAGAGTAAAAACAACAGAGAGTAAAAACAACAGAGCGTAAAAACAACAGAGAGTAAAAACAACATAGAGTAAAAACAACAGAGAGTAAAAACAACAGAGAGTAAAAACAACAGAGCGTAAAAACAACATAGAGTAAAAACAACAGAGAGTAAAAACAACAGAGCGTAAAAACAACAGAGCGTAAAAACAACATAGAGTAAAAACAACAGAGCGTAAAAACAACAGAGAGTAAAAACAACAGAGAGTAAAAACAACATAGAGTAAAAACAACAGAGCGTAAAAACAACAGAGAGTAAAAACAACATAGAGTAAAAACAACAGAGCGTAAAAACAACAGAGAGTAAAAACAACAGAGCGTAAAAACAACAGAGAGTAAAAACAACAGAGTGTAAAAACAACAGAGCGTAAAAACAACATAGAGTAAAAACAACAGAGCGTAAAAACAACAGAGAGTAAAAACAACAGAGAGTAAAAACAACAGAGAGTAAAAACAACATAGAGTAAAAACAACAGAGCGTAAAAACAACAGAGAGTAAAAACAACAGAGTGTAAAAACAACAGAGCGTAAAAACAACATAGAGTAAAAACAACAGAGCGTAAAAACAACAGAGAGTAAAAACAACAGAGAGTAAAAACAACAGAGAGTAAAAACAACAGAGAGTAAAAACAACAGAGCGTAAAAACAACAGAGAGTAAAAACAACAGAGAGTAAAAACAACATAGAGTAAAAACAACATAGAGTAAAAACAACAAAGAGTAAAAACAACAGAGAGTAAAAACAACAGAGAGTAAAAACAACAGAGAGTAAAAACAACAGAGAGTAAAAACAACAGAGTGTAAAAACAACAGAGTAAAAAAAAACAGAGAGTCAAGAAAAGTGAGAGTAAAATAACTTGCAAGAGTACAACAACTTACGCGTAAGGTTCACTGGGATGTTTTCTTAGATCCAGGACTTTCTGAGGTACAAGTCCCTCTTTGTAGAGGAATCCCCATTCAAATATTCCCCTGTGATGGTGGTGGTCATACACTGGATAATAGGCCATTGTGTCCCAGTTGATACCATCCACAATGGGAACAGCAAGAATAGTTCTAATGGAAATACAGACATCCAGAGGCTTGAAAATCATCCAAATTGGACAAACTTAAAAAAACAGAATTAAAAAACTTTTAAAAAAAACAAAGAAAAAAAAAAACAAGCTCTGGTCTGGGCAACCCTTGTTATTCCTTTTTTAATCTACTTTATATTACCGTGTATAATGTGAGAAATTCAAACGATATATACAAATGCCTAGGCTACCAAATCTTCATGACCCACTCCCATTCGGCTACGACCCGCATCATACCTGCCCATAAAAACAATAACGTTAGTAGCGCCCCTAGACATTTTTTTATCATATTATATATAAAATATGTATTTCGTTAATTCGTATTGGATCATTGTTAGTGTTATGGAGCAAAATTTACACGTTGCAATATAAGTGGAATTGCATTTTAGGTTGGTTTTTTTTCAGAGGAAAAGTTAGTTAACATTATACATGGATCACATTAAACAAGGTAATATACAGTATTAGTTTGAACCATGCATTTCTTTAGCTCTTTGGTGTTGTCCTTTTTTCAGGTTTTCCTCTACCCTTTGTATACTTCATATTGCTTCACCCTGAATGCAGTCCTCCCTATATTTCTATAGCCTTTCCTCCAGGTCATACTTGTCTGCAGTTGGTTGTCATCAATGAATTTATGCCTGGAAAAAAACATCACCCCGGGTGGATGAGACTCGTTAACCTGGTCAGCAACTCATCTAAGAGAAGGAAACTCTGAATTCAAACCCGGAGTTGAGGCGCATACAATGACAATTCCTGCAACCATACCCCTCCCTGGTCGTCTTGATGTAGAGTCTTGCCACTGGATATGGTGGGCCCGGGCGAGAGAGTAAGGTTGATGCCGCGCAACTCTTCCTCACTTTAAACAAAAGTCACTCGCGCAAGTTAACTGGACGACTCGATGGTCATCGTCGATCTTCAACGGATGAACAATATGCCTAGACATTAGGTTACAAAAGGAATGAAATGAAGCATACAGAAGTAGCTCATATCTAGACAATAACTACATAAGTAGTTCATATCTAGACAATACCTATCATATTTTATCCGTGCCAACAGTGGTGGAAGCCAGTTTTTGTTACATTCACAGTGGGCATCCAGGAACACGATGACATCACCAGTGGAGTGCTCAGCACCTTTCGTCCTGGCTGTGATGAGGCCGAGGCGCTCAGGGTTCCTGAACAGCTTGACAAGGCCATTGAACTGTTTGATGTAATTCTCTAGCTTCTCTTGAAGGAAGTCTGAAGTCAACCCATAAGAGAAAACCATTAAAGATGACCAGATTATAAAATCACTGGCTTTAGCCTGACAACAAACAATGGCGTCCAGTTAGTGCTATCAACCTCCCAACCACCCACCCATACGCCTCCGGCCCTGAATTATATTAATATTCTTAGGTTGCACCCTCTTATACACCGCAGATTTATTACACAAACTATTTCTATAAAACAAACAAAAATATTAGAGCAGTTATCTGGAATTTTATTTAGGGAGAACAGCGCCATCTGGTAGTATTGGTGACATTTTTTTTTGTTACATAGAGAATTATGTATTTAATATCAGTGCATGTTTCTGAAGTCATAGGTTATGGAATATTGGCCATGATACCTAAACTCAACAATCAAAATTCATACTGACATTTAAAAAAAAAATGATTAATAACCATTTGAAAACAATGTCTTAGCAGTTACAAGAATAAAGCCAGTTCACTTGTCTTTATTTGGAAGACAAGCCAGAAGCAATCTATACCAACGCAATCTACACCAACACAATTTATACCAACGCAATCTATACCAATGCAATCTATACCAAAGCAATCTATACCAATGCAATCTAAACCAACGCAATCTATACCAACACAATCTATACCAACACAATCTATACCAATGCAATCTATACCAATGCAATCTATACCAACACAATCTATAACAACACAATCTATACAAATGCAATCTATACCAATGCAATCTTTACTTAAACAATCTATACAAACACAATCTAAAAAAATGCAAACTAAACCAACACAATCTATACCAACACAATCTAAACCAACGCAATCTATACCAACGCAATCTATACCCACACAATCTATACCAATGCAATCTATACCAACACAATCTATAACAACACAATCTATACAAATGCAATCTATACCAAGGCAATCTGTACCAAGGCAATCTATACCAACGCAATCTATACCAACACAATCTAAACCAACGCAATCTATACCAATGCAATCTATACCGACGCTTGCATCAATCTCATGAAATATTAAGATATTGTGTATAAAAAAGGTGGATATCATTTTCCCGTGAATTTTTTGCCCTGAAAATAAATAGAAGATTTAAACTAGGTTACCATGCCATGGTGTAATCATGGAAATTATGCTGGGGAATTTAAGCCCAAAATGTGCATGCCCCATTTACCATAGTCACTGCCATCATCGATGAGAACAACCTCTTTGAGAAGTTTTGTCGGAGACGTGTTGATGACACTATGCACTGTGCGTATAAGGGTTGACCAGCCCTCATTGAAGAACACCAAGATAACACTGGCTGTTGGCAGTTCTTCTGGGTAATGCCAGTACTTGCATCTGCAGAATAGAGATAAACACATTTTAAGCTGGTGAATAAGAATAATAATAATGCAGATGATCGTTGTACTGATATTCAGTTGTTGGCATTTTGATCATGCAATAGGTAACTGAACAATGACATAATTTTAACAATTATCTGGCCTCTTAGATAATTGGATCTGAAAGCATTAAGACATTGTACATGTACTTAGATTTGGTGGTAAAATGAATGTGAATTCATGACAAACATGCACTTTTATCATCCAAGACCTCATTGGACTTACACTTACACGTGATTAAGATTAAAATATTCCTAGGCCTCATGAGACTTACGCAACCAAGGCTCACAATGTTCCTTGGTCTAATTGGACTTACACAACCCGGGGTCACAATGTTCCTAGGTCTAATTGGACTTACAAAACTCGGAACCTGGGGTCACAATGTTCCTGGGTCTAATTGGAATTACAAAACCCGGGTTCACAATGTTCCTAGGTCTAATTAGACTTACACATCCCGGGCTCACAATGTTCCTAGGCCTCATTAGACTAATGCAACCCAGGGGTCACAATGTTCCTGATCCATGTTATAAAATAACTTTATCTCTTTCAATATGTTATTTCTCAATTCATTTTTTAAAGTGATGCTTCTAATTTAGGTGCGCCCCCCCCCCCCCCCACATGAAACAAATGCTTTAGAGCAGTGGTTCTTAACCTTCCTATGGTTGCGACCCTTTAAAAAAAGTTCTTCATGTTGTGGCGACACCCCCAACCACAAAATTATTATCGTCGCTACTTCATAACTGAAAATATATGTGTTTTTTCCATGGCCTTAGGCAACCCCTGGGAAAGGGTCCTTCGACCCTCAAAGGGGTCAGGACCCACAGGTTGACAACCGCTGCTTCAGAAGCTGAAACAAAATTCACTTTATAACTTGAGGCTTTTACATTTTTTTAGGCCCTTAAATCCCCAAACAATTAACCTGTCCTTTTTGACAGGACAAAAAAGTCTATACAGAATACATATGCAGTTCAACAATTCTGCTATATGTAATAAACTTGGCAGATTAAGACTAAGCTGTATAACTTCAAAAGCAAATTTATTCTTTATTAAAATTTAAATTAATTTTTTTTATTTTTATATATAGTCTATATATTTACAAGTTTTCTAGATTTCAAAAGTTTTTTAGTGTGTGGACGGGTCCATCGATTCCTGTGTATATATGTTACTGCCTATTGGGGTGACAAGCGTTAATCAAGTCTATTTATTGAGGTTTATATAGTACCTGAGATAAGTTAATCCTAAAATATGAGATGCACTAGATCTGCCAATGATAAAACCATACACAGCACCAGACCTGTTTACCCTCAAACTCCTAAAATCGTACAATATCGTCTCAAAATCGTACAATACAGTATCTTAATAGTAAATACATAAATATACAGTATATATAATATATAATGTATACAGCATCTACTGGTATAGCGTGTTCAGTGGCATCCAGTTCAGCGGTTTGTTAAAAAATGGAACTGTAAGGTAATCAGTATTCGACTGACGTTAACTGCAAACTGCGGTCACTTCATTTTGAAGACCTGCATCTGCTATAGATACCTCCATGTTTGTTACCTCCATAAACGATATATTTATTTTTATCCCACCCTTTATTTTATTTGTGTATTCCCTATTTCGAAGTGTACTTGTAAGAATTTCATCCAGGAAACCCTGGCGAAAACCTAATATGACATATGCGCCGGGAAACAAAATTATAAGAACCACTGGCGTAGCCCAACGAAATATGCGTCACACGCGCGCTGAACACTCATGACTAAACACAACTGTAACTTCTCTACTACTGCTA
>CAXITT010000069.1:742163-754955 GCA_964033795.1 Lymnaea stagnalis
GGAGAGACCCCCAGTTAATGGCTCCTTGTTAAAATAATTTTAGTGACAGAGGGTGTGTGTGTGTGGGGGTTTGGGTGGGGGGGGGGGGGATGTAGGCCTATTCCAGAAATTCATAACTTTTGTAAACAAAGGCAGTTTTTGTGTATCATGGATTTGGAATATGGCCCACACAATGTCAGAACTTACTCAGGCATTCGTGTGTCTGGCACCGTTCTATTCATGGCCACTTTATCACTGGCCACCATGTTGAAGCCGTACTCTCTCGTCTGTCTGTCTGCCTCATCTTTCTCCTCCAGGGACACGACCACAGCTGTTCCGCCTTCACCTGAACAAGCATAGAGGGTAAAAGATAAGTTGCATGCACAATTACCCCAACCGTTAATTATTTCCTTTTAAATTGGTCAAGCCAAAAATTGTTTTAACTTATGGGTAAGACAGTGTTGCAGTCACAGACCTGTTTACTTTTATGATTTTGGTATACAATGTACGATTTTGAGGTATGATACATTTATCAAACGATTTTGTGAGATATTGTACGATTTTAAGAGTTTGAGGGTAAACAGGTCTGCAGTTACACCACACAAAAATGATACTGTATCTGAAATTTGATACAAAACCAATCCGCACAAATAAATGGTGTTTGAAAGGAAGTTTGTGTGAAAGGAAGTTTGTGTGAAAGGAAGTTTGAAAGGAAGTTTGAAAGGAAGTTTGTGTGAAAGGAAGTTTGTTTGCAAAGAAGTTTGTTTAAAAGGAAGTTTGTGTGAAAGGAAGTTTGTTTGAAAGAAAGATTTTTTGCAAAGAAGTTTGTTTAAAAGGAAGTTTGTTAAAAAGGAAGTCTGTGTGCAAGGAAGTTTGTTTAAAAGGAAGTTTGTTTGAAAGAAAGTTTGTTTAAAAGGAAGTTTGTGTGAAAGGAAGTTTGTTGCAAGGAAGTTTGTGTGAAAGGAAGTTTGTGTGAAAGGAAGTTTGTTAGCAAGGAAGTTTGTATGAAAGGAAGTTTGTTTGAAAGGAAGTTTGTTTAAAAGGAAGTTTGTGTGAAAGGAAGCTTTTTTGAAAGGAAGTTTGTGAGAAAGGAATTTTGTGTGAAGGGAAGCTTGTTTGAAAGGAAGTTTAAGAGAGATTTGTTTGAATGGAATTTTTTTTTAAACTGTCCCTCAGATAAACTCAAATAAAAAATTGCAATGATAGTAAAGCTTACCCTAAATACACCATAAATTTTACTTTATGGGGGTTGTATTTTGTTAGTGTTTTATTCAATTCACCAATGAACAAATTACTAGATTATGACTTTTTTTCAATTTTGAAAAAATTTCCATTTTAACCTATATCCATCTCACTAATTTCATTTCAAACACACTCACATTTTAACAACATTCATTAAACATTTTTTTTTATTTCATTTAATTCATGTGTGAACCATGCAAATGATCCAAATAGAACTTGCAGTGCAGTCTAAATGATCCAGATGTTGAATGCTAAGAGTTGAGATTAATTTTAAAAAAGTGTGCCTATTATAGCTCTTTGCTGGTACATTATTTATAATTAAATGTAACCAATGGTATAGCTGTCGGGGCAGCCTCATTAGGTCTATTTTATATTCAGCAGGACCTTTTATTTTTTAGATTTCGAAAATAAAAATAAGCATTAAAAAAAAGAATTTACGGAACAAAGTTTAATATTAAATATTCATATTTTTTTGGTTGCGCATCTTAAAATTTTCTGAATCATAAAGATATTTTTTGGAAGTTTTCAATTAACTTTTTCATGTAACTTAAATATTGGTATTTAGAACACACCTGGCCCATACTGCTTGATATCTGGAGGTTCATAGTTGCCTATAACGCCCTCCTTAAATTCAGCTGTTGGACCATAGACCTTTTCTGGAAAGGGGACATCATCAGAATTTGAAATATCCTTTTTCACAGGAGGCCGCATAAAGTTGTCACCAAATGGGTTCAACGGAACATTCCATTTCTGGTGGTCAGGAAGAGGTAGGACATCCTTGGGACAAAATTTGTGGATTGAAGAATTTAGTCTTGGATAAATGCATTGCACTGGATAAGGTAAATTATAATGTAAAATAAACAGTCAAGAGAACTGGCTGTTACAACTGTCATCTTTAATAAAAAAAAATGTAAAAACATACTCAAAGTCATGCGATGCATAGTAAGACGTTACTAACGGAATGGAGGTGTGATTCCGTCCTGATTATCAAGTTGTCAAGATTTTCGACTCTGCATTCAAACATGTGTTGTAAACATTGAGATCGTGGTGTACCATGTGACTTATGAAATGTTAGTCCCTATGAACCTTTTTTAAAAAAAACAATCTGTTTTAATTCTTGTTTGGAGAATCAATGCTCTCTTCACATCACATTGCCATTCTCCCTCCAAAAAACTTTTTTCATGTCAGGCAATCCAGCTTTTCAATGCTTTGGATTTTTAACCTATACAAACACTATATATTTTATAAACGCATTCATTATTGTCTGACATTTGTACACAACAAAAACATAAACACGACTAACTGATATCTTGTCCAGATTAGAAGGAGGTTTCTTGCCGGATGGGCCGAATGCTTTGGTCAAGAGTAGAATGATAAAAAGAGTAATTGCACCGGCCACCCCTAGCCTGATGATCTGCTTCAACTTCAGCTGGACAACCCTCATGGCAAAGCATCAGATGAGAGGGCCTAGAAATGAAACACAAAATCTACAGTAAAATGGATTTAATGACAAGATTCCTGGTTTCAAACAATCACAGCCACAAAAAACAAAAAAAAAAAAAAAAAAGAGTTCAACTTGATTTAAATTCAAGATGATCCACAGTGAAAAATTATGGGGAACAGAAAATAGAAATGAAAATGAAGATATGGGCAAGAGGAATCATGGATAAGAAGAAAGATATATAAATAGATAAGTAGATAAATGTGTAGATAGATGTGTAGATAGATATGAAGATAGACATGTAGATGGAATTATTGATAGACATGTAGATACATATGTAGATAGTGTAGTGGAGAAGGAAAAGCGGAGATGAGTATGGGTAGTAAGCAGTCCTTAAAGTATTTGTAAAATATTTTTAAACCACAATATTAATCCTTCCATGATTTGTATCTGGGATTGATGTCAACAATACCAATACAAGGAAAAGATTATACAAGATTCACTTTCATTAATAAATAAATTTCATAGTTGTAATGGGACTTTTTTGGGCATTACCAGTTTTATGAACTAGACCAGGGGTAGGCAACCTGCGGCTCGCGAGCCGCATGCGGCTCTTTTGATGTCAAGATGCGGCTCTCCAGTTTCATGCGCAAATGTTAATAATTATATTGAAATAAAATGTTAGTGGCTCTTTAAAAACTGGGAAATTTTGTAAATTGTAACTTTCGGCTCTTCCGTCACAAAAGGTTGCCGACCCCTGAACTAGACAGTTATGTTATATAACAATAATTTAATGAAGATATACAACAATAAATGGGCATAACATAATAACATGAGGTTTGAGAAATTAAAAAAAAAAATTTACTATTGAAAAGATTTCTTTAAGGTAGGCTCCTTTTGGGGGTGGGGGTGGCTGGGGTTATTTATAGTTCATAGCAGTAAGCTAAGGCCTTTTTTTTTATAGCATATTAAAAGAATAAAAATGAACAGAATATAATAATTAAAATTTGTTCATGTCATTATCATATCTTTCTATTAAAGTATAATATAATAAATCACATGGAACCACTTCAAACTTTTGAGAGCTATTGCCTCAGTAAAACAAGGAAAACATAATTATAACGGAGTACACAAAATTGCACTTCTTAAATAGAGACAGTCTCAAGTTGTTTAATGGTGTGATACAAGTAACACAACTAAAAAAAATGTTACACCTCAAAATGCCTTGGGAAGTTACAAAAGAGCAACAAAATAATTCTCAGAATAATTAGTACAATGCTTATAAATAAGCAATGAAGACATAAGCCTAGCACAGTAATAAAATTCAATAAATCATTGTGAACCAACAGATTTTGTACATATATCAGACAGCTTAGGAACAAAGGGAATCTTACAATATGCCATCAGGGCAAACTGAGTGCACATAAATCAATATCTGTATTCAATCATTTACACCAAGAATGGTAAGAAAACCCTGACAGTTAATAATATCTGAATATATTTACCTTTCAGGTTATTGAGTTTGTCATGAGTGTACAGGTTAAAGAATGTAACAGAACCATGGTATACAAATGATTTTAGATTAGCCAATAATTATTAGTCATTTTATTATGTTTTTAAAATCACACCAAAAGGAATATCTTATTGATGAATTTGATAAACTTTAGTTTGTATCATAAAGGATAACTATGAGTGACTTTAACGATGAGTTTCATAAAGTAAAGCTTTTCCAAATGAATAAATAATTTGTTACACTACTCTCTTACATGTTTTCACCAACAACACATGACTTTTGATATAGGCCAATATAATGGCGTGTTAATTTTGTACAGCACCACACCCCATGAAGTTTATTAACTCTTATAATTTATGTTGTAAGTCTAGACCTAACTCTAAGAGAGATGATAATTGGAACAGCATTATATTTAAATAATACCCAGATCAGCCCCCTTTAAAAAATAATGACTCTCTTATACAGACAATTATGCTACCATGTTCAACCTCTAAAAACACAATGTCAATTTAAATGTTACTTCAAGACAAGTAACAGGTATACAAATTGAGAATTAGGCTTAAAAATAATGAAGCTACTTCCATAGACCAAAATATTGTAAATTTCATTCAATTAAATCAGTGGTTCCCAAACAGTGCTTTGCAGAGCCTTAAGGGTCCTGCATGTAATTCTCGAGGGCTAGCGAAAACGCCTAAACATTACTGACTTGTAAGACATATGGTAAGCCTAAGACGTTCCCCATTAAAAATTTATAATAAAAATGGGCTTCGCGAGTCAAAAAGGTCTGGAACCAATGAATTAAATAAAGCTTACAAATATATTTATAACATATATTTTGATATAGGCAGATCAATGAGTGACTAAACTTTGAAAGATAAAAACAAATTCTAGATGAGATGAAGTTGCCTGGAAATTTTATTTAGCTTGTTACAAATGTGCCTATTAATTTTATTACAGAACTAGAATGGTCATGTGTTAATAATACTCATCCAAAAACTGTTTATAGGCCCTACACTTAGTGTATTAAAGCTTTACATAGAGCAGATTGATCTTTACAATTACCAAATGGGCACATTTTGTAATTTTAGATTTACTTTTTTTTTTTTTTTTCATAGACATTACATATGACAAAGAAAGAAAGACTGTATCAAAAATTCTTATGCTTGTGTCAAGCAGAATTCATGAGGCTGAAGTCTGAATTCTTCTTTGAAAATTCACAAATCACTGGGGATTTTAATTCATTATTTTGTAGCTAAAACATGAAAATTCAATGACCACCATTTTACCAGGTTACTTATGGTCTTTGTAGTTTTGTAAAATTCTAAAATATTTTAAATTTATTAAGTAGGGTCTACAGTGTTACTCAAACTTTTTTTAATGTTGTGCCACTTGAGCAGACTCCTAAAAATTATGTGCCACAAACATGTATGCATTTTGGCAAGTCAAACTTTGTGATGCACTGGATAACTTTATATTGCATTGTATTTAATTATATATATTTTTGTTCGATTTCAATGAAGTCTTTGCATGAAAAGTGTCCATCCCCAAAAGACGTCATACAATTTTGGACAATTTTTACCCCCCCCCCCCATTCCCCATAGTAAAAAAATGTTGGACACCCTCATAACCCATCCTTCCCAATTCCTGAGTTCTCCCCCCCCCCTCCCCCCTTTTCACAAGATGCATGTCATTTGTGGATGGCCCTGAGTATGGTACTATGTTATGCAGTAAGTATCACATGGAACAAAGCACCACTAACCTTGGCCTATAAATTAAATACTGTAATATAATATATAGACAACTAGTAGGTCTATAGAGTGCAAATAGACTACTATGTATGGTAGATATAGGGTAATCTACTAAAGTAGTAGATTAGTGTTAGTAGTAGTCTACTTCAGTATCGCCTATTCACAAATTGTATTTTTCAAATCTGAAGTGCAATTTTACCAGAAATACCACTGTGGACAGTGGAGAGGGGGACATTAGGTTTTGGCTGGCATTAGAAATCTACAAACACTCAGTTGTGGCCTATCAACACAAACTTATCCAAATTCAAATGATACTATCACTGGACTCCACACACAGAATTTAGAAAATATGTAGATGCACATATTCAGTTTGTGTGCATCTACATATTTTCTAAATTCTGTTTGGTACCATGTGCACTCTTATCACTTCTTATTCCATTCTTTGTTACCCTAAACTTAGGGTGAAAACTATGCATAAAATCAAACTCTATTTGGTTACATATTATATTTTGTTCATACATTAAATTGTTACAATTAACAATTGTTACAATTAAAATTCAAATTTTCTATTTGAAAATTTTGTCTTGAAATAATATATATATATATGATGCAATTAATATGTAAAATGCCTTTAAAAAATATTTCCATTTATTTGGATCAATAATTAAAAGAATTTTATCTTATCATTACATCGACTTCAAACCCGAAAAACACAATTTTTTAATTTAAAAGTTTACTCGCTATAGGCCTATATCATATACTACCATATAGACACCTCAATCCACGGTTTGGGACATGCTGCAACAATTTTACAAATTATTCTGAATGAAGTGAATGATCTGTAATGCAATACTTATTTTAATATATTATTAGGCTGGGTAATTAGTAATTATGGTATAGGCGCAAAGCGCAATATTAATTCACAATGTTGAATAAATAATGACTAATGAATAATAATAATGGTAATAATAGGCAATAGTAATAGTCAATGGTAATAGACTTTAAACAAAATAAATTTTATATAGAATAGGCCAATATTAATATAAATATAGTCTATATAGTCATAGTAAAGTATCATGAATCATATAATATAGTCAAATACTTGATGGAGCTGAATTAATGAATAAAAATTATTAAAAAATGTTAGTATAATTTGCACTTTTTAAAACTTTTAATTTTAAAATTGACCAATTAATTTATTAAAAATGATGCCCTATTAAAATTTAAGTATTATAAATATTATTATTACTAAGTTCGTAAAGTAATACTAATAAATCCCCATAAAAAAGTGTCTTAAAGTAACTAAATAGTAAAGTTAGAAACTAAGCAGAAAGCTTCTTTCACCGTTTGAAAAAGCAAGCCTAGTAAAAGATGATTCCAATGCAAAATAATGTCTTTTACCTAAATAAAGATGTCGAAAGACAAAAATATAATTCTTTGATGACGTTGACGTGAAAGTACTAGTAAATAAAGAAGAAAAGAAACGTTGGCAGTATCCTAGTGAAGTGGAACGTCTTAGTTTACTTATTACCTCAGTTGAAGTAGTCTCCCTTTTCAATACTTGCATATCTCCATTTACCGAAGAAAACATCACTATGTGTAAATTACACTATGAATTCTGTTGGATTTGCCTTATGTTTTTAAGTTTGCTTAATTTATTCTTTTTAATTTAAAAAAAATGGAAAGTGATTTGATTAATATTAAGTTTATTTATTTTCAAATATGATTTAAATCATATTAATACCGGTACCGTACCGGTATCAATAATCTTATTATTTTTTGTATTTTTTATAAAAAGGAAAGAACATAAATTATATATTATATTTGCAAACAATTTACCAACATCCAAAAAATATAAAATAATAATAATAATAATCCGTCTGAATACAATGTTAAGGAATACTCTTTTCTAATATAGACCACGGCCTATACTGTTTGCATGGAAAATATACTATACACAATTTTATATATTATAGTGACGTTCCATTTGACCAGGGTTTCCCAAACTGGGGAGCTCGCAACCACCATAAGGTATCAGGTGGGATTTCGTGGAGTGCGAGGAAAAGATCAGATAGGTCATTGATTTATGATATAAACAAGGCGTATCAAGTCCGCCCCATGCGACACTTAGGCTATTTTGGGGTGGTATGTTTGGTCCTTTAAAAACCAGTGGTACCTCGAAGTGCGAATTTAGTTCGTTCCGTAACCTTGCTTGTAAGTCAATGTGCTCGTATCTCAAGGCAATTTCCCCCATTGAATTTAAGAGAAATGCCATTAATCCGTTCCAGCCCCCAAAATGCCACCTCGGTTTTTTCTGTTACGTGTTTTTGACTAAGAAAAATGTATTCATAGATGACAAATTTTGTATAAAAACATAATGAAAGAGAATGTAAAGAAATAAACTGGTTTTATAAAGTGTATTTACCTTGGAAATCGGCTGACTTGAGCTTATGGAAGATGATGGCGGAGGTGTAGGGTGGAGGACTTATTGGCTAAACTGTTAGCCTATTGCTAAACTCTTTCAGTCACTTTAATTCACTTACTCGCTACACTCTTAATGCTACACTCTATCCATAAACTTAATGGAACTTAACTAAACTTCACTGAACTTAATTGAACTTAAATGCCACTGTACACTTTTTTGTTACTTTCGCGTAATTTTCGTCACTGCAGCCGGCTGATCCGTGACCCGGTTCTTCGTATCTCAAATATTTCTCGTATCTCAAAACAGAATATCGCTCGCTCCACGGCTCGAATCTAAAAAATCTCGTATGTCAGGGCACTCGTATTTCGAGGTACCACTGTAAATGCTTCTTTTGTGTATAAAGTAGTTTTTGCTTTGAGGTTTTTGTTCATTGTCAGTGGCAAAGTCAAGGACCACCCTTCTTAGTCACAAACTCTAGCTACTTTACTGGATTTATGTTAACTTTACAAAAAAAATTTCTTAATTTTCACTGTAATTCATGTCTTAATTCACATGTTTATTTTCGACGTCTTCAGTTTTCCATTTAAAAAATGCATTGCAACTGTTGTAGGGAGTGTGTGACTGAGTTTTTTTAAAAATCGTATGGGGTCCAGAATGTAGAAACGTTTGGGGAAACCCTGAACAATGGGGTTTAAAAAAAAGCAGAATGCGATGCTAATTTCCAGTTTTCTTTCCCCAGTGAAAGAGCCCCAACTCTCTCCATCAACTAATCCGATCAGTGTGACAGATTTATGAGAGACACATTCAAGCAAACCGAAGTAATCACATTAATTTGAACACATTTCGCTCATTTATGGCTACAAATATCAGCACAGTAAACTCACCGCCCCTTGACTGACTTACCTGCAGTGGGCAACAGTTTTACAGAAAAGTCCCGGCCACAACATGTGCTGTCGTGTTGTTTTTTTGTTGTTGTTTTTTTAAATAGTCCTGTAACACGTGTTTTATAATCCAGCTATTTAAGGTCGTGCTGAAAATATGTGTTAAGAAAGGTTTCTCACAAACGGATTAAATGGCAACTTAGCGATCAATAAGTTTGTAGACTACACTGTGTTATCTGTCTATCCCCGTGGCTATACATTAAGTTGACTGCGAGCAAGACAGCTCGCCTACGCAATGTATAGCGTATTCAAAATGAATAGAAAATCCGAGTTGATATTTAAAAAAAACGCACGCTATTATAATACAATGGAGATTTAGCAATAATTCATAGATTTACTAAAATAATAAAGAAGTACAGATATAAGGCCAGATACTAATAAGATCATTGGATATAACTGATATCAGTTTCAAAATGCACATTACTGGTTTAAAAGTTAGTTTCAATGGATCCACTTGAAGCAGCGGTTCTCAACCTGTGGATCGTGACCCCTTTTACAGGGGTCGCCTAAGGGGTCGTTCGTAAATTATGTCACGCAAAAAATGACCTATTTAGACCACCCCTCTCCCTGTCACGAAGTGTCACAAACTCTCCCCCCCCCCCCCCCCCCCCCCCCGCCCCCCCCCCCCCCAATCCAGTGTCACGTCAAACCTAAACGAATCAAAACACGTATACAATTTTCATAACTGAACTAAGATTTTATTTTATTCTTTAACATTTTTCCATAATGGATTAAGATGTAGTATTATTTGAAAACTGTGAAGCGAAAAAACGAAGTCATCCACAAGCCGAATTTAAAATGGCCCCAACAGTTTTTGCGTCATTTTTCGATATGCGCAGAAGGTCTGAGCGACTGAGTTTCATAGTACCTACAATACCTGAGGCAGTTCCGACCTCAAATTAGTGTTTTTACAATTAATTAAATAAAGATTTTTCAAAATTATAAAATTTTAGATTTTCTTTTTAAAAAAAGTGACGTCAAAAATGTTTACCCCCCCCCCATACAAGAAAGGGGAGCATTCCGACCCTGCCAACTATCGTCCGATATCCCTCACTAGCGTCGTCTGCAAATTGTTGGAGCACATAATCGTAAGCTCTGTCATGAAGCATCTTGAAAGCAAAAATATACTTAATGACTGTCAACATGGCTTCCGAGTCAATAGGTCATGTGAGACCCAGCTTCTCGAATTTGTAGAAGACTTGATGACCAATCTGGAGAACCACAAGCAGACTGACGTGCTAGTTATGGACTTCGCAAAAGCATTTGACCGGGTGAATCATAGTTTGCTTCTACACAAACTCCAGATATATGGGATTCAGGGCACCACTAAAACATAGATCTCTAGCTTCCTCAGCCACCGACGCCAAGCAGTGGTGGTGGGCGGTACAAGCTCCTCCTTTGTCAATGTGAAGTCAGGGGTCCCCCAGGGATCAGTCCTGGGCCCATGTTTGTTCCTAGCATACATTAATGACCTACCGGAGAAACTGACATCACAGGCAAGACTGTTTGCAGATGACACAGCAGTGTATAGGACGATCGCCAACAGATCTGACCAGGACCAGCTACAACAGGACCCCCCCTTGAGCGTGACGTAATTTGCGAACGACCACTAAGACCATAGGAAATTACATATAAGCCTACTCAACAGTTATTAAGTATAAACGAAAACAATTTTGTGGTTGGGGTCACCCCAACATCAAGCACTGTATAAAAGGGTCGTGACATTAGGAAGGTTGAGAACCCCTGACTTAAAGCATAACTAAAAGAAATCTATGTAGTGAAGGAAGCGCATCCAAACAAACACCAGCCGGCGGTTCAGTGTCCCTTACTTCTTGATTAGCGTAATTTAAAAAGAAACAAAACAAAATAGCTACGTTTTAAATCAAACATTTAATTTGATATTGAGAGCAATCAGTAGGCCTACGGTGGAAACATAAAAATATAAGAACTGAAGAATATCTATTTAAAATGGGAGATTGTTCCTGTTATGTATATGAAGTCTATAGGCGTGCGATTTAGACGGACAACGCACGTAGGCCAACAATTTAAAAAAAAAAATTAATGAGTATATCTAGAGGATTTTGTTGCTTTAAGTGCCTGCCTTTAGTATTAGTGTCCCACTTGTTGATTTTTATACCTTTTTGAAACCAGGTTTTGACGATAGGCAGACCGAACAAATATAATTAAAATAAGGGCACACAGATATCAAAATAATAAGTTCAACAAAAAAAAAAAAAAATGAAACTCCTTAACATCCAACATGATTGAAACAATATAATAAGCAGTAACTCTTTAAATTAAAAGATTTCTAGATCTGTCGAGTCATTTTTTTTCGTTGGGGTTGGGAAGGGGGGGAGGGGTAGAGTTTAAATGGGGCAAAGGGTCTTTGGAGGGGGCGAAATAATCTTACTAACAAATGTTTCGATGAATTCAAAATGCCAGGAATTTTTTAATTTTTTTTTGTGTGTGGTGAAAAGCATTGGAGAACACGTTATTTAATAGTCGTTAGTACGTTAGATCATTTGTTAAGTACAATTACTATGGCCAGTCACTAGCGTAGAAAGAAGGAGTGGGGGGGGCAGCCAGTCCCTGTTGGCAATTAAATAAATATAATGACTGGTGAGTCTGGTGGCATTTTGGGCCAAAGTCAAAACTATTGAGTGGGTGGAAAAGTGGGGGGGGGGGGGGATCTTGGCCTGCCCTTTGGGGCACTAACCATAGCTACACCACTGTTATTAGTGTTGTCAGTTCACAGTACCTCTTGTAAGGCTGCTGAAGTTTATATCTGTTAGAACATTTCTCAAAGTTTTTTAGTTTTTTTGTGCCTTCTCTCCTCGTGTCTGCAAAGATTTATTTTATCTCTGTTTAACGTCTTCTTGATGCCGACAATGAAAACAAGAAAGGGGAGCATTCCGACCCTGCCAACTATCGTCCGATATCCCTCACTAGCGTCGTCTGCAAATTGTTGGAGCACATAATCGTAAGCTCTGTCATGAAGCATCTTGAAAGCAAAAATATACTCAATGACTGTCAACATGGCTTCCGAGTCAATAGGTCATGTGAGACCCAGCTTCTCGAATTTGTAGAAGACTTGATGACCAATCTGGAGAACCACAAGCAGACTGACGTGCTAGTTATGGACTTCGCAAAAGCATTTGACCGGGTGAATCATAGTTTGCTTCTACACAAACTCCAGATATATGGGATTCAGGGCACCACTAAAACATAGATCTCTAGCTTCCTCAGCCACCGACGCCAAGCAGTGGTGGTGGGCGGTACAAGCTCCTCCTTTGTCAATGTGAAGTCAGGGGTCCCCCAGGGATCAGTCCTGGGCCCCTGTTTGTTCCTAGCATACATTAATGACCTACCGGAGAAACTGACATCACAGGCAAGACTGTTTGCAGATGACACAGCAGTGTATAGGACGATCGCCAACAGATCTGACCAGGACCAGCTACAACAGGATCTCAATCTGTTAGCTGAGTGGGAGATGAGCTGGGACA
>CAXITT010000069.1:756173-791036 GCA_964033795.1 Lymnaea stagnalis
TTTTTTTTTTTTTTTTTTTTTAAAGTTATTTTTGTACCTTCACTAAATTTAGTTCAGCCATGGCTTTGGCGCACAATTCTTGTTTATGCTGGTTATGAAATTTGTGAAAATGGAACGGACCGTTTCATTCGCACTGACAACTGTTTTTCACTTTGGAGGAGAGATTCTTTTCAGATCTTCTTGTAGCCGTGTCTGCAGCTTCTGTAAAAAAAAAAAAAAAAACGCCCCAAGCTCCATATTACCAGATCGCCAGCGAATATGTCATTCTGCGGCTCCGGCTCTTTCTGTATATCATGCACACAAGCTAAGAACAGGGGTGCAGCCCAAGGCCGATCGTGCGAGAGTCATTTTGCGACCAGGTTTGATATCTTGACGTCTTCTCTGCTTGCGATTGTCCTCTTCGTTTGGAGCGACTGGATGCAATGGAATAAGTTTGCAGTGACACCCAATTCTTGCAGCGTGTATATGATGTCTGTGCGCCAAACTTTGTCATATTATGTTTGCTGGAGATCAAAGAATACTGCATCGGTGTGATTTCTCATGTGCAGTACGTTTGTAATAGTTTGTACAAAGGGGACATCTTAGTCCATCGGCTGGCGTCCCTTGCGGAAGGCGCCTTGTGTCAGTGGTAAGCTCTTAGTCCCCCCCCCCCCTCGAGAAACCAGTATAGCCTTAAATTTACCATCCGATCAGCTATTCTCCCCAAGCACCATGATGTTAGGGATGGTGGCCGATAGCTAGACGGGTGGTCACCTGGTTTTCCATCTTTGGGGATTGGGATATTTGCGGCGATATGCCTGTAGTCCAGGTTCTCTTTATCAGGTCCAGTAATTCTTATCTCGCTTGCCTTCTCAAGTTAGTAATCATTTCGTTGTAGACACTTTCTGGACCTGGTTCTTTGGCTAATTTACACATTGTAGCGCCGTACGCAAGTCTTTCAATGGTGAAAGGTGCTGTGAAAACCTCTTCGCGGGAACCCATTCAGTGGGGGGTGAGCTCCCCTTTTCCTCAGACGTTTTCATTCGTCGGCTTTTGTCAGTCTTGTTCACTTTTGCAAAAAAAAAAAATTTAACGCCTTTTCAAGCTTGGCACTTCTTACCTGGGTGCCGGCTGCTGTTTTTTTTAAGGCGGGTTTGGGTTTTTCCGCTTACCTATTCCTGTGAGATTATCTATAAACATCAACACCTAGTGGAAGTGTTACTCATCAATACCAAATGGTACACAGTGTTAACATCAATACCTAGTGGAAGTGTTACACATTAATACCTAAAGAGACACAGTGTTAATTTCAATACTTATAGGTTAGTGGGAGTGTTACACATCAACACCCAGTAGAAGTGTTAATCATCAATGCCTAGTCGAAATGTGACACATTACGGGCGTGAGAAAGCATGTAATCAAAGGTCAAGGCAACATAGACATTTTTTACTCGTCTCCTCAGACACACTGAGATGGTGAATTGTCACGAGTCGTATCATCTGCCAGATTTAAACATGCAGATGTGCTGACAATTTGACTTCCAACGTTTGACAGCTTGTTAATCAGACAGTTTTTGTGTATATAATATGTGTATTTAATATGTGTATATATGTAATGTGTGTATGTAATATGTTTATGTAATATGTGTATCCATTTGTCTCAATTTCTTGGTAGTCATTTATTTATACCAACATGCATCAATCTAGGGTACATGACCTATCAGGTGTCGAAAGAGGGCCGGGCCACTATAAGACTTTTTGAGTCGTCCCCCCCCCCCCCAACCAACAATTTCGCTGTAAGAGTAAGGATCCAACGAGGTGAGATCATCCAGAAAGCCTCTTATTATTAAAGTTAGTTTGAAAGGTGTGTATGTTTCCGAACAGCTCCCTGCGCGGTGGGGAGGGTTAACGAAACACCACCTCCCCGGAGGGCCGGGCCACTATAAGACTTTTTGAGTCGGCCCCCCCCCCCCAACCAACAATTTCGCTGTAAGAGTAAGGATCCAACGAGGTGAGATCATCCAGCAAGCCTCTTATTATTAAAGTTAGTTTGAAAGGTGTGTATGTTTCCGAACAGCTCCCTGCGCGGTGGGGAGGGATAACGCAACACCACCTCCCCGGAGAGGAAGTAAAGCCGTCCTGACCCATAGGAGAGTGGACTACGGACGCTTTAAACGCAGCGTCCTCGGTCGACCGGACGTCCCTCAGGCCAGGAGGGAAGTTTCTGGCGCGCTTCCGCAGGGCCTGGAGTCGGGGAGACCCGGCTCTGGGCCCTGTGGGGAGTGCCGGGGGGGGGGTGGGGTATTATGAGTGCAAACTCTACGACCCACCGACACCATCTCCAAAGGGATGTTATTAGTATGTTTCCGGCGTCGAAACAGGGCCGAGCCACTGGGCTAAGGCGTGGGTAAGGTTAGCAAGGCTTTTGGATATGAGGCAAATATCATGGAGACAACACAAAGGGCAAAGCGAGTCTTGCTTTACCGCCAAGTGCCGGATCAAAACCCCCGAAGGTCCACTAGGCAGTCAACATCTTCGGGGCCCTTGAAATTTGCTTTTGTACATTTAATGTTATATCTGGAGTGACCTAGCTAGGGTTGCTCCCGCTTGAGGTGGGTCAAGCTTTTTTTTTTTGCCGCCCCCCCCCCTTTGAACGAAGAAAATATCGGCAGTTGGCCGAAAGTGTCACGCCTCGATATATAATAAAAGTGCCACATGGGGCGGATCGTCCCATTCACAAACCCCTTTTGTTTAATATGATCGCCATGCCTAGAAAATGCGGCGTCTGTGGCGAAGCATGAAAACTGAGCGAAAATGAAGGGTATGTGAAGGGTCTCCCCCTCCTTAAAATAAAAAAAAAAAAAATAAAAATGCAGGGTTGGAGTTTTTCCCTTCTTTCCTACGCTAAGGATATAGGCATATACGATAATTTAGCTTAATTTACTATTTTGCCATCCCCCCCCCCCGGTCGAAGGCTATCGCCCATTAGACATTCAAATAGCGTTTGGTAGAGCTCAGGCTGCTCGGCTGTACCCCAACGAAATCGTGTCTTGCGGTAACCAATAAAAAGAGTGGCATTAGAAAAACAAACACTGAAGACACCTCTGATATCATGACTGAGAAATATGAACAGTCTTTTTGTTTTATCTTTTTTGATCGCTTAGTACCTGACCCAATCAGCTTACATTGTACTTTTTAATCAATTTATCCCAACTGATATAAACAAAAATAAAAAAAAATAAAAAAAATCGACGTCCTGTCAAAATCCTCCCGTTGATAATTTCCGTCTTAGTAAAAGTTTCCCTTGCGGCTTCAGGTGCGTCGAATATTTAAGGCTAAGGGGCCCAAATTTGTGATATGGAATCAAAATTTTACCTACCTACTTTGAATGCAGAGGGCATCAAATTGAAAAGAGGCGGGGCCCCTAGGCACGTGCCTCATTTTTCTTTATACTAAATCGGCACTGCCTTCGCCAACCGGTTCCGACAGTTTCTCGAGTGCGCATGCTTTCTTCTGTAAGTTAGCTATCGGAAATAGATGTATACAAATAAACTCAATTTTTGGGTTTATTGGAAAATTAAATGTTAGTTAATTTATATTAATATGAATTTTTATGTCCTGAGGATTTTCAACTTTCTCATTTTATTTCAAAATAAGCCAGGGGTTTGTATTATTTGAAAGTATGAGTACATAGCCTTATTTTCGCATATGTTTGAATAGATGAATAGATAAAAGAAATAGCATTATATATTTTTGGATGAGTGGATGAGAAATACCAAATGTAGCAGGACTGCATTATTAATTTTTTTTTCTCCAGAAATAAATAGGCATGGTATTGTTATTATGTTGGACGGACACAAGACGCCTACATTACTTTTATAAATAAATATTAAAAAAAAAAATCTTACGAAAGCTGCGCCAAAGTCGGAGACTTCGAACTACCCGAAAAACTTGCCTGAGATTTGTCGATTACTTAAATAGTTTTCTTTTTGATAGTGATATGATATTGTGACCAGGCTACCCAATATTAAAGATGATTGATGTGACCTATTTTAATGTATTTTTAAATTTAAAATGCCAAGAAATGTTTATTATGTGATCGTTTTTGTCAAAAGATTTAGGTTTTGTGTTACCTGTAAATGATTGTTAGTGCAGATATATTTTTGCTAGATTAAAACAAGATAAATTAAAAATAGCCATTTAACTTTTCTTTTCGACTTTAGAACTTAATTCAATTTGATGATTTATCTTTCTTACAAATAAGAATAGAATAGAAAAAAAACAACTGTTGTGTACACTGGTTAGATTTTAGGACATGTCGAATGTGTTGATTTGCTGAAAGAAAATTGTACCGAATGAATCTTCAGTCTAAATATTTTGATTCAACTTGATATTAAGTCAGGTTCACTGAACTCGATAATTACTCCAATACCATTTCGAATTTTTATATAAATGTATTTATATTTCGTAATGTAGTATAACCCATGGCAGGAAGTAAACAAACCCACTTTTTAAAACGAAAGTGATAATTCATACTAACTTTTATTGACCACTTTGCGTAATCATAATAATGAATTAAATTAAAATAATGCTATTGCACCTATATTGATGCTCATACTTAACACAACTTAAAGTGAGAATAAAAATATTAAGAACATATATAGGTCTAATGAAAAGTCACATAGTGTCATCGTAGTCATTCAATCTCATTCATCATTCATTCAATGTCTCATTCATTTTCATATTTCATTTCATGACTGATATGATACTGATACTGATATGGATAATGGATAATGGAGATGCCAATTCACTGTGTGGTGATAGCTGAATAAGAATAATGAATATGATTTAATAATAATATAATGATCATTTATTGTTACTGATTCTGTCTAGTGAAATTAGTATTTAGGCTTTAGCCAACTAATTTGAACTAATAGTTTCAACCAAACTTGTTATTGTTTTAGAAGTCCTAAGCCTAAGAAGTATAGGCCCTAGCCCTAATAATAATATAGTTATAGTACTCTTAAGACTTAAGTCAGTAATTAATAAGTAAAGTTAAAACAGTTAAGGCAGTGGTTCTCAACTTTCCTTGTGTCGCGACCCTTCATTACAGTTACTCATGTTGTGGCGACCCCCCAAACAAAATATTATTTTCGTTGCTACTTCATTACTGTAGAGTAAATGTGTTTTCCGATGGTCTTAGGCGACCCCTTGGAAAGTGTCATGCGACCCCCAAAGGGGTCGCGACCCACAGGTTGAGACCCGCTGAGTTAAGGCTATTGCTAGTATTAATAATGTATAGGCCTATAGCTATAATAAAATATACTATATATTATACTACTATAACACTAGTTATTGGTATTACTATGGTATAGACCGTGACCATAGGCGGCACAGGCCATAGGCATAGTTGTAGCATAGTCAATAGCTGTATGATACATATCATATATGAGGCCTACTGTCCATACTATGAATATGAATATTATGATTCATGAATCATAATATTCATACAGAATGAGTACATGTATGAATCACAATTGGGCAGGGCAAGCCGAAGCAGTGCTGGGGCAAGGTCTGAATTTAAAACCCTCTTCCCAAAAAAATCCACATATTTTTCATGAAAAATGGAGACATCTTTGAAGATGGCACCCAGGGTGGGTGTCCTTGTCCTCCTTCTCACAGTTCCTGATCATAATGACCAGCATCTTGACAATTTGGTTGTTAAAGACTAGGCTGATGACTAATCATAATAAAATAAAATTACTATCTCTGAATTAGGTCTATAATTGATTTATGGTAATAATTACATTACAGGCTTACTCTTCACTCAATCTTTTGTGTGTTAAGCACTGGTAGTGAGTAGACATGTACATAGTTTAAATAATATAAACATAACTATGGGCTGGTTGTTAAAGTGAAATTAAATAAACTTATAACATGAACTTATGTACAAGTATATTGATTTTTTAAATTTTTTATATCTATAAATTGCAATAAATAAAAGGATTTTCATTGTTTATTTCTAGCAATGGCAGATGATGATGAGTTTGAAAAAGCTAGTAGAAGAAATAAGACCAGGCCAAACATTTTTGATGATGCTGTAAGTGATATGATTGAATAAGGGATAAATTAGGTATCAAGCTTTTATTTGGTTACAGTTATAGACATTAAGTATAATTAAAGGCTGCAACTATTCGTTCCCCGGGTACCAGAAGTGAGAGGTTGGGATTAAAAAACTATTTAAAATATTATTGTTGGGTTTGTAAGACAAAATGAGGTATCAAATGAAAGATAATTGAATGGAATATATGTTTGTAAACTTACTTTTTCAGTTTAACTAAAATAAACTACCAAAAATGACATCTAACTAGCTTGAGTCTAATGGTACCAGGGTGCGAATGGCGGCGCTGCGTGTCTGGGTCCATTTTAACTCAGTGCTATTCAGATGTCATTTGTGGTAGTTGATGTTAGTTAAACTGACGAATTAAGTTTACAAAATATAGTTCTTTCACTTATCTTTTATTTGATACCTCACCTTGTCTTACAAACCCGGCAATAAAATTTTAAATAGTTTTTTAATCCCAACCTCTCACTTCTGGTCCCTGGGTACGAATAGCCACTTCGATAATTAAAATAAAAATTGTAATTTTCATATTATGCAATTAATTAAGAGACTAACTTCAATTTGTCGGCCTGCAAGTGATTAAAGGACATAACATATGAAAATTGCTTTAAGTATGTGTGTGTTTTCTTTTCAGTTTATTAAAATTTTTATCTCTGAAATTTTTATTTTTTGCCCTGATATCTTATAAAATCTTATATCATATGAACTAACCCTACTCACCATATTTAAAATTAAAGCCCATTTTAAAAAATTGAATATTCTAGATTTTAGCTAACCAAAACTCATCATTCCCTATTAACTGAGTTTCCTCTTTCATTTAGCTTTAGAGAAAATCATGGATAAATACTATTATCTGTGGTTAACAAATCTAAATGATTACTAATTAAGTCATTATCATCACTAAGGGAGTTCACTCATGGCTGACTTCTACGCTAGAGAAATACTTTAGATGTCTTGTGTTAAAATTGTTAAAATTGTTATAATTTTAATATGTTGTCTTGATTAAAATATGTATTTATTTATGTGCTGAAAATGAATAAGTAATAAAAAAACATTTCCATTTATTTGTATCAATAACAGAATCTTATCAAATCTTATTGTAGCATTAATAAATGTTAATTGTCTCATAACTTTAGGTTAGTTTGGACCAGGCACGAAAAACCATCATTTCATCCCAAGCCAGGAATGATGACTATGATGAAGAAGAGGAGATCACATTTGATGGCACCCCTGTTGTGAAATACAATAACAGTACGTGGAAACATTTATTTTAGATATACACTTCATCAAATCTGCTGAAATCTCCAATAAAGACTTTACATGACGCTAATGGTGCCAAAGTTTTTATCTGCCTTTGGCACAGAGCAAAGATAACCGGGGCTAACATAAGGATTTTTGTTCATAGGGATGATTAGAACCCAAATAGAATAGAAATTTTAAACTCAAGTCCAAGACTGAATAATTGTAAAGTGTAAATTATAGTGAAAGTATGGATCACAAACAAGATAATAATTTTTTTTTTTCATGTTAAGAGCATTGCGAAGTTTATTTTTATAACTTCTAAATATCTTTTACCAGTATGACAAATTAAAAAACCCAACTTTTCAATAAAACTGTCAGATTTTTAGCCTTGTTAGTTAAACTTAAAGTTTAATGTCAAGTGTATATATTAAATCTGACGTATGTAGTTTCCAGGTGTAAACTCTTTCAAGTTTTTAGTAGCTATTCTTTAAATATTAATTAATTTTTATTAAATTATTTTTATTTGACAGGTAATAATAAATTATCATGTAGGTACATCTAGGCTCTGATCCAGAGCCACACTTTATTATAACCTTCCTTTTTAAATAATGATATTTGAATTGAATAAAATGAATTCATCCTGATTTAAAAAAAGACAAGATTCTCGAACCCAGCTTTGTTAGTTATGCTTCATTTCATATTTTACAAAAATGCAATTTTATCTGTAGGTTTATAAATGTATAAGTACCAAATTTTTCCCTTTTGATCCAAAACGCATCAGGCTTATTAAGTTCTGTTATCACAATGGCACTAAACACTTAAGAAAATATTTCCATTGTTTACATCTCTTCTACATAAAGTCAGAATAAATTTATGCTGTCTCAGATTCTGAGCAGGGGGTCACTGTTTGAGGTCTGTCTCTGTCACATTTTATCATTTGTTGACTTGGGAAACAAGTGTCACTTCTTTTTTTGGCTTGAAAGCTCTTAAATTTACTACCGGTTTATGATATAATATCAGTGTCTTCCATATTTTACTTTATTTTTTATATTAATCTACTCCCTATTATATTATTCATTGACACATTTTTTTCCCCTTCATTATTAAAAAGCTTGTTAAAATGATACATTTTTTGTTTACGTTGCTAAAAAGTTAAAGTAATGGCTGTAGAATTATTGATATAACTTTATTATTCAAATTTTGACTTTAAAAAAATAATTAAAAATAAAGCATAAATAATTTTTTTTTTAAAGACATTTCGTAGGTAATTGATTTTAATCTCTTCTATTAAAATGAAAAAAGAATCACATTTCAAGTGATATTTTTTAATAGTAAAATCATAAAGAATTTGAGTTATTGCTGGTACATAAGGAAGCAATTAGATCCAAGGGGATACCATCCACCATAAGTTCACAGTTCAGCTTCAAATATCCTAATCTGTCTTTGGATTTTTATTTTAAATAAGAATATAAAATTTGAAAAAAAAAAAGGAAAACAAAAGCTCATGGAGTATTTTAATCACAAAACTACATGTTATGTATCCATTATTTGCTTTGAAATGATTTTAACAAAATTAATTAATTGTTTTATTGACTAATCTATTGATAAAGTTAAAGATATGTATTAATAAATTGAAAGATTTTGGAGGTATCTCTCTTGTCCAGCACAATAGAAAATAAATAACATTTGCTATTTACAATTCCACTTATTGTGAACTATCAAATAGAGTCTACTGGTGAACCCCCCACTTCTATGCCTGACCTGTCACTTGTTGGAGCTCCTGCCACAGCAATACGTAGCTCATTGTATGATAATCATGCCTCCGTAAGCAGTTCATCATCATATTCCAACTTCAAAAGTGCCTCAGCAGTGGGACACAATAGGTCACGCAGTCTGTCTATTGGTAAGATGGTCAAAGAATATTTTGAAGCTGGAATGCATACATCCAATTCTCAAGTGATCAATTTTATTTATTTTATTTTTTGCCTTTTTAAAAAAAAATAAAACAGCATTCTATAATAAAAGACAATAAAAAAAGACAAATCATGTGTGAGTCTGTAATTTTTTTGTCATTACAAACTTTCACTTTTTAGATGACAATTCAATATTTATTTCGTTATAACGACAAAGAATTTAATCTGTGATAAGCTCTCAAAAGCAAAATAAACTAATTCTCTAACATATTTTCATTTCAATGCCAGAATGACCATACTTTATTATTTTTTTTTTTTACAATCCCAATGTTGTAGCAAAAAAAAAACATTATTACAAATTACTTTTCATTTAAAAAATAACACAATTTTTCTTAAAAAATTAAAAATTTTAGATTGTCAAATTATAATATCAAATTATATTTTTTTCTTTAATATAAACTTCTTTAAGAGAGCAACTATAATTGATTTTGGCATAAGCTAATTATGAAACAAATTGCATAACACAGAAATTATTTTTTTTAAAGAAATGATAAATTTCTTTGTTTATATTGAAGGACAATAATGACATTTTTATTTTTCTTGAAGGAAAATCTTAACTTATTAGCTATTTTTAATTCATCTACTTAAAAAAAAATGCAATATAGATTTTAATACAAGAATAAAATTAAATACCCTTATTTGAAATTCACCAAGCCTATTCCTATCTCTTCCATCATTTCAAAACCTGTGTGAAAAACCCATTTCAATCCCAAAGTTTCTTATTTTTCTGACTCTACATTTAAGTCCTAATAATTTGTCCTGATATATTTCTTTCTCTTATTTTATATGAAAATAGCAAACTCCATGATAGGCTTGACTTCCCACAGCAGTTCCAGCTTATTGGATATAGAAGATGGTAAAATTCATATTTGATTAGTAGAGATTTGGTAGAAGAATCCAGAACATAATTCTAAGCTTGAATTAATCAACCTGTAATAACAATTTTTTTGGTATAAATCCTTTTTATGCATTTTTATTATTTTATATTATATTAGTATTCTAATGTTCCACTCGCTTTTACACCACATATTTATTTCACCAACCATTTCAGAAAAACAAAAGAAACTATTACGCACCTTGTGATATTTTTTAAAAAAGAACCTCATTCATCACAGTTATTGTGAATTTTATTTTTTAAAATCATCATATTTCCTTCATGTTCTCCTTAAAAAACAGGAAAAACTGAATTTTTTGGGGTGGGGCTGAAAATTTGATAGAATGTGTTGTCAATATTGTCATTGTCAATGAGTCTACATGCCAAGTTTCAGCTCGTTAGGTGGACCAAAAGTCTGTCAATAAGCTGTCTGAAGATTTTGCCACCCAGTCAGAAATAAACACATTACCAAAAGAAAAGTTAATATAAAAGATTTTTGAAAAGTCAGACAGAAATAGTTAAGAAAATTTATGTAATTATTGGTGATTGGATTGCCTTTATTTTGCATAGAAAAATTATTGGCATTTTTAAATAGTCTAATTTACATGCAGTAATTATCTCTTATTACTTTCAATGAAACAAACTACATATTGAATGAAACAAAAACATGTAGTGTTTTCAAATGACTTTGTAAATAAATTGTAAATAAATTGGAATTGATTATTGAGTTTGATACTTATGAAATTTAATACTTTCTCTTTCTCTCTCTCTCTCTCTCTCTCCCCCCCACTCCTCCCCCATTTTCTAGCAAGCGCTGAAGAGATTAAAAGAAGCACATCGAAATTGGATGTTGAGAAACTGCAGCAAGAAATTCATTCTCTGCGGCGCTCTCTTTTGGTTAGTCAGTTGATTTGTAAGGAAAAGTTAACGTTCACTTGTAGCATTACAAACAAGAGGATAAGTGTGAAATTTAAATTTAGGCTGGGCATAGTTATTTGGCAATGCATTAGTTTTAATGGATATCACCACAACTCTATCAGACAAGAGACTTAAAAAATTATAATTTCAGTTTAATAACAAAGGACACATCAACCGCTCTTTACTTGAAAGAGAAGTGGGAGAAAAAACAAAATAGGCTTATTAGGATGTGAAGCCCACTTTTGTAAATTCGAGGCTAAAAATTTTTTCCTATCAAAACATATAAATCTCTTTAAATCCCCACACTGAAGAGTGCCAAGAAAGACAGATGGATCAAGCCTCCGATAGACAATACACTGAGGAGGATTTTAAAGGGAGAGGTGAGCCCAAAGGAGAAAAATCTAATAAACTCAAACTATAACCCTTTTTATCTTTGGTGTATAGATCTTTTCTATTGAAAGAATTACTGACTATCAAAAAGATTTTTTTTTTTTGCACCATCATTCTATTATTTTTTTGCATAAAATCTGTTACTGTCCTCCACATTTCTTGTGTATGATGTCCTTGTTACATTTGTTCTGTCTGTCAAACCCATGCACAATCTCATAAAATATATTTTAAAAAAATTGCTGCAAAATTATGAATGGCTTGGCCAAAGATGCTGTCCCAGACCTGATTACTCTTACAATTTTGGTCTACAATGTGCAATTTTGAGGTGTATACATTATATATACTGTATGTTTATTTTGTTACTATTAAAATAATGCATTGAACGAATGTGTGATGATATTGTACGATTTTTAAGAGTTTGAGGGTAAACAGGTCTGCTGTGCTTTGTATAAAGAAAAAGACTTTAAAGCAATATTAATAAAAGTAGCCATTAATTTACTGGTTATAATATATTTTACTGGTAAATGGATTTATTTTAGCAGTTTTTATTCGAACTCCTAACAGGAATTCTCCTTAGAATTGTACAAGTCCTTGGAAGACAAGCTGCAAGTGTTGGACCAAGCCACAAAGCTTCATGACGGCAATGCCATAACAGCTGTGAGTTTACATTTGGGGCAAAGTGAGGAAGCAGTCTCACACACAACAGAGTTTACATTAGGGCCAAAGTGACATCTCTAGGACATAAAACTGTTAACATTAGTGGCAAAGTGACATTTCTGAGAGATTCAACAGTTAACATTAGGGGGCAAAATGAGGACCCCGTCTCACCGAGCTTAAACAGAAAGTTTTACCCAATTTATGTATATATACTAGACTGGTATCTTGTAAAGCAATTGTAATGGCTCACTCTGGGTTAAAGCACCAGGTTTTCTCTTTTTAAAAATTTTAATTCATTAAATACCATGAGCCTCCGACATTGGCATGGGGCCCAACCATCTGTAACCAGAAGCCACTCAAAGGGGTAAATGATGTTCATCAATGAAATAAATACTTTTAGAATCTGAAGGAACTTTAAATACAGCATTTAATAAAATATACCAAAGATAAAACAATATTATAATCTTTAATAATAATTTTAAAAAAAGTTCCACTGAATTACATATAATTCTTGTGTTCTTGGTTGTTTCGTCTCTTTCAAGGCCGCTCTGTTCCTGAAACGCTCTGTGTCGAGTCAGATATTTTCAAGAGAAATTTTTGTACGTCCTGTGGCGGCCAATCATTACCTGAACTACCTGAAGGCTCACTACGACCATGGTGAATACATCAGCACACTTGTGTGAGTCATTCCTTGTTCAAGTTAGCTCACTGTGAGCATCATTTGTGCATTGCTACTAGCCAAAACCTGACCAGGGCCCAGCACGTTATGGATTTATAAAAATTGTGCCATGTTTAGAGGCCTTGTTGGGCCAGCTGAGTTTTTAGACCAGGAGTTTGCATGCGGTTGAATACTTTTAATTGTATAGCGTCAGTTCAGCTGCGGGCCTCACTGTCTTTGTGCTTGACTTGTTAAAGCTAAAGTGCTGTTAAAAAGGATAACCCCCTAATACAAATCTTGTGTGAGGTTAATACAACTCAGCAATGCAGGTGTTCTTGGGGAAATGTTTGAGCACATTCTCTTTTGATGCCTGAATGTAGATATTAAAACAAATTCACTGTTGTTCATTCGTGCTTTAAGATATCATGTGCTTGTTCTTATTACAGTTGGTTGCAGTCTGCTCCATAATTATATTTTTTTTAATCCTTTTTTTTTGTGTGTGTAGAGGAGCAAACTCTTAGAATAAAAACCTTCTGGAACTAAAAACAGTAATTCAGCAGCCAACTTTGCCAGTGATGAAATGGGTTGCCTCTACTTTCTTGACACAAATGGTGATGCAGTTAAAGGGAGATCAAAACAAGCGCCCAGAAATTAGGCCAGAAGTCGCAGCGTTATTTACTCAGCTTTGCTGCCTGCCGATGAGTTTAACAAAAATTTTCAGACTTTGTGACTGACTCATCCTAAAATAAAAATAGCATTAAAAATAAGAAGGAGTATTTTCCTTTGATCTCCCCAGTTTTTCTTGGTCTTACATTTCAACCTGATAAAGACATGTTTAAAATTTCAGATCCTTGGGCAGAAGAGAAGAAGCTGCTGTAAGTTATGCTTGTTTTATTTGTTTACTTAATAAAACTGACCAGCTTCTTGTTTTTGAAGTTTCAATGCGTTCCCTTGATCGATTTTTTAAAATTTAAATACAATTGAACCACAGATAAAAATGCCCCAGTTAACGTACAAATCGTTTAACGGACAAGTTTTGTGAACATATTTTTGTCTAGGTTAACAAAAAATACTTTGGCTTATGAACATATGATTGCACCTGTGCACACAAGCCCACAGGCCTGTTAGTAGTTTGTGGCATTTTCAGTAAACATCGTTTGTCTTGATAGTTTTATCCTCTTACTCCACTGCCGCCACTATCAACATACAATCTCCAATACAGTATTATTTCATTTATTTTAGTGATATATGATTATAATCATGAACATTCTAATTTAATCCTATATTTTTAATTAAAGAAGAGCACTTAAAAATGTAAAAATACAAAAACTCTAAGGCAGGAAAAGAAAAATTGAATTTAAAATCTTTTTGATGGAGAAAATTATTTTGCTTTGCAGATGGTATGGTTTAAGAACAGAGTCATGGAATGAATTAAGTTTGTTAACCGAGGCTCCACTGTGATTTCTTTGTTGCGGATTTTCTTTGATTTGTCCATGTTTGATCTGCAGGTTTATAAATTCAAGTTGGCTTTACCAACATCAGATGTGGTGGTCAAGTTATCAAAACTGAAAGATTCATTAAGGTGGGTTGGCTCAGTGCCAGACTTTGGGGACCTGATTGACGTTGTGCTTAGTGACTAAATGGTTTAGAGTTATAAATGTTAGAAATTTTCTGCATGATAAGTGGATCAATGTTAGGTGGCAGTTTATACCAAGGTGCTAGAGGCATATGTTTATGCATGAAACGTTAGTTGATGCACAATTTAAATGTCTGTCAAAATACAAAAGCAATTAAAATGTTTGCATTGACTAGGAATTCAGCTTAATTGTTAGGCACAGATGCCATAATAACTATTAGGCACAGAATTCAGCATAACTGTTAGGCACAGAATCCAGCATAATTTTTTATGCGCAGAATCCATCATAATTTTTTTTGGCACAGAATCCATCATAATTTTTAGCCACAGAATCCATTAAGACTGATAGGAATGATAGAAAGAACTAATTATAGATACTTAAAGTTTTGATTCTAAAATGTGTCCCTCAATAAATGTTCTCTTTAATTGAGACCCTCCATTCTCTCTTCTTCTCAAGTCATTACCTCTTGTAATGTTTTACCTGTGTCCACCAGGTCAAACTTCCAAGCAGACGACTCACTCAGTCACAGTGCGTCTTTGGTTAAAGAGTACATTGACCTGCTAGAGATGCAGCGTCCTATTGAGGTAAATTGATTTACGTTATGCCTATGGTTTACTGAGACGTTAAACTCAACTTTAACACACGATTCTCTCTAAAAATCAAATGTCAAATAAAAAAATTTACCAAAATTCTCTACAGGAATCCGATGCAAAGCTAGAAGCAGAGGGGAGGAGCACGCTGTTCAAAGATTTTCCAAGGAGGAGGTCTCTAATTGATTTATCCGTGGTCACCACCGTGTACTATTGCTGTATGTACCACTATGACCTGGCTGAGGTTAGTGAAAGATAGAGAATACCAGGCCTTGTCTATCCATGTTAATTAATGACAAGGTCTTTAAGATGTTTCTACTTAGAGAAAGCGCAAACATTTGATTTGTCCACCCAAAAAATAATCAACTTTGGTTTATGTTTGATTTATATTTGGTTTAAAGCAAAAGTTATCTTTTAACAGTTTATTTTCGGTTTTGGTTAAAACTGGTTTTGTGGTGCAAAACTTTAAACCCTCAACAATTAAATCCCTTGACATTTAAATTCTTGCTGATGTCTCACTCCCTTAGGCATAGAAAGTTTAGTTAAAAATTTTAATTTAAAGCTTTCTTCATTATTTAAATGATAGCAAACGAGGTATGTGAAAGCTTAAATTTAAGGACAGAACAATAAGATTAGAACATTTCGGCATTTCTTGAGTTGTTCACTGTGCTCTGTTCCTTGTGATATTTTCATTTGTCCTGTGCGCAGAGGAAGGCTCTATGCCGAAACGTTCTAATCTTACTGTCCTGTCCTTAAATTCAAGCTTCCACATACCTCGTTTTGCTATTTCATTTACTTAGCTTGAATGCAGTCCTTTAATTATTATATCAATTATTTAAGACCCCCACTGGCATGTTAATATACTTGATAATTGCACACTGTCACTACTTTTATCTTGCTGTAGCCCAGAGCATTGCTGAAGTGTTGGACACTCCATTAGATAGCAATTAATTATCCACAGTGTCAAATAGATTTAAAAATCCCTGTTACATAGCAGTTCATTATCCACAGTGTTAAAGAGATTTAAAAATCCCTGTTACATAGCAGTTCATTATCCACAGTGTTAAAGAGATTTAAAAATCCCTGTTACATAGCAGTTCATTATCCACAGTGTTAAAGAGATTTAAAAATCCCTGTTACATAGCAGTTCATTATCCACAGTGTTAAAGAGATTTAAAAATCCCTGTTACATAGCAGTTCATTATCCACAGTGTTAAAGAGATTTAAAAATCCCTGCATATAAATATAACATCTGAATTTTTCGGACACTGTGGACGTTGTTTCCAAACTTTATTGAAACCAGGAAGTAAAAATAATAAGCTTCTTATTGATTCATCTTTTCAATTTCCTTTTGACTCATAAAAATGCAGCTGACATTATACAAAATTTAAAAAATCATACACAGAAAAACAATGAAAATTGTTTCTAGAAAAATTATGTCTCCTTGTGCTCCCGTAACATCGTTGGGTTAAATTATTGTCATCATTTTCATTATTTCTTTACATTTTTACAGAACTGCCTAGCAAGTCCATTGGCTGTTAAAAAGAGACACAAGGTAGGAAGCCTTACACTGATAAAAGTCTCTAGTGGCAGAACAGCCTTCACATTAATTTCATTAAGTGATAGATTTCTTTAACTATGTAAAGTCATTAAATGCCTGTGCTGTATTGAAATATTGGGATCAAAAGAATCTAAAGTTCAAACAATTTAGCCCCCAAATGCTGATAGCTATTTTAAAACATTATTCATTCATTGTCCACTCCTACAAAAACCAGCTGTCGTTTTGAATAGACACATTGGCTTGAAGCTTCAAAGCTGTTCAATATTTGCCTGCTAATAAACAATGAGATTTTATCAGGTGAAAATATTTACAAAATTTTGTTCAGGAAATTCAGATCTGAAAATCCTGGAACTAGTTACAAAGTTTGCACGAATCACAACAGGGGCATAATTTCATTCCAGTCCAGCAGCAAAATGTTTGGGTGACAGGGGCATAACTCTGAGTAAACAGAGCCATTGGTGTATCATCCAAAATGTAAAAAATTTTCAATTTCTGCTAGATTTCCGATAAACAGTTCACATGGACAGCTATTTCAGCACGAGCCAAGCTACGTCAGTGGAAGGATATAGAAGCCTTGCTGACAGCTAAGGTAAGGAGTATTACCTGGTCAGTACAGTTAGTTTTATCCCAATTCATATGATATTGTTATTACTTATATAAAATAACCTGTGATATTCTGCTAAAATTATCTTTAAAGGGCTGAAACAAAGTGAACTAAAATAATTTTTTTAACATGATTTAAATTAATAGTTAGCATCCCAGATTTATTTATGTCAACAAGTATACAAAAAATGTACAATTACATGAATTTATTGTAAAATTAGAATCAAATTCTTATTTATATTTTTATAACCTAAAACTAGTCCAACCAATCTAACAATATATTTGTGAGCTGCCATTTTTGATTCTCACATTATTTTGTTTTTCTTATTTCCTCCCCAGGGGTTTTTTGGTGGTACCAAATTAAAGTCTTGCATAGGATTTGACAAAGTAGTTGAAATTTTACACAAACACAATGCACCTCCTGAGGTAGGAATCCTGGATTGTTCATATCTTTACACTTGTAATTAAAAATGTTGTGGCCTACCGTGCCTGCCTGTTTCAATTTTATGATAGTTATATTGAACTGTGCATTTCTTTTTAGTGAAATCAACCTCACTGTTTCTTTAGAAAAGTTCTTCTTCTTCTATATTTTGAGGGCCCACGATCAATGGATTGATCATTCTGGCTCCTATTTTTCAGAGGGGTTCGCGATGTTACTGTGCATGGTTTTCAAGGGTATACTTCACTGGTTGCAAGGGTTACTCAGTAAGGGTTTTATGAACTGGGTTTGGAAGACTGGAGGCAAAAGCTGCAAATGTGTCAAGGGTAGTCACTTGTGTTGGATTATGGTAGTAAAAACAGTGCGTAATTCCTCTGTAAGAACATTGTTTACTTTATGATATAAACCTGACTCAAAATATCACATTTTCCCCACAGGTTTTAGACAAATATTTAGCCATGATCAGTGACCTTGACCTCAGGTTGCAGCTGGCCAAGAAAGTTCAGTGTAGCAAGGCTGTGGTAGATGTAAGTATTTTAAATACTGACCATGAGTTATATTGAAAAATTGAACTTTTATATGTCAGAACAAATTCAGACTCACCAGCGCTAGCAGTTTAAAAACAAAACAGAAACTATTCATCATTGAGTTGTTTTTTTTGTCCACACTGAAATTCGGAAAATCACAGTGATTATTAGTGGGATAAAAAATGGAAATGTCAATTATCAGTTGATTTTTGTGTTGCAAATGGTTTCTCTCTGTTCCTTGCCATTAGTTTTTGGGCAAGTGTCCCCCTTTCAAAGTTCACAGAAAATGTTTAACTCCTTTTATTGATATGAGCAATCATGTCCTAATTCAAATCTTGTGCCTATTAAGTAATAAGCTTTGAAATGTCCTAATCTCTACAGAGCAAGCTTAGAACAATGTCTTAATTTGTACTACATGTCTTAATTTGTACTACATTGTAATGGATCAAAATTTTTATGGTTCTTAAATGAAGCTTTTCAGATTTTGCAACCATGGGAAAACAGTTGTTAATTTTTAATCTTTGCCACATCATGCACTACTTGAAAATCTGAAATATCATTCATCAGATTGTCAGCACAGGATTATGTGTCTGTCCTTCGCATGCAAAGATGACCACGGTTTCAACTAAAGTAGCAGGCCTTGACTTGAGTCGTAGCCTTGGATTGAGCAGTAGCCAAGGCTTCCGCTAGAGTGGTAGCCAAGGCTTCAACCTGAGCTATATAATTTTCAAAGTGAGGGAGAGTTGCTTGTCTGCCTCTCTCTCTCTCTCTGGTCCTTGCCTGTTTGTTCCAAGCTGACTGGAAAGTGACCAGGATGTAGTGGATGACCAGCAGTGTTTCTTGTGCTCTTTATGCGTTCCATGTCCCAGGAGTTGTATCAATGTCATCACCGAGTTTGCCTACTCTTAGATGATTCGCTTTTCGAGGTTACCGGTGTGCTTGTGATGTTTTTGGTTTGGCTGGAGATTGAAATCCAGTCCACCAGCGTGGGATTGACTCAGTTTAGACCACTTGACCACTCGGCACAGGATAACATAAGGAGGTTTTACTCTATACCCTAAATCAATAAATGACTTGTTTTCAGACACTTGTTGCCATGAAGAACAGACAAGAGCTGTCGACGTATGCCTCAACGTTGGATCGTTATTCCAAGGAAGGGTTGTATGCTGCAGATGTTTTAAACAGTTCGGTAGGTTTTAATGGAGATGTTCTATTTAAAGACTGGTCATAATAGTTCAGTGATCCACTGCATGTGGCTTACTGCTGTACAGTGATGTGATAATAGTTCAGTGATCCACTGCATGTGGCTTACTGCTGTACAGTGATGTGATAATAGTTCATTGATCCACTGCATGTGGCTTACTGCTGTACAGTGATGTGATAATAGTTCATTGATCCACTGCATGTGGCTTACTGCTTTACAGTGATGTGATAATAGTTCATTGATCCACTGCATGTGGCTTACTGCTGTACACTGATGTGATAATAGTTCAGTGATCCACTGCATGTGGCTTACTGCTGTATAGTGGAGGCTTATGGGCCATCAGGCAAACAGGTTGGACTTTGTGTCCTTTCCAAGTTCATGTCTATTCAATTAAATCACCCAACCGCTCCTTTTACTTTTACCTGTGAGTAACCTGAGGAGAGTGAAAACCTAAGTAAAGGGAACAAACCCACTGATCCATCATCTTGCAAATGATTGTTCAATGAAAAGGTAACTTTTCAAATAGAAATTTGAAGTTGCCATAACATAATTATAAACATTTTTTTTTCACTAGAGCTCTAATGAAATATTTATTTTCCATTTTAGACATTATTGTTATGAGATAAAGTAATTATTCCAAAAATTCTCAAATATAAACTAACTATTCCAATAATTCTCAAATACAAACTATTCCAATAATTCTCAAATACAAACTAACTATTCCAATAGTTCTCAAATGTATCATTATTTTTTTTTTTCCTTTCAGGCAATCAAATGGAAATGATAACATTTTAAGTTAGGAAATTTCTGTGAGTCTTTCGGCATGAGTCAGCTATGGAAATTTTAGAATAACATAGATTAAGCCAGATTTTTTAAATCTAGTCTTCAAAGGTTTTAAATGAATATAATTTTTGTTTAGATGAGTTCATTTTCCCATCAAAGTAGTGTGAATTTAAAGGAGCTGTAAACATCTTATGGATCATTTGTCAATCTTTGTAAAATAACATTTATTTTTTGGTGTAAAATATTTTGGTTACCATTACTCTGAAAATATAAATTTGTCATGAGTTACAGCCACCTGTAATATGATGACCTGCAATCTATGACGTCATATTATTTTGTAAATGATGTCACGATAATACCTGTTGTTTTGTCATGTGCGGAAACTTTTTTAAAAAAGCTTTCAATATCATAATAATAAATGTTAGTCTACAACCAATGAGCTATTCTACTACCAGTGAGCTTTACGATAATAATAACCAAAAAAGCAGGTAACCTGGGTTTACCTGATAACACTTAGTGCCGGACTAGGTGAGTTTTTCCACCTGGTTTAATCTGATAATGCTTATTTTGCTCAATAGAGGCTTCAAAATATGCACATGTGAATATATTGGTATGATAGGAGAGCCTTATAAAGACGTAAGGTATGTTAGTATTAGAATTTAATTGTTACGTAATTCTATTACTAACATAATTTTAAAAATAATCACTAATAGGTTATGAAGTAACAACAGTTTTTGGTATTTTACCAGTCAAAGAATCTGATGTGCTCTCAAATAGATGCTGCCTGGGAGCACACCCTCGACATTTGCATCATTGAGAAGTCCCATTAATTTATCACTTTCCAGCACATTACACAACTTTTAAATCTTCCCGTGGCTGTAAATATGACTGTTATATTAAACTGTTTCAGCTTGTCTTGAGTTTAAGTCAATCAAGATATTATTTTTTATATATATGCTTCCATGTATTATTCACATAATCTTGACTAGAGTGGCTTACCTCCAACGGGACTACGATGACTCAATTGAATTCTTGCTTGTTTTTGATTTAGCATTTAGCTAAAAAAAAAAGACTGAACGATACTGAAGGGATTATTGAGAATTATATAAATTTTTGTAAAGCTATGATCATACAGTCATGTGTCTATTGCTTGCATTGGTCCCCCATGTGTCAGCAATCAACTTGCATTACACATTAAATATAAAATGTACATTAATTCATAGTTATGCTATGTCCAAAAAATATGAATCAAGAATAATTGAAATCTTTTAATTTACCCTAATATGGTCAAATGTACATAATACATGTACATAATACAAATATTTTAACACTTTTGCGAAAATAAAAATTGAATCGTACATCAACCAGTAGTTATTAACACAACATCACATAGGCTTTAAGGTTGTACTATAGCTTTCAAACTTTTTCAGTTTTGCATAGTTCTGTGGAACAATTTAATTACAGTTTATTATGTATCAAAGTTCTGTTCAAATCAAAGGTTTTTCTTCTTGTGAACTTTAATTTTTAAGTACACAATTTGTTGCTGGTAGGCCATGTCATTAAGAACACTGCTGTTAATTGTGGGTAGGTAGACCGTGCCAATAAGAAACCTGCTGTTAATTAAAAAAAAAATTCAGAGAAACAAATTTGACCAGCCATAATAATTCTCTCGTGTTGTTTTCTATCTTGTTTTAGTGAGGTGAAAGGTGAGAACTAATTTTGGAATATATGGGGAGCCAACCTTTGTACAAATCTACTCATTATCAGTTTTCAAGGAGTGCTCGTAAATTTAAAAAAAAAAATGTTTACCATAAAACGTGTGTCTGCTTTTGCTGTGCTAGAAAACAATAGCTGCAACAAGTTAAATATGCAAGCCTTCCAGTTTACAACAATCCATGATAGGAATGTTTAATTAAGAACTTGTTTGATGTGACATCAAGAACTTTGATATTTGTTAAAGAAGACTCATCATCCAGCATGAAATGTTGTGTATTTATAAGGAAATTATGAGAGAGAATCACCTTTGCTAATGTTTAAGTTTAAAAATTCACATAACCAAAGGCTGTGAACAATCTGATGTAATCAAAGAATTTGTTGAAAATTATCGCACAACCCATGGGGGGGGGGGGGGGGGGTGATGATTATTTAAATAGCACATTTTTTTTAATGATGTCATGCTATTAATTTCCATGCATTTGAGCTAACTTGAAGAGTTTATTATGATGAATTTAAATGTGTTAACATTAATACATTCCATAGCTTTGTTAGTGAATTATTTTTTTAACAAATGCAGCAGCTTGCAGTGTGTCTTTGTCTTTCTGAAACATAACAGGGGAAGTAACAAAGCTAGCTTTAATAAGTGCCATAACCCACATGCCAGTCAGAAAAAATGTGAAAGAGATACAGCATTTTTTTTCTCTCTCATTTATTGTAATGAATAAATGCAAAGATTAGTTTTTAGTGAAAGTTCATTTAATAACTATTACATTGAATTTCGCAATTGTTGGATCGTATTAAAATTATTATTTAAAATAAGCAGTTTAAAAAAAAATAAATTTATATTGGATAAAAAAAACAAATTTGTATGGCCAGAAATATAATGTTAATATCTTGCATACATTATTTAGCAAGTAATCTGTTCCAAGATATCACTACGTCTGAGTTTGATGTGAACTAAAATATCCATTCCCTTTTATAACGATTCACCATAGTACTTGTACCTAAATTTTACTTTAAAAAAATATAAAAAAAATAAATCAAAGACATTTATGAAAATGTTCCATGTTACTCAGGTTTTTATTTTTATTATTAAAAAAAAAAGATGATCTTTAATGTTTAGGTGGTACATTAAAATGAAAAATATAGATAATCTTCACAAGAAGCAAAACAAAATATATAATCTAAATCTTGTAATAATAATCCACATGTCCTACTCATCCCCTAGACGTTGCTCTAAATATTAAGCATGAAATTATATAAGGAAAATGGTTCATTGAATTTATTCACTTTAAATTTTTAATAGTTGATGTCTCAAAATTCACCTGTGCTCTACAAATATAATTTTTGTACTGGTACCTGCATTGGGTCAGCAATAAATGTATGTTCTAAAATTAATTTCTCTTAGTTATTTAATTTTAAATTTTGCTTTTTTAAAAAGGTTTCTGAAAAATACTGATGAAGTCACTGACAACCACACATATTCTTAGATATACTGGTCTAGTTAGAGGTACTGGTCTAGTTAGAGATACTGGTCTAGTTAGAGATACTGGTCTAGTTAGAGATACTGATCTAGTTAGAGATACTGGTTTAGTTAGAGATACTGGTCTAGTCTGCTATAATCAATCATCATAACAGAACATTTCAATTTGAGGAATATATTCAAGTTTATTTTTTGTAAGAATATCACAGACAATCTTGGCACATGGATATAAGGTGATCACCAGACTTGAGGGTAGTAAACATGAACAACTTATAAAATTTGGCAGGGTGCTGAGACTGGATGGTATTAAAATTAAAATTTGGCGGGGTGCTGATCAGCGCACATGGACTTCCCTTTTATATGCACTGAAAATTGAGACATGTCAAATATTGAGATGTTGATTGGCCAGAACCAGGCCTGTGTACATTCATTTCAAACACCATTCACAGATATGGAAATAGAATGTTATTTATTTGTACAGACGGGACATTTTCATTCTGGTGGGTGCATTAAAACAGAATGAAATAAATACTTGCCATGTTTATATTCAATACTCTCAGCTTATTTCATTACACATAAGAAAAGGAATGAAGCAATTACATTATTTTTAAATAGAATAAAAAAAAATACATTTACATCCTAGACCTGGGTCCAAAATTGTGCTGAGAAAGTTGTGTCTTAGATGTGAAAGCCAGATACTAGAAGTAAAAAAAGGTGATTTGGGGGGGGGGGGAGTCACTCAGCACAGTATGGCTTCATGTGGTTATGTTGGCAGGGAAGATAATTTTCTTGTAGTCAAACACAATTTAAGTTGAAAATGTCCATTTTTTTTTGTTGTAAATAAAAAAGGGGTGGGGGTGAGCTAGTAGGTATAAATATAACAAGAATCCAGTGTCTGATCGCACCACTTCTGCCATAGTAAAGATATGCAAATGTTTTTAGTTGACCTTTAGTTGTAGGGAGGGAAAAGTAACCCAAGAGGTGGAGTGGGAGTTTTGGCACAGATATAAATATGAAAGTGTTCACAAAATATTTGTACACCACAGAATCAACTTGCTGGGTGGGTTTGAGGGTGGGGTTAAGTTTTGGCACAGATGACATCATCAGTTAATGGTGCATGCATGATAATGACAAAGCAAACAAGTTTCAAGTCTCATTTGAAAAACCTATTGCTGAGGCTGGTTCCACATTTCTAAGATTACATAGGACTTAACCAGCCCAGGAAACAGTACTATACCCGCCCAGCAGGTAGCACTATACCCGCCCAGCAGATAGTACTATACCAGCCCAGCAGATAGTACTATACCTGCCCAGCAGATAGTAGTATACCAGCCCAGCAGATAGTACTATACCAGCCAAGCAGATGGTACTATACCTGCCAAGCAGATAGTACTATACCAGCCCAGCAGATAGTACTATTCTAGAAATGCTCACTTGTAACAAATATTCACTGCCCTAATCTTGTTGTACAACACTAAGTCCAGTATATGAGGTTAAACAATTCTAATTTTCTATATTTCATTTAGAATCAGAGACACTTTAATTTCACTCCTCAGACTCCACCTAACTACATGAAGTTGGCAACAGCCTCTTCATATCACTACCTAACCAGTGGCCTCCATCCTCCCTGCACCACTAGCTAGCTACAGATGTTAAGAAAATTAAAAAATCCCACATGATTGTGAAATAAAATTGGTCATCTGTCGCCATTGGATGCTGATGTGCTACCCAGAATCTGCAGCAGTGAAATGTTTTAAACTTATTTCCTGCTACTATTGAAAAATTGTAAGAACTCCACACCAAAAGTCAATGTAGGATTCAGCTGAAAATCTGATGGTAAACAAGTGAAGCCCCAGGGTACTCATGAATTGGTGCCCTAATGAACATTTTAAGACCCACTGTCAAAGTGGCGTCTAAATGAACAGTGCAAGGCCCACTTTTGATAACTCCACAATCTCTAATCTGCATCTTTTATTATTTCTTTCAATTAATTTGTTTTAATGAGGCCATTTCCTTACATTTTTTGGATGATTATTTTAGCACTACATAAGGAACTAATTTTTTTAATTGAGACATAAAATATTGAGAAATATAGGCTTCCAGAATGGCAGGCCAACTGGAAATACCCTGTATTCCTTTTTGGAAAATTTTCTCAGAAATACCAGCCCAACTGCACGTGAGCATCATATTTTCTGAGTAACAAATGGTCAAGGTCATAGACATTTCAAAAATCATCATCTGATGTACGATGAGTAGAACCACCCTGACCTTCATCTCCATCAGCATCATAGTCATCGTCATAATCATCCTCATACTCCTCTTTTATTTCACCATCATCCTCATCTGGCTGCTTGACCTGGTCAGTCTCAGAGCTATCACTTGTTACACCATGATGTGAGTCCACTTTGACACCCGGATGTGAGTCCACTTTGACATCCTGATGTGACTCCACTTTGACATCCTGATGTGACTCTACAATTGCTGGCTGTTGACTGCGACCAAGTCTCGGTTTGGCTTTAGGCCTCTGAGATGATACAGAACTTATCACTGAGTCCGTGTCATCATTTACATCCTGAGAACCCTCCAGATGACTGCTGGACTTCAAACTCTTGTTGACAAGACTGCCGTTGTGACCTATAATCGTGTCGTCACTGTTGTTTGTGTCATGTCTGGAAAGTGAATGGCTGTTGATCTGGTCAGATGTGGCACTCGATGACAGGTCTAGATCCTGTGTCCTCTGCATGCGTTGTCTCCGTTTCACGCGGCTCAAATTTTCAACAGTGCTTGAACCCGATCTCTGCACGCCAGACGCGTCAGATGCAGAATCCTCATCGGCAGTGGTTCTCCTTTCTCCAGTTGCTGGACGTGCAAGCTTGGCAGGATGACCCATGTGATTTTGTTTCCCATTGCTTGAGTGGCTTGGCTCAGTGTGAGAATTAGTTGCGTCACTTGTGCTCCTATCACCATTGGCTTCTTCAGCTGTGAGACTGAGTTGGTACTGCATCAGAGCTTGTGTGGCGGTCAAAGGGCTGTCATCAGTTTGTTGATTGCTCTCCTCGAGAGCTTCTTGCTCCCCTAGTGAATTGATAGTGCTGAACATGTCTCCAGTTTGGCCGAACTTGATGGTGGATGTCGAGTCCAGAGTTGTGCCCATGTCTGACATGACATTCAGAGGTTCTAGGGTTGACATGTCATCCTTGATGATGGGGAACGACAAGCTGCCATCTTTGGTGCTGCTAGATTCCACACTGCCATTGACCTTGCTCGGGGCTGGGCTGCCGTTCACTCTACCGCTGGACTTTCTACTGGGGGTGGTTGGGGTGTAGGCCAAGTCAGATAAGCCCAAATCTTTTTTCAAGTCACTTATTACTTTTCTCATGCGTGTCTGTGGTTTGGGAAAGGATATAAAAAAAAAAAAGTATTTATTCATTAATTAAACATTAGTTCGTGATCAATGAAGACATCAATAAAGACATCAATCTTCCATGCTTTAATTCCCTTTTTCATTTAAATGTTCTAATAAAAAAGACCTGACAATGAGGCATTTATGAATGTAGATGACATAATGTGACAGCGCACTTGTGGAGAAAAATGAATTTATTTAAAAATATTCAAACCCTCCTCAATAAACTTTATAAATATTTCTATCCCATGTCATCAGATTTATCCACTCTCATGACTTTAATATTTTATCTTTTATTTTCCTCATCTTTACCTCATCTAACTCATGTTTCTTCCGCTCTATATGATTGTCAAATACTCTGTGCAGTACACTGAAGGAAGACAGGCAAAAATGAAACAATGTACAAACTCTGTTTGATTTAATGAATGGCTGATAATTTACACCTTCTTCAACTCTAAAACTTATCACAATGAATGCCATCTGATTGTTCATTACACCAAAACATACACAAAAGTAATCTAAAAAAATAACTTTTAAAAGGGCACTGCTTTAGGCCTAGGTAGTATATTTACAATTTAACTATTCTAACAGTAACAGGTGGGATAAGTTTTTTTTTTTAACCATAAAATTTGTTGGGTAACAGCTTTCATTGTTACCACGATGCAATTCTTTAATCAGCTTTTACAAAGGAAAATCAAAATAGTGTCTTAAAATGAATGAACATTTTTCAAAAATGAGGAGTTGAAAGCAACCTTAGTATTATAATCAATGCTCATGCTGGGGGTCATTCTAATAACTCAAATCATTAAACTATTAAACTGTTGAACTATTGCACTATTGAACTTTGACATAGAAATGGGAAATATTAACAGACTTCAGTTGAACACAGATTCAGGCAGACATGTACCTGTCAGCACAGATCCCTCGAGACCTGACATCATCTGTGACCTCCCTAGCGAAAGCCAAGTACTTCTGCTCTTCATCTCTGTGAAACAGAAAAGATCAATTTTGTATTTTTAAAAATTTAAAATGTATCAAAATGTGACTCAACTTGTTTGGAAAACATTTTATGTTTTTAAAAAATACAAGACAAGAAATATTTAAGCTACTCAAGGTTGTTAATAAACTATACATGAAGTCCAAACATTGAAAGATTAATGTTAGCATCATGCTAGGTAGTAGAGAAGGTTTTAATTGAAGCCAGTGACTAGAGACTGCAGACAGCATGCATAGAATCAAACAATACAGTTTTCAACAATTCTCTGATTTAAATTCAAATCACAGCCTGTACTCAGAGAGCAATGATTTAATGTCTCTCTGGAAATTAAACAGTAAAGTTGGTTAATTAATCTTTTAGAGAGATTCATGTCAACTGTTAGGTGCCATTTTAAAATTTAATGGTGACAATTCTATTAGAAAATTAAAAAAAAAAAAGGTTTTGATGATTGTATTTATCAGTTTCTAGTACAAATATGTCCTAAAGTCCTAGGCCTTTATCAGTTTCAAGTGCAAATATGTCCTAAAGTTCAAAGCCTACCGAGAGGGTGAAATGTGAAACTTTAAAAACATTGAGGAAAACGCAACTCTATAAATAAAATAAAAATTTAAAAAAAATTATTATATACATCAATACAGCATAATTTTATAACTAGAAACTATTTCAATTTCAGCTTTTAAAAATTTCTTCAAGGCTCGTTTGGTTGTGGTTTTGTATCAAAGAAATAGAGATGCATTCTTAAAAAAACCAAATCTGATGATAACGCTACTGGATACGTTAGTTGATAAGTTATTGCTCAAAAAGAAACACAGTGTGTAGAAATGAGAACCATCCAATAATAAGGAACAAGCTTAAAGTGTCCGGTTCATTTGTTTGGTTATCACACCTGAGTTCAAGTTTAGAAAAAACACTTGACTTTTTTTATGCTATATATAAATTATAAATACAGCTCTGTACATCGAAGGTACGTGAAACAAAATTGTAACAAAAACCTTGATTATCACCAGATAAGTAGCTGTGATAATTCAAGAGAAATTCTGCCTGAATGTGATCAACAAAAAAATGAAGCGCAAATTTCCATGAGAAAAATGAACCAAACTGAACAGAGACAACACCAAGACTTAGAGAGATGAGTTCCAATCTCAACACCTTGCTCTGCTACTCACTCCTCCAGTATGCGTTGGCTGATCCATGTAGCCATAGATGACTGTGATGTCACAGAACCTACTGCGAACCAGCTTCGTACGATGTCGGGGGATTACGAAACAAAATGGAAAAGATGGAGGGTTTAATATAAAATAGAACTAAAAATAAGCAGTGATGCATAAAAAGAGCAACTGTATTAGTTGGGCCGATTTTCATATTCACAAAAGAAAGTGTGATTCTGAAGATTAACACAAATGGAACGGCCAGGCCTGGGAAAGTTTAGTGAATGAACTATTTGGCCGTAGAGGGGGTGTGTGAGTGTTGTTCAGAGGGAGGTCTACAAACCTGGGAGCAAAACAGTTAATGTAACGAATTAGGACTAGAAATGGTGTCAGTTAAATTTTAGTTATCACTAAGAGAGGAGAAAAAAAAATATTTGTCAAGTGACAGACAAAATATAAAAAATAGTAATTTTTGGGTAAGTATGGCTGTAAACTGTAATGGTGTGTTAAATAGGCTTGTAAAATTGTGTCAAAATTCTTTCACTTTGAATCCCTCTTTCCCACACTTGTCTTTACAGTGCAATAATTTATTTTTGGGAGGAATAATCTAGTAATTATATTATTTATGAAACACACAAGAAACATAACATTAATAAAAGAAGAATAAAAAGAAAGACTACATAAGATGGATGATTTTATTATTTGAAAAACTGGATTCAGGCACGGAAATTAAGCTATCAGTCAGAAAAGCAACACAAAATTCCCTTTTACATAATTCTGTGTAGAGGAGCTATCATTATCTTAAACCAGTGGTTCTCAACCTGTGGGTACGACCCCATTGGCGTTCAAACGATCCTTACACAAGGGTTGCCTAAGATCATCGGAAAACACATATTTATGAAGTAGCAACGAAAATAATTTTATGTTTGGGGGTCACCACAACATGAGGAATTGTATTAAAGGGTCGCGGTATAGGGAAGGTTGAGAAGCACTGTCCTAAATGGATGTAATGAAGCAAACACCTGATAATAGCTTATTGGCTTATATTATTATATTATCTAATTGTCATGACATGTTGTCTATGCGTAAAATGAGGATAACATTGTGGAGACTTTTCATGCTGTGTGAAGGGAATGACTAGAGGAAACAACCCAGGCCTACGTATTCTAAGTAACAAGTCACTTATCTAATTTCTAAACAATCAAACAAAAACCCTTACTTTTTTGCTGTTTCGAGTCTGACTGAGTCACCAAGACCGGAGTGACGCCGCTCTGATGACCTCCCATGAAGCTCATCATCAGAGTGGAGCGACGACCTAAGCTTCCCCGCGCTGCGTTGCCTCACTTCAGCCTTGGATGCCTGGTCCTGCAGCCAGTTCATGTGGTCCTGGTCCATGGTGATGGCCAGACGGGGTACGTCATGGTCTCCATCCTGTGCGTGCCTTCCATCTCTGCTGCGCACTGTCATGTCTAACAGCATTGACTCTGAGAGCGGAGCCGTCGCCTGTGGATCATCTTGATGGTCTTGGTCTGGGGATACATCAGATTTGTCTTTTCTTGTTCTTGGTTGGGGCTTACGACCTGCATTTTCTTTTGTATCATCTGCATTGCTGGATGCACTACGGCTGACCCTGGGCGGGTTGTACCACTTAGAGTTTTTTAGCTTTGATTCATGGTTGGCTTTGAGAGTTCTAGGGGTGAATGCTTTGTCAGGCTCTGTGAAAAGATGAGGCCTTTTATCCAGCAAGTCGCCTTGGTAGGTAACTTTTGCAGGGTCATGAGATGATATAGGCACTCTGGATGTCATGCTGGTCAAAGAGTGACCAGACTGTACTGAACGAGCAGAACGAATGGACCGTGCAGAATGAATTGACCGGGCAGATGTTGGACGTGAGTGTCTTGTCCCTTGATGAGCGTCGCCTGCCTGTTTGTACATAATGCTGTTGTTGAAATGTGATTCTTGTTGTGATGCCGATCCATGCGTGGCCCTGTTGCTTCCCTGTGGCTTGTCCAAGAGAGTGGTCTTCATGATGGATTGGACAAGTCTTTCTTCCTCATCCTCAGGCTCATCCTGTAAGTAAAATCTTACATTAAATTGGAAACTTGACATGCGTGAAATAAGCATAAATTCCAACTAAGTAAAACTTATTAACAGCGGGTACCAAGTATAGCAATAGGACTAGGAAAACCCTACTCCTAACATGTAAGGCTTTGCATAAAAGTGTTATAGAAATATCAAGAAGAAAACACTTCAACCTATCGATTTAATAAATAAAATAAGCAAATAAATTTACATTAAAAATGTCCTGGTATCGTTGCAAGTCACTGTACGACCTTGATAACGCTTGTCGGGGCCGGGGACTGCTGATGAGCAGTTCCCTGTTCCTTCTGTCACGCACTGATGGAATACGAACATTTATCTTTAAGTGAATGAATTGATATTTTATAGTGACATAAACTATAATATCAAGGATTCAGTTTCAGAGATACAATTGCCTCTATAAGGGAGAGTAAGGAAAACCATGTGCACTTATGCCAGTTAAACATTAAAAGCTAAACATAATGCTAGAAATTGTTTTTGACATTACGGTGTTACATGCCCTTGCCAGTCTACTCACTTTTTTGACTTGTTGTCAGGCTCCTTGGTGGTTTTGAATCAATGGCAGCTGAAAAATTTTTTTTTTTTTTTTTTTAAATTAAAGAAAAATGTCTAATTCAATTAGAATGTTGGTTGCTCCATACTACTAAGCACTGAGCCTTTAAAAAATCTTACTGAGATTTGTTAACTTGGTTTTAGTTACTTCAAAGAAACCATGACACATAATATTTTGCACTGTAATTTTTTTTTTACTAAAAATTGTTAAAAATGTCCATCTCCCATAAATAATTATAACCCACATGAAAGAATGATGGAAGTGACTATATATTAACTATAGTTTTGAAAAATTTTAACTTGAAAAGTTCAAATGAGAACTCATTGGTTTTACATGCTCAAAAAGTCTGCATGGGAGCATTAAAAAAATCTTTTGCAACAGCGCTTAACACAAAAACCTGGCTTAAATGTTTACCTACATTTTGCCTTAGCAATCTTGTTATAGTGATTGGTCATATGATCCAAAACCAAGTATTGGGTCGACAACTTGCAAGCAGTGGGTGCCAGGGCTGATTAAATAGTAAATAAAGTACATTTAGGGGTAAGATAATTGGGCCTTTGAGTGACAAATCTGTTACCCGTGCATAGACACACAAGATAGATCAATGGAGTGATTACTTTTCGTTAACCCTTTCATTACTGCTGGTTTTGGCACTGATTTTTGCTGAATCTGCAAATTTTTGCAAGTCACCAACTTTGAAATACCAAGCAATGGATAGCATTCGATGTGAATATGCAAGAAATCACAGTATTTAATGTTTATGTAATGTGCGCAGTTAAAAACTCAAAGAAGAAACTTTCGGTACTTTTCATTCTCTATCCGATTCACTAATTAACTTCTCTATAAATTAAAGAATACAAGAAATTTATAGCATCAGACCTGTTTTCTCTTACGATTTTGGCATACAATGTACGATTTTGAGGTGTATACGTTATATATACTGTATATTTATGTTTTTACTATTAAGATAATGTATTTCAGGATTTTGTAATGATATTGTACAAATTTAAGAGTAAACAGATCTGTAGCATTGAAATCATGACGTCGACGTGACGTCTTGGGTAATTAAGAAAAGTGCTTTGCCTCTTTGTTATGACGACAATGTGAAATCCTTTGTAAATGAAAGTGGGTGATCGTGACGTCAATGCAATTTCAGCGGTAATGAATTGGTTAAAGACATTTTTTTTCCTTTCTTTTTTAAAGATGAAATATCAATCCTTAGCAGTCCTAATTAATTGCCATAATCTGTGACTGTCAATCAATTTTATCTGCACCAAAACTATATACATTATATGAATGACAGATATATAGCCTTAAAATTTTCAATGTTTTTATATTATATTATAATATATTAAATAAATTTTGAAATATTTATATTTTATAGGTATACTCACGACTGCTCTTCAAGCCAAGATTCCCTTTCAAACTTTCTGCCATCTGAAATTTAATTGATACAGGCCTACTGTATACTTGATTTGGCGTTGATGGACTTGTTCATAAATTAAAATAATTTTCATTATAATTTATAATTGCAATTGGGTCTTGATGTCATTTTTTATGGATTGCACCTTAATATTTTAATTTTACTACTTTGCCTACGCCTACACTGGAGGAGGCTACATCACTTATCAGTAACACTACTCATAGTACAGTACAGTTCGCAGATGACACTGCAGTGTATAGGACGATCGCCAACAGATCGGACCAGGACCAGCTACAACAGGATCTCAATCTGTTAGCTGAGTGGGAGATAAACTGGGACATGGAATTTCATCCTGCTAAGTGCCAGACACTATCAGTCTCTAGAAGTTGTACTCCTCTACACTACCAATACGAACTGCACGGCCATATACTTGAGCCAGTTTCCTCCGTAAAGTTCCTGGGTGTTACCATTCAAAGAGAGGTCCGCTGGGACGAGCATATTAACAATGTATGTAACCAAGCAAACAAGACCCTAGGGTTCTTAAGGCGAAATCTAAAGATTGGCAACTCCTGTGTGAAAGAAAGAGCATATAAAGCCTTTATCTAAAGATTTTAGATTATTCATCTTCAGTCTGGGACCCATTTACCCAGAAGAGCATTGACAGGTTGGAGGCTGTCCAGCGACGAGCAGCACTCTTTGTCCTAAACCGCTACAGGAATACCTCTAGTGTTGGCAGCATGCTAGAAACACTAGGCTGGTCACCATTGGAGAAACGACGACGACAATCCAGGCTCTCCATGATGTACAAGATAAATAATGGGATGCCCAAGACAATCAGGGACTGGAACAATCTTTCAAAAGGAACGGTTGAGGCGACAACACTAGACACATTTGTGTCTATTGCCTCCAGCCTTCAAACCCCTTGTGCATGATTTCCTCATCAACACCAGTAACAGAAACATTGCAAATCCCATCTACATGCATAGGAGCCAAAATGATCAATAAATTGATCGTGGGCCCTTAAGATAATAATATAGAAGAAGAAGAAGGCACTGGTTTTTATTATATCAATTATTAATATTAACTATTAATGACAATGGTTTCAAACTCAATGGCATGGATGTAATAATAATAGGACCTAAATGGATATAATATAATAATAATAGGACCTAATCATAATCTTTGTAAACTTAAAAAAAAAAAATAGGTCAACCATATTTTTCATGTTTAGGCTTAGGCACATTTGTGTCTGTATGTGTAGCAGATCAAGACTCACTGGACCAGTCAAGTTGCAAGTTGACGCAAGTGATTAATGAATCAGGAGAACAATATTACATTACATAAATTAAAAAATTTAAATTTTGTCTTTGAACATCTACCCGTTATCGTTATTCATACATACTGTCTGACTTAAAATTTACAAGTAACAATACCAATTTTACCATCATTGTCATCAGTGGCTACCCGGTACTTACTTATATGACTTTTCCCCGATAATAATGAATATAAACTTTGAATTTATCACACTCACATTTTTCCTTTAAATTGTTCTGGGAGAATTAATTGACATTAAAGTACGTATAAAATGCTGTTCAAGTTAACAAAAATTTCGGCCTCTCATCTGGTCTGAACTCGTCCACCACCATTTTGGTTACTATAAACGAAGTCAAGCGCCACCTACATCTTTTCTTGCAGTAATTACTTAATCAAGCGTACGATAACCTAATATTTTGGAAAGTTATTATAGAAAAGCATTGATTATGCAGTAATTGCTCAATAAACTCATTTTAAAGGACTCGCTTCAGTAGATAGAAAGCTTAAATATGCCATTCATAATACTTAATTTTATTATTAAATATTAGTATTAGAGGCATGGGCTACC